>JAWZYT010000374.1:695000-985000 GCA_034508575.1 Petrolisthes manimaculis | reverse complement strand
CATATAATGGTGAAAGGGGGAATGTTTTGTATTGATGTGTTGGGGTGAGCTTTGACACACAACACACACGGTACTGTTGGTGTTTTTTTATGGTGATATAGAACACGGTATTATCAATGTTTTATGGTGACACACAACACGGTGGAGTTGGTGTTTATATCATAGATGTTTTGGGGTGATATAAAACACGGTATAGTAGATGTGTGTTTAATACCAATTCGACTCAGTGTATGATGCTTTGATTAAACTCATTTTAGCTTGTATATATATATATACTTTTTAGCTGACTGACATGTATAGCCACAATTAAATATCCACCGACACTTTCCTTCCATCATAGTAAATATGTTGGTATTAAAGAACAACACGTATGATTTTGCACCACCTCATGATAATAATTGAGGGGGTTGAGTTGACGTAAGTTGTTGTATGATTATAATATGATATGATAATATTTTGATATGATAAAGAACAACACGTGTATGATTTTGCTGCACCTCATACTAATAATAATAATAATAATTCAGGGAGTTTAATTGACATAAGGTATTGTTGTATGAATATATTTTGATATGATAAAGAACAACACATGTATGATTTTGCAGCACCTCATACTAATAATAATAATAATAATGATTGAGGGGGTTGAGTTGACATAAGGTGCATAAATATATATTGATATGATACTAAAATATATGCACGATGGAAAGAAAAGTGTGTGTGTACATTTGATTGTGGCTGTACGAATCCGACTAGCCTCGACCCCCTCCCACGCCGTCGACAACATTCAGGTTAGCAGATCAATATCCACGGTGATGAACATTTAATATATGCGTGTGGTAGGGTGATAAGAATTTTGTTGTGGGGACCAGTGAGCTGAATGGGGTGTGGCGGCTCAGTGTTACCAGCTAAGAAAGGAAATCCTGTTCTCTTGATTCCTCCAGACTATGCCATGAAACAAAGCCTGTATTAGTACCATTGAGGGTGTCTGTATTCTAGTATAGTTAGGAGGAATCAGTAGCCTTTCAATTTACCAACAATATTATAACCTCTTTAAAAAAAAAACCTGTGGTGTAGTCAGAATATTGGAGGTATACGAGTCCTTCAAATATTACCACGAAACACACACACACACACACACACACACACACACACACATACACACACACACACACATAAACACACACACACACACACACACACATACACACACACACACACATAAACACACACACACACACATACACACACACACACACACACACACACACACACACACACATAAACACACACACACACACACACACACATAAACACACACACACACACACACACACACACACACACACACACACACACACCTATACTGAAGGAGATTGTTTCGTGGCATAGTCAGAAGGAATCAGAAGCCTCCAATTCTCATACACGATCACAGGGTCCTTAAGAGGATAGTGAATTTTATTTGGACGAACTGGAGGGATGCTGATTTATCCAAACTTTCCCCTTTTCCTCTTTTCCTCTCCCCCTTCCCTTCTTTTCCTCTCTCCTCCTCCCCCTATCCTTCTTTTCCTCTCTCCTCCTCCCCTTCTTTTCTTCTCTCTTCCTCTTCCCTTCTTTTCCTCTCTCCTCCTATCCTTCTTTTCCTCTCTCCTCCTATCCTTCTTTTCCTCTCTCCTCCTATCCTTCTTTTCCTCTCTCCTCCTCCCCTTCTTTTCCTCTCTCCTCCTCCCCTTCTTTTCCTCTCTCCTCCTCCCCTTCTTTTTCTCTCTCCTCCTCCCCTTCTTTTCCTCTCTCCTCCTATCCTTCTTTTCTTCTCTCCTCCTATCCTTCTTTTCTTCTCTCCTCCTATCCTTCTTTTCCTCTCTCCTCCTATCCTTCTTTTCCTCTCTCCTCCTATCCTTCTTTTCCTCTCTCCTCCTATCCTTCTTTTCCTCTCTTCCTCACCTTTTCCTCTCTCCTCCTTCCCTTCTTTTCCTCTCTCATTCTCCCCTTCTATCCCCCTCTACCCCTCTCCTACTCCCTTTTTTTCTCCTCCCTTTCTTTCCCCCTCATCCACCCCTTCTTTCCCTCTTCCTCCTACCCTTCTTTCCCATCTCATCCTCCTCCACCCTTTCTTTCCCCCCTCTCCTCCTCCTCCACCTTCTTTCCCCCCGCATCCTCCTCCTCCTCCCTCCTACCCTTCTTTCCCCCTCCTCTACCACCCCTTTCCCCCCCTCTCCTATATACCCTCTCCTCCTCCTCCCTTACCTATTACACTCTTTCTTATAATCCCCCTCACCTCTTTTTTTTTCCTACCCTACCTGGTAACAGTAGAACTTAGCAAACAGCAGGGAGGTGGCCAACACACACACACACACACACACTGTACAGTCGCGGTTAAATATAATCATCCATGTAGGGGTAACTCACGTAAGAGTTTGACAGCTTCCCTCTGTTCCTTAGCTGATAAACTTTCCAATAAATAGGTTAAGTACCATCTTTTAATTTATTACAAGCAGCTACACACTACTTTAAACCAATAACACACACACACACACACACACACACGCTAACTACCATATTTTAATTTCTCACAAGCAGCTACATACTACTTAAAACAATAGCATCATATGTGAACGTTAAAACATTAGACAGCAAATTGTTTGAGATACCCATATGAGGATGATTATTATTGACCGCGACTGTATCCTACATAGCCTACATTTATACATACATAAGGAGGGAAGAGAAAGATGTGGAGGTGATGATAATGATGGTAGTAGAGTAGGCTAGAGTCGAGTGGGTATGAGGGAGGAATGAGAGGGTAGTTTTGTGTTGGTAAATCTGGAGCAACTGAATCCTCCAAACTATTCCAAGCAGCAGAGTTAACACCATTATGTTTGCTCATCTGGTCCTGTTTCCTGGCATACTTTGGAGGAATCAAGGCACTCCAATGTACCAAAAATGAATTACCGATTTAAAGAGGGTAGGGGAAAGTAGGGTTGGGTAAGGGAATGGGGAGAGGAAGTCATGGGGAAGGTAGGGAATGGTAGGGTAAGGTAGGGGAATGGTGATGAGGGTAGGGTTAGGTAGGGGAATGGTAATGGTGGTGGTAAGAGAGTAGGGGAAGGTAGGGAATTGTAATGGTGGTGGTAAGAGAGTAGGGTTAGGTAGGGGAATGGTAATGGTGGTGGTAAGAGGGTAGGGGAATGGTGGTGGTGGTGGTGGTAAGAGGGTAGGGGAAGGTGGGGGAATGGTGATGGTGGGGTTAAGAGAGTAGGGGAAGGTAGGGGAATGGTAATGGTGGTGGTAAGAGGGTAGGGGAATGGTGGTGGTGGTGGTGGTAAGAGGGTAGGGGAAGGTGGGGGAATGGTGATGGTGGGGTTAAGAGAGTAGGGGAAGGTAGGGGAATGGTAATGGTGGTGGTAAGAGAGTAGGGGAATGGTAATGGTGGGGTAAGAGAGTAGGGGAATGGTAATGGTGGTGGTAAGAGGGTAGGGGAAGGTAGGGGAATGGGGAGAGGAAGTCACAGTACTGCCACTAAGGCTTGGAGTGCCACTTGAGCTGATGAGAGAGAGAGAGAGAGAGAGAGAGAGAGAGAGAGAGAGAGAGAGAGAGAGAGAGAGAGAGAGAGAGAATGAATTATGTGTAAGTGAGAGTGTGGACGTGTTATAAGTGCAGAGAGATTGTGTGTAGTGAGTGTGTGTGTGTGTTATAAGTAGAGTGTGTGTGTTTGTGTGTAGTGAGAGTGAGTGAGTGTGTGTATATTTGTGTGTAGTGAAAGAAAGAGAGCGAGTGTGTGTATGTTTGTGTGTAGTGAAAGAGAGTGAGTGTGTGTATATTTGTGTGTAGTGAAAGAGAGTGAGTGAGTGTGTGTGTGTAGTGATAATGTACCGAGAGATGTGTTAAGCTTCTATAAACACGACCACCAAGACCCACACTGTATAAACAATGAATGGTTAGTTGATAGAATAGTAGATAGGGAATTAATAGATAGAATAGTAGATAGGGAATTAATAGATAGAATAGTAGATAGGGAATTATAGATGTATGTAACCAGAAATAGACACGTACTGTACGCTAAATGGTGAGAGATAGAAAGTAAATAATGTAAATAAAGATTGAAAGTAGGGTAAATAAAGATAAATAGTAAAGTTAATTAAGATAGAAAGTAAAGTTAATTGAGATAGAGATAGAAAAAGTTACTGTATTTACATTTCGAAAGAGAGAGAGAGAGAGAGAGAGAGAGAGAGAGAGAGAGAGAGAGAGAGAGAGAGTACTGTATATGTGTAAGTGGTGAGAGAAGGGGGGCAAGTTAAGATGTGATGGGAGAAGATAGGAAGGGAAGGGAAGGTAAGGGAGGTGGTGATGTGGTGGTGGGAAGGGGTCGAGTACCGGGAGTATAGGGGTACATAACATAGTGAGAAAGAAACTGTATATGTAGTAAGTAGGGTGAGAAATATATGCTGTTATGAAACTGTTATGGGGCCCAGTACTATAAATAAAATATATATACTGTATGCCGTAATAGTGTTAGTAAATCTGGAGCAAGTAACTGATTTCTCCATACAACGGGATATTCATATTATATATTTTGTTAATCTAGTCCTGTTTCCTGGCATACTTTGGGGGAATCGTGGCAGTAGTGATTGTAAGGTTGAGTAATAAGTAGAGATTGTAGAGTTAGAGGTAGATATTGTAAAGTAGATTCATATAGTAAGGTATTTAAGTGAAGGAGAGTAATGTGTGGTGTGGTGTGGTGAAGGGGAGTGATGTGTGGTGTGGTGATGAAGGGGAGTGATGTGTAGTGTGGTGTGGTGATGGTGAAGGTTGTGTGTAAAAGTTGGATAGTATATAAACAAAGGGTAGACAACCATATGTCTTAACCCTAGCGGTGGGTGATCCCTAAACAGACACACATACTCGCTCATACTCACTCGCTCGCTCACCCTCGACTCATACACACACACACACACACATTCATACATACTCGCTCACACTCATACATACTCGCTCACTCCCTCATACTCGCTCACTCACTCACTCGCTCACTCACTCGCTCACTCACTCACTCACTCACTCACTCACTCACTCACTCACTCACTCACTCACTCACTCACTCACTCACTCACTCTTTCTCATACTCACTCACACTCACAGTATAGCAAGTAGGCCTACATGAGATGGACATGAATATATGCTGCCGGCTGTACACTAGAGCTCGTAAATTCGCGACCACGTCCCCAGAGGTTTGTCATCTGAACTGGTAACACTGAGGAAGGTGTCATTGTAGATGAAATATGGTATCGTGTCCCTCTATGTTCCACCTACAGTATCCTACTCTGATTCCTCCCCATTAAATGTTACCAGCTCAAATGACATAAACATCTAAGTATTGTACAGTTGCCAAAAAATGTATTGCGACAAATCTTGATAGAACTTTAACCATAGTAATATCCACAACTATTTGTAGGTATTATAATCATGTATAACAGTAGGAAATATACATATCCTTCTGTAATACATACTTATAATCCCTACAAACAACTATGGACATTAATATATTTAATGCTATTTCAATAGTTGTCGCAATACCTTTTTTGGCAACTGTACGTGGTTGCGAATTTACGAGCTCGGGTGTACAGCCACGAGCACTAATAAGTATACAGGTTTGACTGATGCTGCGAACAGTTCAATGTCACCAACGAAATAATTCAGATGGAGATCTTTTTTTATTTGTATTGTGCATATATTTATTTACTCTGTCTATCTATGTATTCGAAGCACATCTGAATACTTATTATTAGTGCCCGTGACTGTACCTACATAAATATAGTGAGGGTTAGTCGACTGAACGAGTAACGAGAAGGTGGATGGGTGGGTGGGTGAAAAAACAGGTATGGTAAGGTAGGTAAAGATAGGCTTGGCTGGCCAAACACACTATAGGTAAAAGGTGTATGTATGTAGAGAGAGAGAGAGAGAGAGAGAGAGAGAGAGAGAGAGAGAGAGAGAGAGAGAGAGAGAGAGAGAGAGAGAGAGAGAGAGAGAATATGTGTGTGTGTGTGTACTTGGTGAAAACAGTGAGTGTCATGAGGGGAAAAATGTATAGGAGAAATTGTGCTGTGTTGTGTGTGATTTGTTGTTTTTGTGTGTGTGTGTCTTTTGTTTTGTGTGTGTGTGTGTCTTTTGTTTTGGTGTGTGTGTGTGTTTTGTTTTTGGTGTGTGTTTGGTGTGTGTGTGTATGTTGTTTTTGGTGTGTGTGTGTATGTTGTTTTTGGTGTGTGTGTGTTTTGTTTTTGGTGTGTTTGTGTTTTCTTTTGTTTGGTGTGTGTATTTTGGTGTGTGTGTGTATGTTGTTTTTGGTGTGTGTGTGTTTTGTTTTTGGTGTGTGTGTGTTTTGTTTTTGGTGTGTGTGTGTGATTTGTTGCTTTTGGTGTGTGTGTGTGTTTTGTTTTTGGTGTGTGTGTGTTTTGTTTTTGGTGTGTGTTTTTTGTTTATTGTGTGTGTGTGTTTTGTTTATTGTGTGTGTGTGTGTTGTTTTTGGTGTGTTTGTGTGTTTTGTTTTTGTTGTGCTTGTTGTGGTTTGTATGTCCTTAGTTTTTATATTTTGTGTTTTGTTTTGTTATGGTGTGTATGTTTTAATGTGTCATGTTTTTGTTTTGCGCTCGTAGGTGTGTATGTGTACAGTCACGGCACATAGTCCTTGACCAAAATGTAGTAAAAGTAAGTCGGTCTGTTCAAGGACAATTTGCCACGACTGTACATAGGCTACCTCGAGTTGTTAAGACACACAAACAATACAATTGGTTGGTAGTAAACAATGATCGGGTTTGTGGTTTGGTTTGTACTTAAATAATTTCAAAGTTGTTACATCATCGGGTTCACTAAAAAGACTAAAAAAAAATAATAGGTCATCTGAATTTTACACTTTGGTTCATTTCTTAAGATGTTGTAAGAAACGGGACACACGATATTAATAATTTGTGTGGTACCATATTGATTAATTATTATGTTTCTGTCAGAGGTGTAGGTAAGGTAAGGTAGGTTTAGGTGTAGGTTAGGTAAGGTAAGGTACGGTATAGGTGTAGGTAAGGTAAGGTAGGTGTAGGTGTAGATAAGGCTAGGTAAGGTAAGGTAAGGTAAGATAGGTGTAGGTAGTGTAAGGTAAGGTAAGATAGGTGTAGGTAAGGTAAGGTAAGGTAAGGTAAGATAGGGTTCGGGTCACAGTACTCCAATTATGAAAAAAGAAAAGAAAAATAACTTCTACACGATACCTACATAATATTATACTGTACCTTCTACCCCTGTTATTAGTCTGTTTTTACATTTCACCTCTCTTTCTTTCATATCACCTTTTTCTACCATTCCATGTAACTTTTCCATTTCACGTCTGTCTTTCCATTTCACGTCACTTCCATTTCACGTCTCTTCCATTTCACGTCTCTTCCATTTCACGTCACTTCCATTTCACCACTTCCATTTCACCTCTCTTCCATTTCACGTCTCTTCCATTTCACCACTTCCATTTCACCTCTCTTCCATTTCACGTCTCGCATGGTTGAAGGGGGAAGGAAAGGAAGTAACTTAGTGTACAGATGGAAAGCGAACTTGTTGGCTTCCTGTGTGTCTAAGCCCTAAGGAGAACTCAGCTACCCTTTCCTTTCCTTTCCTTTCACCACTTGCTGTTCCACCACCACTCACTCACTCATTCACTCAATTCATTCACTCACACTCATTCACTCACTCTCATTCACTCACTCACACTCACTCACTCATTCAATAATTCACTCACTCATTCATTCATTCACTCACTCATTCATTCACTCACACTCATTCACTCACACTCATTCACTCACACTCATTCACTCACACTCACTCACTCACTCATTCTGCTTGCTTCATCTCAAACACACACACACATCTCTTTTTTACTCGTATCTTATAACACTACAGCAAACTAATTAAGTGGGTAATTCACTTTTGTTACATTGTTTATATCTTCACTATTCCCTCATCTTCACTACTCCCTCATCTTCACTATTGTCTCATCTTCACTATTGTCTCATCTTCACTATTGTCTCATCTTCACTATTGTCTCATCTTCACTATTCCCTCATCTTCACTATTCCCTCATCTTCACTACTCCCTCATCTTCACTGTTGTCTCATCTTCACTACTCCCTCATCTTCACTACTCCCTCATCTTCACTATTGTCTCATCTTCACTATTGTCTCATCTTCACTATTGTCTCATCTTCACTATTCCCTCAGCTTCACTATTCCCTCAGCTTCACTATTCCCTCATCTTCACTACTCCCTCATCTTCACTACCTCCTCATCTTCACTACCTCCTCATCTTCACTACCTCCTCATCTTCACTACTCCATCATCTTCACTACTCCATCATCTTCACTACTCCCTCATCTTCACTACTCCCTCATCTTCACTATTCCCTCATCTTCACTGTTGCCTCATCTTCACTGTTGCCTCATCTTCACTGTTGCCTCATCTCACTATTGCCTCATCTTCACTTGCCTCATCTTCACTTGCCTCATCTTCACTATTGCCTCATCTTCACTATTGCCTCATCTTCACTACTGCCTCATCTTCACTACTCCCTCATCTTCACTGTTGCCTCATCTTCACTGTTGCCTCATCTTCACTATTCCTGCATCTTCACTATTCCCTCATCTTCACTATTCCCTCATCTTCACTATTCCCTCATCTTCACTACTCCCTCATCTTCACTATTGCCTCATCTTCACTAGTCCCTCTTGTTCGCTTTGGTAACATTCACATCATAATATAATAATAGTGGGAAAATGTGTGTGTGATTACGTAAGGTTATGATTGTATTGTCTTTCATTCATACACTGTACTCACTCACTCACTCATTCACTCACTCACTCACTCACTCACTCATTCACTCACTCACTCACTCACTCACTCACTCATTCATTCACTCACTCACTCACTCACTCACTCACTCACTCACTCATAAGAGAATGGAACTCGTACCGTTACCCACCCAAAAAAAATATATATATTTTATTGTGATTATATGTAAGTTTTGTTGTTTGTTTTTTATTCTGGCAACAGTGTGTGATTGGTATGGTGGTTGGTTGTTTGGGTGTGTGTGTGTGTATGGTGGTGTGGTACCTTCCTTGTGTGGTTGGTATGGTTGTTGGTTGTGTGTGTGTGTGTGTGTGTGTGTGTGTGTGTGTATGGTGGTGTGGTAATTTCCTTGTGTGTATAGTATCCTGGTATGTGATTTTGGTTGTGTGTGTGTGTGTATGGTGGTGTGGTACCTTCCTTGTGTGGTTGGTATGGTTGTTGGTTGTGTGTGTGTGTGTGTGTGTGTGTGTGTGTATGGTGGTGTGGTAATTTCCTTATGTGTATAGTATCCTGGTATGTGATTGGTTGTGTGTGTGTGTGTATGGTGGTGTGGTAACTTCCTTGTGTGATTGGTATGGTGTGTGTGTGTGTGTGTGTGTGTGTGTGGTGGTGTGGTACCTTCCTTGTGTGTATTGTATCCTGGTATGTGATTGGTTGTGTGTGTGTGTGTAGGGTGGTGTGGTAACTTCCTTGTGTGGTTGGTATGGTTGTTGGTTGTGTGTGTGTGTGTGTGTGTGTGTGTGTGTATGGTGGTGTGGTACCTTCCTTGTGTGTATAGTATC
The DNA here is from genome assembly GCA_034508575.1 of Petrolisthes manimaculis. NCBI lineage: Eukaryota > Metazoa > Arthropoda > Malacostraca > Decapoda > Porcellanidae > Petrolisthes > Petrolisthes manimaculis. The sequence goes on along the minus strand of JAWZYT010000374.1, from coordinate 975,345 downwards.
CTGGTATGTGATTGGTTGTGTGTGTGTGTTGGGTGTGTGTGGTACCTTCCTTGTGTGGTTGGTATGGTTGTTGGTTGTGTGTGTGTGTATGGTAGCGTGGTACCTTCCTTGTGTGTATAGTAGTCAGTGCATGTCTGGTGGTAATGTGTGGTCCTGGTAATGGTTAGGAGAGAGAGAGAGAGAGAGGGTCAAGGCCAATGTTAAACTCACCAGTCTCAGTCCAGGGAGGGAAGGAGAGAGGGAGAGAACTTGGAAGGGAAGGAGAGATGGGGAGAACTGGGAGGGAAGGAGAGATGGGAAGAACTGGGAGGGAAGGAGAGAGGGAGAGAACTGGGAGGGAAGGAAGGAGAGACGAAGAGAACTGGGAGGGAAGGAGAACTAGGGTGGGGGGGAGAGATGGGGGAGAATTTAGGAGGGGAAGAGAGAAGGATTTGGACTGGGTTGGGAAAGAAAGTAGTGGACTGGGAGGGAAGATAGAAGCTTATGTACCGTACCGTACTGGGAGGGAAGGAGAGAAGGGGGTGGACTGGGAGGGAAGAAGAGAAGAGAAGAAAAGACTGCGAGGGAAGGTAAAAGTGGAAGGGGGAGGGGGAGGTTGAGAGAAGAGGTGAATTGGGAGGGAAAGAGAGTAGAGAGTAGACTGCGAGTTGAGGGGGAAGTGAAGTAAGGGGGGGGGGGGTAGGGTTGAGAGAAGAGATGAATTGGGAGGGAAGGAGAGAAGAGTAGAATGGAGGGGGGAGGGGTGTAGAGAAGAGAGTAGAATGTAAGTTGAGGTAGAAGTGAAGTAAAGTGAAGGAAGGTTGAGAGAAGAGGTGAGTAAGTTGGATGCCACAATAATTCCTCTCCAGCCACAAGCAAGCAGTGTTGTTGACCAACTGATATGCTCTACTTAAGGTGGTAATTCACTCTTGTTACATATGGAGTGTCTTGATTCCTCCAAAGTATGCCAGGAAACACGACCAGATGCAGCACAAAAATAATGGTGGTGTTCTGTTGCTTGGAATAGTTTGGAGGAATCATTTGTTCTAGATTTACCAACACTGAAGAAAAACTCGTCTCTTGTCTCCAACCAACCAACCAACCTCCTTTACACATCTCCAACCTCCGTCACTCTTTTAATTATGGTGTTGGTTGTGATTGGGACGGTGGACGGTGGTATAGAAGCTGTGGTACTCAGTGATGGGGTGGGGATGTTGGTGTTGGTGTTGGTCATGCAAAGAAAAAATAATAATGAGAAGGAATAGAAAATGTGGGTGTGGAGTGAGTGAAGGGAAAGAAAATATGAGTGTGGAGTGAAGGAAGGGAAAGAAATGTGAGTGTGGAGTGAAGGAAAGAAAATGTGAGTGTGGAGTGAGTGAGGGAAAGAAATGTGAGTGTGGAGTAAGTGAGGGGAAAGAAAAGTGAGTGTGGAGTGAGTGAGGGGAAAGAAAAGTGAGTGTGGAGTGAGTGAGTGAGGGAAAGAAAGGTGAGTGGAGTGAAGGGAAAGAAAATGTGAGTGTGGAGTGAAAGGAAAGAAATGCGAGTGTGGAGTGAGGGGAAAGAAAAGTGAGTGTGGAGTGAGGGAAAGAAATGTGAGTGTGGAGTGAGTGAGGGGAAAGAAAAGTGAGTGGAGTGAGGGAATGAAGTTTGGGGAGAGTGTGGGAAAATAAAATGTAAGAGTGGAGTGAGGGAATGAAGTTTAGGGAGAGGTGATAAAAAGATCTAACGGAGTCGGGAAGGAGTAGATGGATGAAGAGAGAGATTGATGGATGAAGAAGAGGGAGAGATGGATGGATAAGAGAGAGAGAGTTGGAGGAGGCTGGAGAAAGAGATGGATGAAGAGAGAGGAGGATGAAGAGGGAGATATGGGTGAATAGGAGAGAGAGGAAGAGGCTGTAAGAAGAGAGATGGATGGATGTATGAAGAAAGAGAGAGAGCTGTATGGAGAAGAGAAGAGAGAAAGAAGGATGAGGTTGAGTGTTGTTGCAGGTGGGACTGTGTGTGTGTGTGTGTGTGTGTGTGTGTGTGAGGCATGATGGTAGTAGTAGTAGTAGTGGTGGTGTCAGTTCTGATCTACAAACACTTATTATTATAGTCTAGTGGGTCTGGTGGTCATGTTTATGTTGTTCTTCTCACACTCTACACTATCCAACAACATCCTATAGATCCTGGTGTTTGGTAGTGGTAGTGGTGGTGGTAGACAATAAAATAAACAGTAGATGATGTTAGTTGTCTTTGAGGAGGAATAATAATAAAGTGGAAATGAAAGAAGAGGAGATAAAAGTATAGGACATCATGAGAGAGAAGGTGGTACAGTAATGTGTTAACTTTTGTAGGCTATGATGTTGTAGTTGTAGTTGTTGTAGTTGTCCTGAGTAGAGGGAGTGTTGTGGTGGTGGAAGTGTGGTGACGACGTGTATGTACAGACACGAGCACTAATAAGTATACAGCTCTGGTTGAGGCTTCGAACAGTCCAAAATTAATTCACTAACGAACTTCCAATGGAGAGTTTATTCTGCATTTGCTTACTGTTGTTTCTAATTATTCGAAGCACACCTGGATATTTATTAGTGCTCGTGACTGTACAACAACAATTAAATAGCCAACGATACTTTCCTTTATAAATAAATCAGTATCATATCAAAATATAATAATTAGGACTATACTGTACAACACCTTACGTCAACTCAACCCCCTCAATTTATTATTATTTTTATGAGGTGCTGCAAAATCATACACGTGTTGTTCTTTATCATATCGAAATATAATCATACAACAACACCTTACGTCAACTCAACCCCCTCAATTATTATTATTATTATGAGGTGCTGGATAATCATACACGTGTTTGTTCTCTATTACCAAGATATTTACTACGATGGAAGGAAAGTGTCTGTGGATATTTGATTGTGGCTATACTGTAGTGTGAGTGTGAGCATGGGTACAGTTTGTTGATGGTATTGGTAACCGTGGCAGGTTGGATAATGAAGGGGAAAGTAATGATATTGGTGTGTTGAGCTTGAAGGCAAGATACGTACCATACTATAATGAGACGGTGAATAGGGTACGGTGATAGTGACGACGACGACGACAACATGCATCCTTGTGGTAGTTGATATAGCAGTGGTAACATGATTGTGTGTGTGTGTGTGTGAGTGATAGTGAATGAGAGGGATAGAGAGTGAAAGTGAGAGTGAGTGAATGAGAGAGGGAGAGTGAATGTGAATGTGAGGGAGAGTGAAGGAATGAGAGAGGGAGAGTGAATGAATGAGAAAGATAATGAATGAATGAGAGAGAGTGAATGTGAATGAGAAGGATAGAGAGTGAGAGTGAATGAATGAGATGGAAAGAGAGTGAGAGTGAATGAGAAGGATAGTGAATGAATGAGAGATAGTGAGAGTGAATGAATGAGATGGATAGAGAGTGAGAGTGAATGAGAAGGATAGAGAGTGAGAGTGAATGAGAAGGATAGAGAGTGAGAGTGAATGAGAAGGATAGAGAGTGAATGAATGAGATGGATAGAGAGTGAGAGTGAATGAGAAGGATAGTGAATGAATGAGAAGGATAGAGAGTGAATGAATGAGATGGATAGAGAGTGAATGAATGAGATGGATAGAGAGTGAATGAATGAGATGGATAGAGAGTGAGAGTGAATGAATGAGAAGGATAGAGAGTGAGTGAATGAATGAGATGGATAGAGAGTGAATGAGAAGGATAGAGAGTGAGAGTGAATGAGAAGGATAGAGAGTGAGAGTGAATGAATGAGATGGATAGAGAGTGAGTGAATGAGAAGGATAGTGAATGAATGAGAGATAGTGAGAGTGAATGAATGAGATGGATAGAGAGTGAATGAATGAGATGGATAGAGAGTGAGAGTGAATGAGAAGGATAGAGTGGGGAGTGAATGAGAAAGATAGTGAATGAATGAGAGATAGTGAGAGTGAATGAATGAGAAGGATAGAGAGTGAGAGTGAATGAGAGAGATAGAGGGTGGGGAGTGAATGAATGAGATGGATAGAGAGTGAATGAGAAGGCTAGAGAGAGATAGAGGGTCAGAGGGAGGGGGAGGTAATGTTTCTGGTAGCCAACAAAGTGGACAACCTGACCTTCGTAAAGATGGCGACGCCCGGCTACACAACACAACACAACACAACACAACACTCCTCCTTCCTGGTCCCTCTCCTGCTGCTTCCTGTCCCACCTGGTGTTGTCTGGTCATAGTGGTTGATTGGTCATAGTGGTAGATTGATTATAGTGGTAGTATTGGTCCTCCTATACCAGTGTGTGTGTGTGTGTGTGTATGAGAGAGAGAGGTGGGTATTGGGAAGGGGGTAGGGTAGTAATAATTAGGTGGGTGGTAGGGAGGGAAGTTGTTGTTTTGGTGGGTAAAGAAAGGGGTCAAGTTGTTGGTATTATGTTGGTAGAAGTTAATTAAGGAAGGGGAGGGAGTTGTGACATGGGTAGGGAAGGGGGTATGGTACTAACTATTATGTGGGAGGGAGTTGAGGAAGGAATGGAGGAAGTTAATGAAGGAAGGAAGTTAGGAAGGGAGAGGGAGTTAAGCAGGAAGGGAGAGGGAGTTAAGCAGGAAGGGAGAGGGAGTTAAGCAAGGAATGAAGAGAGGGAGTTAAGAAAGGAATGAAGAGAGGGAGTTAATAAATGAAGGGAGGAAGTTAAGAAAGGAATGAAGTAAGGAAGGGAGGGAGTGAGTTGTGTAGTGGTGGCAGAGACGTGGGTATATAGGGAAGAGGGTAGGGTAAGAAAGGTTTCATGTGGGAGGGAGGAAGGTGAGTTATGTATTTCAGTCTTAGTGTGGGTGGTGGTGGTGGTATAGGGATGTGGATGCCAAGGAGCTGGTCGTAGTATATAGGAACTTCAGTGTAATGAATCCAATTATTCTTGGCATTATAAATAAACTCTAAAGACAGAATGGGAATTAAAAAGCTTGATTGATGTACACGTGTTGTTCTTTATCATATCAAAATATAATCATACAACAAACAACACTTTATGTCAACTCAACCCCTTCAATTATTATTATTATTATTATTATTATTATTATTATTAGTCTAGTAATTTGCCCGTTAAGTAATGGATTATTATTTTCAGTTCTTACAAAGAGAGAAGGGTAAGGGAAGATGGGAGAAAATATGTTAGTGAGGATGGAAGGAGAGCGAGTGCACGAGTTTGTATGTATGTATGTATGTGTGTTTTGGCTCTGTTGGCTCTGGACACTGGGTAAGGTCAGATTGGGGAGGAGGAGGGGGGAGGGGGAAGGGTGGGGGGGGAGGTAATGGAGGAGAGGGTGTGGGGAAGGTAATGGATGGGAGGGAGGTGGAGGAGGTTGCTCTCAGCTCGGCATACTGTATATGGACTTCCACAAACTTACTTCCGCCAACATGAACTGCCTACCTACCTACCCTACCTACTGTACCTGCTTTACTCTTGCCTCCACAACTTGATTCTTCTTCTTCTTCTTCTATATACCTCTTCATTATTTGTCCTTCCTTCCTCTCCATTCTTTGTCCTTCCTTCCTCTCCATTCTTTGTCCTTCCTTCCTTACATCTTTCTACATCATCATCTAGTTTGTTTATTCTCTCTCGTCTGATAACACCATTGCCTTAAGCTGATAAATATGGAGCAACTGATTCCTCCAAACTATTCCAAGCACCAGAACATCATTATATTTGTCCATCTGGTTCTGTTTCCTGGCATACTTTGGAGGAATCAAGGCACTCCAATGTACCAAAAGTATACTATCCCCTTAACCTTACAATTACTTTACAAAACTCTATCACCTGCCATGACCCACACACACACACACACACACATATACACTCATACACACACACACACATATACACTCATACACACACACACATATACACTCATACACTCACTCACTCACTCACTCACTCTCACTCATACTCACTCACTCTCACTCATACTCACTCACTCTCACTCATACTCACTCACTCATACACACACACTCATACACACACACTCACTCATACACACACTCACTCATACACACACTCACTCATACACACACACTCACTCATACACACACACTCACTCATACACACACACACACACTCACTCTCACACACTCACTCACACTCTCACTCACTCACTCACTCACTCACTCACTCACACACACACACACACACACACACACACACACACTCTCATACACACACACACTCACTCACTCACTCACTCACTCACTCACTCTCTCTCATACACACACACACACACACACACACACACACACACACACACACACACCTGCCCTTCTTAATATTTCAAGTTTAGATATTTCCTAATTTGAGAGGAAAATCGTGTCTCGTTAGCCAAAAACATTATATTGAAAAAAAACAAAAATACTTGTACTGTATATATGTCATGAAGTTGAAGGTTGTCAATTTGATCACAACCTCAAGTCAGAGAGGTTTCACAGTCTCAGTTAGGGGGTGCGGGAATAGGGGGACAGGCTTGGGGAGGTTTGGGGGAATGCGGAGTAGGGGGACAGGCTTGGGGGGGTTGGGTTAGGGGAGTGCGGGAATAGGGAAACAGGCTTGGGGGGAGGTTAGGGTGTGTGTGGAAATAGGGGATAGACTTTCTACTCACCCCAAGCCTGTTCCCCTATTTCCGCACCCCTCAGTCCCCCCCAAGCCTGTCCCCTACTCCCGCACCCCCTTTAACCCAAGACAGTTCGAGTTGATACGATGATACGATGGAACATATTCAAGAACACATTGGTGGTGTATACGATGGTGTGGTAATGGCACGACGACGACGACGACTTCATAGACAAATAAACAAACAAACAAACAGGGCCATCGTACCAGTACTACACCATCGTAAACACCACGCAAGGATGTTCTAGCATACCGTACGTCCCATGTAGTGATGTCATCTAAATGGTGTCAAGGTGGTCATTCTGTTTTGGTATATTGGAGTGTCTTGATTCCTCCAAAGTATACCAGGAAACAGCACCAGAAGAGCAAACATTAATGGTGTCCTGTTGCTGGGAATAGTTTGGAGGATTCAGTTGCTGGGGGATTAGTCCGAATTACCAACACAAACAAAACTTGGCCCTTAACTTTTATTGCAGTAGTTCACCTCGACCCACCTATAGCCTAGCCTAGTCTAACCTAACCTTCTACTTCATACCATACATCATCCTTGTGTTAATTAAACGTTATCATTCATCATGCGTGTCTTCATTCATTCATTCATTCTCTCCTTAATTCATTCATTGATTTCTTTCCTTCATTCATTGATTTCTTCCTTCCTTTATTCATTCATTCATTCATTAATTTATTCCTTCATTCATTCATTTATTCCTTCATTCATTCCTCCCTTCATTCATTCCTTCATTCATTCATTTATTCCTTCATTCATTCCTCCCTTCATTCATTCCTTCATTCATTCATTTCTCCCTTCCTTCATTCATTCATTCCCTCCTTCCTTCCTTCCTTCCTTCCTTCATTTATTTATTTATTTATTTATTCCTTCCTTCATTCCTTGGGTTGTCAATGACCGGGACCTTGGAGTAAATGTTCCCTGTGTGATGAAACGACTAGGCTACCCTTCACTGCCATGTACGGAAATCCATCTTTATTAAACAAAAGTTGGAGTATTTCCTGACTAGCCTAGCTTTTCTAAACTTCGAGTCTGCCTCTAGTCGGACAATTCGGAGTTAAGGGGATACAGTAATTAGCTTCGGTTAAATTGTAGCTCATCTATTCCTCCAAACTATGCCAGGAAACAGGATCAGAAGAGCAAAAAATAATGGTGTTGTGTTGCTTGGAATAGAGTGGAGGATTCAGTTGTTGTTGTTGTTGCTCCAGAATTATCAACACAAAACTTAGATGGTGGATGATTTATACTTGACAGGAAAGGTCACGTTAACTCCTCAGGGTCAGGGATTCGTACACTTTATGCTGAATGAAATAGTTGGGTGGGTTGAATGAAGTGTACGAAGTTGTGATTGATTGATTGATTGATTGATGGATATTAGGCGCCGCAACATCGAGGTCCTATAGCGCCAGAAAAAGGTGATAGAGAGGTGTGACAGCAAGCAGGAAGGAAATAAAAAGAAAAGAGGGACAGTTGAAGAATACATGAGCTAAAGGGGAGGTTCTTGTGGTCGTACAGTTGCCAAGAAAGGTATTGCGACAACTTTTGATACAACATTAAATATATTAATGTCCATAGTTGTTTGTAGGGATATATATAAGTATGTATTACAGAAGGATATGTATATTTCCTTCTGTTATACATGCTTATAGTCCATATACAAATAGTTGTGGATATTACTATGGTTAAAATTCTATCAAGATTTGTCGTAATACTTTTTTGGCAACTGTACATTAATTTTAAGGTGTCTCAATTCCACCAAACTATTCCACGAAACACAACCCCCTATTAGCAATGTAAATAATGTATATCTTTACCTTGTCTTATATCTGTTTTCTGGTCATAGTTAGGAGGAATCAATAGACCTTTCAAAATTATTCACCAACAACAGAATCTCTTTAACACGATGTAACCAAGTTTTAGCTGTTTTCTATCATGAATAAACGACATTCGAGATGGTGATATTGTATTTATTATTCTGTTTCTCTGATGAATAATGTAGTATAATGTATATATGTATGTTATTTTATTTTAGTGTACTGTATTCTCCTTTCCACTTCGTCTTATTACCTTCCATCTCCACGTCCAATAATTCATGTAATCACTTTATTGTCTGATGACGTATTTGATTAGATAGTAAAGTGTCAAACAGCCCCAGAGCGGACAGGTACTCCATATATCTGATAGCAATATTATGAGAGAGAGAGAGAGAGAGAGAGAGAGAGAGAGAGAGAGAGAGAGAGAGAGAGAGAGAGAGAGAGAGAGAGAGAGAGAGAGAGAGAGAGAGAGAGAAATACGTTTGTGTATTTTCGTATTTTCCTTTTTGTGTATTTTCGTATTTTCCTTTTTGTGTATTTTCCTATTTTCCTTTTTGTGTATTTTCCTATTTTCCTTTTTGTGTATTTTCCTATTTTCCTTTTTGCGTATTTTCCTTTTTTCCTTTTTGTGCATCTTCGTATTTTCTTTTTTTCCTCTGGCAATTATTTCACAACAAATGCGACTCGGTAATATAGCCTTCCTAGACAGCCTCTTCTTTCATCCTCTGTAATATATACTGTAGATCGAGACTATTGACTCGAGGCCAACCATACATACAGCCTATACCTACAGTTGGCTCCACTCCCGCGTTTCTCGAATCCTAATCCACAAGTTAAAAAAATCGAAACATTCATATCCTTAGAGTGAAAGATATGAATGTTTTGAATATTTTAACTTGTGGATCGGGATTCGAATTTCTGACTGGCCCTACATTGGCAACGACAGGGGAGAAACGCGGGAGTGGAGCCAACTGTACTTCACTGAAGGTTGTGTATGTTATCTCGACGTTGGACCTCAAGCCACAACACGTCGATAGTAGAGATTAATGTGTTGTAGTGATAATGACAGGAGATACTGATGGTTTGGTGTTAAATGATGTACAAGAATCTGATCACAAGTGGAATGATTTTACCATAAACACTGCCACTACTCGACTACTATTATACAGGTACAAGCATATGGTCAGGGTCGCCAAAAACCACCTGCCAGACAGTCACAGTAGTATTTTTGAAGTAGATGAAGGTTTGGTTGGGAAAGGGAATGATACTTTTTCCAAGATTATCCCATGGTTTGTTTTATCGCTATAACCCATCCGTTGTTCTCATGTTGTGGCAGCAGTAAGTGGTGTTGTGTGCAGGACAGCACGTATCTGGTTAGAGGTGTTATTATGATCATGGCACAGGTGTTGGTGTAGGGATGTCGTCATGATGCAAGTTATACCTTTAAAAATATTGATTACACACGCACGCACACAGAGTGAGAGTAATTTTGGCTTCTTTATAATTTGGTGTATTATAATTATATGTTGATGAATATAGTGACGCCAGAGTGAACTTCTGATCATCATCTTCAGCTATGAATAATTCAATCCTTCTTTTAGTCAATTTTAGCTACCGTCGTGGATTAGGTTGAAATTTCTGCTGATAATGCTACATTAGTAATAACAACACGTAACGCTGGAGTTCCCACCTTATTCCCTTCTACTCGTCCGCCAGCGAGGCTAAACGCACATGCGGGCCACGTGACCCCACTGCGCTGTGGCTTCTTATTGAAGTATTCCCTTGTGACGTCATGGGCGGCTGGCCAATGAGGGGAGTGTTGGTGACGTCGCTCGTTCATGTCTCCCCACGCGGCATTGGCTTAGCTTATCTGACATCAACATTCATTACTCTATACACCATTTGACACTTATACTCGGATCATCATCACTCTTACTCCAACATATAACACATTTTATCGTAAAATGAAAAAAAAAAAAAAAAAAATAGGCCAAGGTAAAAATTAAAATATACGCATATTTTAACTTGGTAATATTATGTTTTTTTGGTATTATTTGGTATAATGTAATTGTAAGTAGTAATGAACCATGTATAGGATGGTGTAATGTATTATGAGGAGGTTCATTGCCCATGTACCGTAAATTCATATAGCAATGTTTTGTCAGCAATGTCAGGAGATACAACTACAAATGGATTATATAGGAAGAATTATTAATGCCTTTCTTAGTACTACTGTATATCGTGCAGTGATTGGATGTTGGGGAGTAATGAAGGTAACGTGTATGTGTAGCATCATCTTTTCAAAACAGATTAAAAAAATGTAATATTGTTTGTTGGTTTACATGCCACTGATTTGCTTATTATGTATCACATTAAAAAATTACTGTATGTACAGTAGGTTTAATTAAAGGGTAGTGTTTGTGTTTTGAGGTTAAATGAAGATAAGAAGGGAAATAGGCCTCCTGCTCTGTACATTACTGTTATTGTAAACACACTTGTCTCTTCTATACAGTCCTAGTTGTTTCATAGTATTTATATGCTGTGAATTCATGTGTGTTGTACCAAATTTAATTTACACCGGTAAGACGCTTGATTTGGACAAACTTAAGATAGCATTTACGTCTATCGACTGTATACTTTTTTTACAAAGGTGATTATTATTGTTATTATTACCCATTAGTCAGAATGACTGAAATTTAACTATTTATATTTAATATAATTGTTCATTGAATCAGAGGAATAACGGTGAATTTTCCTTATTTTTCAGGAACGAACATATCGACCGGAGAAGAGGTTGCCATCAAGCTAGAATGCATCAAGACAAAGCATCCACAGTTACACATAGAGTCCAAATTCTATAAGGTCAGTTGATTGTACAATACAATACTATGTTATGTGTGTATTGGGTGTCACAGACTCACTCATGAAAGGGTGAGTGGTACCAGTGTTGTGTGTGTGTGTGTGTGTGGGTTGCTGATGACCTTGGCATTAATAATGGGCATGAAGCTTTGTCTAGTGTCAGCAGTAAAAATAAATTGTGTGTAACTGAAGGTGAATGCATTACGTGGGAAGACATGAAGGGAAGACATGTTGACATAAAACCTTTTCAACAGATGATGGCGGGTGGTGTAGGCATCCCAGGCATCAAGTGGTGTGGATCCGAGGGCGACTACAATGTGATGGTGATGGAGCTGCTCGGGCCGTCGTTAGAAGACCTCTTCAACTTCTGCTCTAGAAAGTTCTCACTCAAGACAGTCCTTCTTCTGGCAGATCAACTAGTGGGTACATGGAATACATTGGTGACATACATAGTTACATAGGTTAGCGTTTTATATTGTTAGAAGGTGTTACATCCTCTCGAGTTTCTTTTGGTCTGCAGACTGTGCATTAAATGATCCTCTTCAATTTGTACAGTATCAGTAACATATTGTATTTTCAGTCCTGTATAAAGTTTGTTACATTCTTGCCATTGAAACTAATATCTAAAATGTTTCTCTTGCAGATAACCAGGATAGAGTACATTCATAGCAAGAACTTCATTCATCGAGACATAAAACCAGATAATTTTCTCATGGGCTTAGGGAAGAAGGGGAACCTAGTGTATATCATCGACTTTGGCCTAGCGAAAAAGTACAGAGATTCTCGCACACATCAACACATACCATACCGGGAGAACAAAAATTTAACAGGAACGGCACGATATGCTTCAGTCAACACTCATTTGGGAATTGGTAAGTGACAATCATACAGCTTTTTTTACAAACAGTTAACACGTAATTATGTGCATTTTACCAGTGTTTTGTACTTTGTCTTCAAGGCTTTTCTTTTTCCAAGGTAAATTGGTTCTGGCATTACATTGTGTTACCATTAATACCCCTTATCCTACAAAGGGCAGAGGCTACAGAGCCAAGGAAGGAAAAACAAAATAAAGGTATCTAAGGGAGGGTCAGATATATATACAGTACAGTACACTTAAAATGATGAACATCTGTATTGACTTCCCTTTTCAAGCCCATATGATTTATTATTTAACATTATTATATACAGTGATGTGGAGAAAATATGTTGAGTATCAATGAAGAGCTTATGATGTGTTTTGTTTCCACAGAACAGAGTAGAAGAGACGACCTAGAAAGTTTAGGTTATGTCCTGATGTACTTCAACAGAGGATCTCTTCCTTGGCAAGGCCTTAAAGCTGCAACCAAAAGGCAAAAATATGAGAGAATCAGTGAAAAAAAGATGCAGACACCCATTGAGGAGCTCTGTAAAGGTTTTCCAAGTAAGTTATTAGTCGAGGTCAGAAGTCAAACATTGTGCAGTAAAGGACTTTAATTTTGCTTTAGAATTATTACAATATTAAATGTCTTGAAGGAGTTGTTTGCATTATTTGATTACCTAATGTCTGTTTATAATAAAAGCAAATACCTGACTGGGAATATATAAGTGACAGACACAAGTATTCTCAAAGCCACTCAGTGCTGCCATGAGGTCAACGTGGTTCATATTTACAGGCTCATGAGGGCAGACCTATACTGAAGTTTGTCACTATTTCTTTTTTGGGGGGATTTAAAGTAATTTTTACAAACAAACAGTAAGACACTCCTTCCCTTTTCATCTCATAATAAAAAGAGATGAAAATTTAAAACTTTATGACCTTGTTATTTTAGATGAGTTTGCCACGTACCTGAACTTCTGCCGGTCTCTGCGGTTTGAGGAGAAACCCGACTACAGTTACCTCAGGCAGCTCTTCCGCCAGCTCTTCCATCGTCAGGGATTCACCTATGACTATGTCTTTGACTGGAATATGCTCAAATTTGTAAGTTGCTTTTAAACACTGATTAACTTTTTAGTGTGTTGAAATTTTTATCACTTAGATAAATTCTATGGGAGTGGAGAGACTATTCACCAAGAGGTCACATACAGTGAAGCCAAAAGAGCCTGCCTGACTACTGAGAATGTCTCTTGTTCATGAAGGGAAACTTGGACTTCAATAAAAATGGATTTGTCTGAGTTGAGCTTGTGGAGGACGATAAGAGAGTTAGAGGAGTTGACAATGTAACGAGTTGTACACTGTAATAGTACTGAGTTGTTAACATTGGACAGTGTCAGTGGTGTACAATAGTAGAGAGATTGAGTTATGCAAAGAGTTGTAGTTGTGGGCAGTTTGCATTATTAACGTAATTAAATTTGTATGCACAACCTTTTTTTTTTTTTTTTTTTTTTTTTTCATATAAACTTATTAGTAAATAAATTAGTATTAATAATTTCTTCAAATTTTCAATGTATATTTATTGTACATTTGTGATGCAGCAGTTTGCAGAGTTGTGAGTGTGGACGGTATGGGGTTCAGTTTGTGGATTTGTATTTGTGGAAATGAATTTGTTTGTGATACCAAGCACTGATAATTATTTATATTTTGGATCATAAAGTTTTAAGCATGACATCCTCATATCAAAATTGTTGCTAGAAATTATGTAGGCAGAAATTTTTTACAATAATGTATTATTGCTTTATAGCAAGTTAACATTTTTGTAACCATATTTAGGGAGGGTCACGGAATCAGGAGAATGAAGTGGAACGAAGAGACCGCCAGAGCCACAAACAAGCAGCCACTGGTGCCACCTCTCGGATACGACACGACACTACCGTCGGGGGTGTTCTGCCCTCCCCTACTACGGGTGAGTTGCAGGGACCCCCCACACCCTCTGCTGGCCTCGCCCTCCCCCTCCTTGGTCACCACACTCCCTCCTCCCGCGACCTGGAGTCCACTAGGGCGGTAGCACTCAAAGACTCCTCTTGGCTACCTAAAACCAACTCTTGGCTCCCTCGGTCACGGCAAGCCACCAGTCGTGTTGGCTACCTTGACTGAAGAGACCTAGCAATAAATACAAATTAATTGTCACTTTAAAGAAATAATATTGTTGAATCATTTGTTGCATTTGTTACTATGGCTAAAGCAATGGACAAGTTTTCCATTGTGAAGTTGGTAGTCATGGTACAGTAGTCTCATTATTCAAAGTTTTAAAAACCCTCATTGTGGGGAAAATGTCAAAGCCAAAGTTAAGCAAAAGTGAGTGACTGGACATGCACAAATTAGTACAGCAGAATTGTGTATAAAACATGATTATGTATAATGATTTTATATTACACAGTACATGGTGCAGAATACATAATGACACTATACAATACATAGAAACTAAACACATTAGTGTCAAGTTCAGGTAAGGGAATACTTTACTGTAATGGACTTATTATTACACATGATACAACTTTTGTGTCACATCCCATGACATTACCTTGTGACATAAAAAATTGCCCTGACATAGAAATAACACACATTAAAGAATTAGGGCCATTACAACATAATTATGTTTTCATAAGTGACATTTGTTGCAAAATATATTATTTGAACATAAGTAGAAATGATGTAGAGCAGTTACCCTCATTACAACACTATGTTTTTATGGCAACTGTGTGTACTTTTTAAATGACTTTTAACAAGAGGTTTATTACCCAGTGTAACTTTGCCTTGGCTTTGATCTTTTACTACCAGAGGGTTACTGCTATTTTTTTAATATGACACTACTTAATTGAATCACAGCTGTAAACACAGCAAAAAACATTTACAAGTCATCCAAACCTTGACAATGATTACAATGACTAGTGCTTCTCAGGTAATACATTTTAGGGGATAAGAAAACATATCCTGAGAAAGCATCATCAAAGAGCATGATCATATCAGTGGTAATGTGCAGGATACTTTAAAGCCACTGAGAGTGATATGCTCATGCTCCTCCAAACCATTTTTTATGTTATTCACCTTTACAATATTGCCTTACAAACCAGTGGCACAGTTGGTGAAGGTCTCAATTACTGACGTGCTCAGGTTGGTATGAGCTCAAATCCCACCTGTTAACAATGTTTATTATTCAAGTGTGTCCAGTCAGTAGTCACTTTAATTTTATGCCACTCGCCAGACTCAAGTTCCCACATTTGGTATCTTCCCCTGTCATGTCCAGTTTATTCCCTAACCTTTTTCATGTCTTTCATTGCCTAATTCATTCTTTATCCCTTTACTATCTCTCTTTCTTTCTCTCATGTCCTTATTCTTATGCTTTATACTGTGTATGCTAATCTTTTTGTAAACGTAGTGATTACTACAGTATTTTGTGAACCCTTCATTGATGCCAAGGATTTATTCAGTGGGAAATACAGTAAATGGAGAGTAATGCAGAATTGTATACATCAATACATAATAAATATATTTTACCAGCTTCTTATGCTCTCCATTTGTTCAGGAAATGCATAAAAGCTTTTTATTTTTCATTTCCGGCAAAAAGTTCATTTTATCCGATAAAATTAAACGAGAAAAGCTTTTCAGCAAGACAGATGATTATCACATCAATCACACATAACTTATGTGTGATGTATTTAATACTACGAGAAATATTAATATGGAAAGAGATCTCATTTTAACCAGGTTTTGGGCAGTGAACACATTTTCTTGCCCTGTTGGGAGACACTTTTATTTTCACAACTTTTTGCCGTATACAATGTTTTTGTGTGTATTTTCATATTTTAAGATTAAGGGGAAATATAATACTGTGTTGTTGGTAAATCTGGAGCAACTGATTCCAACAAACTATTTCAAACAACAGGACACCATTATATTAATACATTGATTCTGTTTCCTGACATACTTTGGAGGAATCAAGACACTCCAAATTTCCTATGTACCAATAGTATCCTATACCCCCTTAAAATGTTTTAATTGGGCCTCAGATGATAAGGCAAGTGTGTTTATTCGTGTTTTAGTAGACGATGAGAACAATACTGTACTACTGGCATGAATCAAGGGTTCACTCACAGACTTCTTTCCATGTTTCTATGAAGGCTTCATTTGAATTCTTGACTTATAATTTATACATAGAATTTTAGAACTTTGTATTAATATAAATGCTTCTTGTAGGCTTATGTTTATTCTAATTCAAGTGAAATAATGTGTCTTCTGTGTAAATCTTGATCACCAAATTTTCATTGGCACGAGGGCTAATGTTGCAGGGGCACTCTACTTTTGGCTTTGAGTCTATCCATCTGTCAGTTTTGTAGCCTTTCCTAGACTCAGTGATTCTAGTTCAATATGTGACAGTCAGGAAGTAAAATAGCAGAAACAGTGGTGGTATAAATCAAGGTCAGTTACTGCATTACTAAATAGATTATGAGAACAAGAGGAAGTTTAATTTGTTATACAATACCTCTAATTTTCACTTTATAACTAAAGTTTTTCTATCGCAAATGTTTACTAATGAGAGTTGAGGTATTTTACTGTACGGTCAAGGAATTGTGCAGTATCTACTCATGCTTAGTAATATCACTGTTAGTCACTGAAATTCATTAAACTTAATGCTTAAAGGAATAATACCATAATATTGCATTTGATTAGTGACTTATCTGATGTCACAAATTGACTCTTTATCTCTTCTTAGTTAGATGATCTTACATTTTGCTCTCCCCTTTACAGGGAAACCACTTGTTATTTGAAACCCCCAAGGAACCAATAACAATTCAATACTCCAGGGAATCAGTTGGTAGTAATTAACAACCCTAGGTTCTTATAGTCTCAAGAAAGTTCCGCCTGGACTTCAGAAAGGCCGTCTTTCAGTTCAGAAACCTCTTTCAAGACCAATTCTTCATGTAAGCTGCACTGAATATTATGCACTCTGATAGCAACTTCACTGCTCTTGTAAGCACCTTTGTATTTTGCTGTTTTTGAAATACAACTGATGTAGCTATTAATGGCAGGGTGAAGATATTAAGATATTATTTGATACCCAACAAAGGAACTTAGAATGCCTATTTTTTGTAAATATTTGTTGCCTTTTGTGTTGTATATAGAGTAAGCCACTTCATTCTACTGCTGTATTTTTCATTTAGGTTAGGTTGCATCAGATTTCAGTCGTCCTCAAACAAACTCATTTATACAGCAAACTGTGACCCATTCATGTGGTTTGTGTGTGCTCTTGTAATACATACTCAGTGCTTGCTCTTGAAATGTGCACGACTGAAAGTGTGACTGAATGGTGTGTAGTGTGATAGGGCATATTGTGTTTTAAGACAGACATGGATGGAGTGACTGTAGAGTGGACTGTAGGGGGCATTTCTACATGTACAACAATTGTTTTTACCATGATGTATGGCAGTGGTATGAATAAATACATTTCAAATAATGTTTTGTACAATCTTTAATGGGTTTCCTTCATTTAGTACCTTGGCATTAGCCCTCCTGCCTAATTAGATTTTTTTGTTTAATTTTTTACAATGCATGTGATGTACATTATTTCATTTTTTTTATGCAAAGTAGATCTCGACCCACTCACGCACGGTTGACTCGCATGAGCTTCATCTTCATCTGTACTGTACTTGATTTTGTTTTGCTTCAGCTCTCAAGAATTTCACTTTCCTTCAACTGATAACAAAATTATGTTCAATTATCAGTCAAGATAATGGCATTAAAAGTGTGAACCCTTGACAACCAATGTGAGTATCCGTGCTTGAACCTGGTAAGATGTGGACGTTAATTTTGATACTACTCTTGTATGTTCAGATAAATGTTTTTATTGAGAATAGGATTATGTATTTTATTACTTGTCATTTCAAGATGACTTAAATTTTCATGCATTGTGGGATGAGTGTAAATGGGGAGATATATAATTATGCAGTATACCAGAATTTGAGTATACTGCACTGCACTATACACTGGTGTGTGTATATATATAATATAGATATTTATACACAAATTTTTTCCTCAGATAGAAGCTGCAGTATGTGATGGTTGTCTCTATACCTTACAAGTTTATTCTTGAAATTCTGGTGACCATTTCTACAACAGAGAAAATTAGTAAAATACATTTGAAAGACTATGAGGTAGAATGCTGGCACTTTTTTTTCTGTATATTTGAATGAGATTGAAAAGATGGATTGAGCCTTCGTTCTAATGTTAGAATGATACTTCGTGATCAGTCAGTCAACATTTTCTTATGGTAACTCAGTCATTATCCAGAAAGGCTGTTCCTCTCTTCCTTTCTGTATTGATTTTTGGGCTTATAACAGTGACCAGACATCAGTGTTATAGTAACTTTATTATCATGTAGTAATTCTACTTACATAGTCACAGCTGTGCCCTAATCAAGTACACATCGCAGTACCAAGTCCATTGATACTGTACCATCCCCATCTGCAAAACCAATGTGATATGTGTTTGAAGGAGCATAAGTTGTATTTTGGAGGACAGATGAATGGAGGTCGTGTTCCAGAGTTGACTAGTTGTGTACAATATATGAAAGACTTTTTCCTTGTTTTTCATGTTGATACTTTACCATTATTTGTTTATTGGGGAGTTATTTGAGGCATAGATTGTGACACTGGATAAATTGAGACTCCATCGTTAGTGTACAGTACGTGCAAGATGATAAATTTTCTAGCCATTTTAACATACCTTGAGACACTTTAGACTTTGATAACCACTGCTCTGAGGCCTTGTATGGTAAAGACAAAATTACACCATAGAATGTTAGTTTGGTATTCAAATATGTGAAAATTGGGAATTACAGTTTACAGGTGAGAAAATATAAATAATTGTTGTGTTTTAATGTTAGCTTTTGTTAGATATTTCATAGTTTGCTGATTTGTGCTGCCCAGGGAGACTATTGTGTAGAGAAATGATGGATTGATTGATTGATAGATATTAGGCGCCACAACAGCGAGGTCATATAAATTGTGTAGAGAAATGCTTCTCCTAGAATAACACTGGTATTAATTTGGTGGTGACCATAAAACAGTGAGTCATATTTATATTATGAATGTGTAGTGGCTGGAACAAAAAAATGTATGTTGTAACTTTGATGGATTCACATTAAACAGTTCTCTTGTATGGTTATACTGATGAATAACTTAGACATTCAAATATTCATCTCATTATTGGGCATTTTAAATTTTGGTTCATTACATTATTAAAGTGTTGGTCAAAATCTTGTAATATCTGGTATAGAAACAGGAGAGAAGTTAGCATTACTATGCATTTTCTGGCACCAATGCATTCCATCTGCTGCAGTCACATTCCTACACAGTGTTTGGGACGACTGTAACAAGCATAGAAAGGAATTGGATCAGAGGCTCACCTTCACACTGAAATCACTAAAGTCTCATTCAAATATGAAGCAAGTTTGGGCGGGGGAGCTAAGGGACTTCCTCAGAATCCTCACCCAACAGTGTTGTCATTTAACACAAACAAGGCATACAATATTTCTTACCTTCTTTATTTAGTATTTGAAATAGTCTTCAAATCTTGAAAAAATTATTCTATATGACAAACCTTGATTATATGATGTTGTAAATGTGTTGATATTTAAGATAATAACAGTCATTTATGTATGGAAATGAATCCAATACACATAACAGTATACTACTCTGTTGTTGTCATATCTGTGGTGAAGGTGGTCACGTCACCCCTCCTGGGTCTCAGGTCACTACCCCATGGTAGGGAGGAAAAGGGTGACGGAAGGGGGGGGGGGGATGTCTATAGGTGCAGTCGAACACCTGAGACGTTCATTCATGAATCCATACTCATAAATACTTTGTGTCAGATATGTACTACTGTACTGAACATTGTTTTTTAAATTTTGTGTATAATTAATTATATATTATGTTTGTTCGTTTTTACACATTACAGTAACAAAGAAAAAAAAATATAATAATTTCCAACACTGACAACACTTCCGAAATGAACTATAAATCATCCCACATGTGTTTGACATCAAATCCCTGGGGTACAGTAACTCTCACACCCTGACCCCAGCAGAGTACAGATAAGGCAACACTGTAGAGTAGGAAGGTTACACCCCAAACTAGCTTCATATTTGAATCCGACTATAATTATAATTTCTTAATTGTACCTCCTTTACTTTTTATTTCCTTCATATATGTTGACCCTTTTCGATCTTTCTTATGCTTCAAGCGTGTTCCCCTGTCCTTCCTTCCTTCCTTCCTGGCCTCCTGTCCTCGGTTAGTTTTTCTTTGCCTACTATTTGCTCTCCCCTTGACTGATCATTGCATCATTTATGGGTTGTTTCCTTGTAAGAATATTGCCAATGTATGGCCAGTATCCAATGCAGTTTTTTAATGATTCTGTATGGGAGTGTAAAGTGTTGTACTTGTGTGAGTAGTGTTGAGTACAAGGTAGTCAGTGCTTGGTATTGATATGAATGGTTAGAATGGAGTGGTTCAACTTGCCTGTAAGAACATATGCCTTGAGGTGAAACTGAACACTAGTCCATGTTTGGAGGTGGGTGAAGGTTGTGTCTTTCATTACTCATGTTATGGGTGTACAGTAGCAGTGGACAACATTGACTGTCCTTAAGAGTGTTGGTGCCGTGGGTTGGTGGTGGCTGCTGGGCACCACGTGTTCACCTTCACCTGTATTGATTTACAGGTATTATATTTAACATTTTTGTCAATATTTTATGCATTGCATTTGTTACTATACAGAACTACTGTATTACATGTAATATGTAATGGCCAGTACTATTTGCATGATTTTATGTTGGATTTGGCTTGAAAAGCAATATTTTTAGTTATAAAAAGTACTAATCATAGTTGTAGGACATATCCTATTTAAACCCATGTTTAATTTTGTTTGTATACAATAACTTGCTTGGCATTAGGATTTTGATTCTGGCGGAATTCCTGGACGTTAATGGATATGCAATTAGCCTTCCTAAACTACACTTACCCAGTCTGACCTCACCCTTGCCATGCAACTTGACTTTAGCAACTGTACATTCTCATTACCATTAGAGTACTGTACCTCTTAACCATGCCTCATGCTTACTCACACCAAAGCCAGTTATTCCCTCTTGTATGTAAACCTAACAGAAATTTTATGTTGTAAGATTCCTGGTACCCTTCTGTAGTGGATGGAGATATTTGAAGTGTTGTAATACTGTATTTGTTTGTATTCTCAATGGAAGAGTCAGACATGAAATACTGTATACAAACTATCAATACACATAGGATATAAAAATAAAATACAATGGCTTCAACACAAGCTGCCTGGCTGAATAGCATGAAGAAGGCTATGTCCTAGACCAGGCTTTCCTGTAAGACCATCAAGGAGTGTATGTTTTGTTATCAAGTGTGGTTGTGTACAATGCAGTCTTCTATAATGTGTTTAATAGTGTTGGATGCTCTATTGCATTATGGACTGGCATCCACAATGGCTCCATCCAACCTGTTTTGAAAGCTCGGAAGCTCTCACTGCAGCTTGGTCAGGTGGACTTGCCTAGAGGTGATGAGTTTGGAGCATGTCGGACAATGACATTGTGTATTTGTAAATGGGTCCAGAATTGCTCTCAGGGTCTCCAGATGGATGGAGTTTTAAGAAATTACTGCCAGAGTCGCTTCTCGGTGCTGAAAAACCATGTAGTTGCATGTGTTGTGTGAGGGTCTTGGAAAATGCATGAGCAACCAAAGCCACTCCTTGGGACTTGTACCCCCTTTTGGAGACAAGGGATGGTTGTGGTGGTTTGGCCTCCATTGCTGTTCTCTTGTTGGCAGCTTCTGAGGGTTAGTCCTGTGATGTAGACACCACTACTCCAGCACCATATTTAATTGTTGCCAACACTGATGACTTTGAATAGTGTTGCCAATGGGTCTATTGTAGGAGTGACTATAGACCCTATATAAGAGAGACTGGACAGCAGCCATCTTTGCTCAAAGTTTGTGTTTTCAATGATACCTCACGTTAGTATAGAAAAAATGTATAGTTGCTAGATACTACCAGCTCGTAATCTCCTGCTGACAATCGTGGGCAAAATGTTGATGAAAATTGCACTCTTTCCATATACAGGTACTGTATATATTTTTAAATACTAAAAGATACCTGAAGTTATAAATCCTATAAACGTCATAATAATAGGCGTTATTTAAAGCACATGATAGGACGTGATGAGTTGCCAGACGACGCTACTAAACCGAGACGTTTGACTGAAAGACGACGGCAGTAGTCAATGTGTTTAGGGTACCTGTGAAACCTTTGATACTATGGTTAGTTTAATAAATTTTTGTATGAAAATGGTTCCTTAGGGGTATTACCAACTTTTACACACTACTGTTTACATGCTGTTCACATAAATATGAGGGAATTTGTTGTCACAATGGAATGGTTATGTACAATATTATATTACTGATTCGTCACCATACAGTTGAGCATTCTGTAAGGCTTACGGAAGTTTTCAAGGAACGTTTATGTTGAGTTGAAGATAATCTTAAAAATATCTTTGCTGGTTCATCTAAAGAAGATATTATATAAATATAACAACATTCTACTGAGTAATCAGTAATGCATCATAGTCAAGGCAAAATATACATTGTGCCGAACCTGCCAGCAGGCAGAGACAAGTTTGAGCAAAAATGGTGCCCCATTCAATGAGCCAATCAGCGAGCAGCAGAATTTTTTGTAGTCCTGTCTCTCTATATAGGGTCTCTAGGAGTGACTACTGAAGAGCAGCCTGAAGGGTGACTGATGCAGATTTTAGTAGTACAGTAGTCAGGTTTATGGTATAAGGGCAGGAAACTGTATAATACTGTTATCATGGACCTTGGGAAAGACAAATACTAGGGTCTACAGGGATGTGATCATGATATATGGTGATGATGGGTACTTTTCAGAAGGAATTGTGACCTTCTAAAGAGATGAAAGCTAGAGTGAGTGGTCTGGATGAGGTAGAATAAAGTTTAAAAAGTGGTGTTTGGATGGTAGGGTTATTTAGAGTTGACAAATTTGATAGCAGAGAGTGAGAGGGAGCTGTATATGATAGTAGAGGAGATTCAGGGAGTGTCCAAAAAGAAAACCAAAGATGAATGTCAGTATGGTTTTCAAGAAAACAGAAGCTGAAGCTATGGACTTGGCACCATCCTTCAAGGTAAGAATACTAACTGGAACTGGACACAAGAGAGTTTTGAAAAGTGTAAACATAGGAATGTGGAAGAGATAAATAAGAAAACACAAAGGTTAACTTTTTGGATTGTTGAAGAAGTACCGTATGGTGGTTACAGTACATAGTGTAATGAGATGGTGTCTGTAGAAAAAGTCTTTATTACCACACTGGGATAAAACCTACCTAATAATTTCACTTGTAAAGAGAAGCAAATAGTGAGAGGTCTATAATAGTGTACAATTTTGTTTGTGATTCCTCAACCTATATTAGGTGTGAGAGGAGTAAGGTAAAGAGATGGATTACTGAAGTGTGGTTGTAGAGCACCAGTTATGTATATGATAGACAGTACCAGTAATCTCTTGGATTAGGGAGATTAATAGTAAAGGGGTGAGAATGAGTAGGTTAATGTTGCATACTCTGCTGAGGGGAGGAAGCATACTTTATATAATGAGAATTCAGAAGAGCAATGTCAGAAAAATAGTATTATGATAGTGTGAATGATACAACATTGTAGCAGAATCAATAAGAGGAGGAGAGTTAAGGAGATGAAAGTGCTTTGATGCCACCCTGTCTAGGAGTACTGTATGTTGAAGGTTGAACCACCATACACAAGTCGTTCTCTGTACAGGAGTGGATGAATCCACTCCTGTATAGTACAAAGACATGCTGCAGCTCCATGGCAGGAAAATCCTCACAGAATCTTTCCAGCAATAAAACTTATTTGAGACATTTTTAGCTATAGAGGTTACATGACAAGTCCAGGAGAAATTGTGGGAGAAAGAAGCACTGAAAATATTGAGATATAATGATGAGTTGTGTGTAATTAGAAATGAGGAAATAACCGTTTGTGAGAAGAATGTAATTTGAATGGTGAAGGAAATGTTTTGTAAGCAATGAACAACCAAGTTTTTCTCTGCCCCAATCACAGATCAGAAGTCATAAGTGCAAATGTATCATTTGGTGATCTAGTGAACATGGTGGCAGATGCATATTTTTATTGCATAATATTCCTTTCATGGTTTTCATTTTTTTTTTTTTTTTATCCAAGTCCTGTTTTGAGAGTGTGCTTGAGTTGGTGTAGTGTTGCAGGTGTTAGGGTCAATGTTTCTCTCTTCCAGGGCTGACTCCATTCACTACCTCAGTTTGTGTATGTTACTCTTACATTTTCTGTTGTGGTCTTAATTCCTTCAGTTGTGCATCTTCCCTCTTTTTATACCATATTATTTTATGATGGACCTGTCTCCCTGTATGTCAACATTCCCATTTGTATTAATCCTTTTGTGTGTTATTATTTCATCTGTACAGTATGTGCCTCTTTCTTTTACTTATTATTTTATTTCTCCATATTCTCATACCTTTGTGCCACATGTTATTTATGGCCATGTACTGTACTAGTTTCTCATTACTGTATTATGGTATGGTGCAACTAGGATTAAAGCCCTTTGTATTTTACTCTGCTGTCATTCAGTTGGTATCACTGCCTTGAAATTGATAGGATGGTTCTGTACTCACCTCAGTCATGACTTTGCCATTCAAGATACTGTATATAGGTTGTGTATAATTCAAGGCTGTGTATAATTTTAGTGGGAAGGAGTTATGATGTTGTCATATAACTAATGTAGTGTTACATGATCTGTTGAACTTAACCTGGGACGAATTTTTCTATTTCACACAATGTATGCACTAAAAAAAAAAACACTAATGTCATCTGTACTGTGTGATCACCCCATACGATGCATTCTGATCCATGTGTTTGTAGACTGGGACACAGGGATCGTTGGGAGTAATATTGGAGCATGGGGGAGCCAAATAATTTTGAGAGCCTGTACACTATAAAATCAATGTATGGTTTTTAACAACATATTATTTAATTGCAGGTGTTGCAAGGTTGCGGTCTGGGAGTGAAAGTGAGCAGCGTGTTAGTATGAGAGTCCATCACTCTGCCAACTCCAATATGCAGACACCAGAACTCCCAAAACCAGACAGGGGTATTGAGAATTGGGCTAATAGGTAAGTGGTTGTATGACTTCTATTAAATACTGAACTCTACAGTATTGTACACTAAAACAAACAAAACAAAGCAGTTGAAAGGATTAGAATTCTGAGTAAGAACCAAATGTAATAAGCTGAATTAATTCCCTCCTCCTTGTGTGTCTGTTGTTGGCAGTCAGTGTTGTTGTTGTTGTTGTTGTTGTTGTTCTTGAAGTTCCTCAAGCTGTCTGGCCGAGCAGCCCCGAGCTCCTGAGGAAGGCCATGGCCTGAACCGGGCTTTCCCACAGTGCCCTCTGAGAGTGTATGTTGTGTTGTTGGTGAGTGTGGTTGTGTGTATTGCAGTCTTCAATAATGTGTTTAATAGTATGGGGTGCTGTGTTGCATCCTGGACAGGCATCCGCAGTGGCTTCATCCAGCCTCTTCTGATATGTCAGAAGGGCCGGGTGGTGGCCACAACGCAGCCTGGCCAGGTGGACTCTGTCCTCACGGGGAAGGGAGGATTCAGATGGATGGATGTCAGGAGGTCGTGCATGCAGCTGTGAGTTGTTTTTGAGTGTTTGGATGGACTGATGAGTGATTTGAGTATGGATGTGTTTTTGGAGATTGGTTTGGGGTGGGCATGCTGTAAGAGATGATAGTATTTGTGTGTGGTATCGTGTGCTAGGTGTTGTTTTGATGTTTCTTGGCATGTGTGGGTGTTGTGCCATGTAGTGTAGTGGATGTTGTGGGTTTGTGGAGGCTGCAGCAAGTGTTTGTGTGCCTCTCATGTCAAGATGATCCTTGATTTTGAGGACGGTGTAAATGGTCTGTAGGTGTGGTAGCTGTGCAGCCTGTGATTGTCTTTTGGGCTCTGTTCTGTATGGTCTGTAGGGTGTTGTGGTGAGTCTCAGTGAGGTTTGATGCCCAGGCAGGGCTTGCATAGTCCATCACTGATCGAATATATTGTTTGTATACTGTGATTGTAGATTGTTTATGTCCAAATGTTGTGCTGGCAAGTGATCTGAGGGCTTAAGTCTGTTCATGCATTTGTTTTTGATGGTCGAGATGTGTTGTTTGAATGTCATGGATGTATTGTATGTTATGCCAAGTATTTTGTGTGTGTGTGTGTGGTATAGGTGTGTTGTTTATGCTGAGGTGTGGTGTGTTGTGGTGTTCTGCATTCCAATTGGTGAGAAGGGTGACAGTTGACTTGGTGGGTGCTATTTTAAGTCTATTTGTGGTGAACCAGGTATTAAGTGTGTTGAGGTAAGGCTGGAGGATGAGAGTGGCTGTGTCTGCGTTTCTGTGTGTACATGTGAGTGTTATGTCGTCTGCGTAGGAGGCTACGTGTATTTATGGTGCCTGGAGTGTTCGTATGTCATGCATGTATAAGTTGAAAAGGGTGGGGGAAAGTACAGATCCTTGAGGGACACCATTGGTGAAGTTTTTGATGTTAGATGTCTGACCATCTAACTCCCAAAAAGTTGGCCAGCCATCTTTTGGTGTTGTTATGCATGTTTGTGTTGTTTATTTTGTTTGTCAGGTTGTGGCGGGGGATGGCATCAAATGCTTTACTGATGTCTAGTGTAACTAAGGGTGTTCTGTGTGGGGGCCTATCTGAGTTGATGCCATCAAAAATTCTTTGTGTGAGGTCTGTAAGAAGGGTGTTAGGGAGATGTGTGGTGTAATTAGTTTAATTATGAGGCGCTCGATGATTTTGGATGGGGGTGCAGAGGAGGGTGATGGGACGATGAGATGAGGGTAGTGTGGGGTTTTTGTTGGGTTTAGAGATGGTGATGATGTTTCCGTATTTCCAGATGTTGGGTAATGTGTTGTGTGAGTAGCTGTAGTTTGCTATGTTAATGAGTGCTTGTCCAAGGTGTTTTAGGTGTATGTTACTGATGTTGTCTGGACCACAGGCAGGTGAGTGTTTTATGTTGTGAATGATATGGTTTGTCTGATGAATTGTGAATGGTGCATAGTCTTGGTCAGTGGGAAAAAGTCTCTTGCATCTAATGATTTGTCTGTCTTCAGGATGAGGGTGAAGGTGGCTGACATGAGAAAAATGTTGGATGAGTGTGTTTACTTATTGTTTGTTAGAGGGTATAGTGTCTGTTGTTGTGATTGTGTAGTGTTGCTCTTGGACAGTGTGTGTAATGCTGTTTAGTGTTTTGTAGAGTTTGCTGGTGTTTGTTTTGTGGTCAAGTGTATTGACTAAATTTTGCCATTTAAGTGTTTTCTGTTCTTTAATTTTGTTGTTTATTTGTGTATTTAGTGCTTGTATTTGGTTTGTTGTGTGATGTGTATGAGGAGTTGGGGATGTGTGATTAAGGATGTCTTGTTGTTTGATGAGGTCTTGAATTTCTGTTGTGAAGTTGGGGTTGTGTTTTCTTCTGTTACCTCTAGGGATGTGCTGCTTGTCTGCGTTTTGTATAATTGTATTGAATGTTTTAACAGCTGTGTTAATGTTTGTGATGGGTGTACTGTTCAGTGTTTCGAAGTGTTGTTCTGTTTCATTTATGAAAGCTTCCCAGTTGGCACTTTTGTAATTTGTGTATGTGTTTCTGTGGCCAACTCGGGTGATTTTTGTTTTGGTGGTGATTATGATAGGAAGATGATCAGAGCCGAGGGTTCTGACCATCCTCCATGATGTTCTGGGGGAAAGGTTAGGGGAACAGAAGGATATGTCGGGAGAGGATGTTTGGAAGAGGGTTTGGTAAGGGATATGAGTGTGCTGTTGTGGGTTGTTTAATGTGATGAGGTTGTCTGTTTGTGAGAGGATTTCAAGCCCTCTGTCTGTGTCAGGGTTGTTGACGTACCAGGCCGACGTCTTGGCGTTGAAGTCACCACCCAGGATGAGGTCGGGTTGGTTGGTGATACTTTGGAATTGGGGGGAGAAGTTATGGGGAACTGTTGGGCTTGTTTGAGGGGAGGATATATACATTAACTATTGTAAATGGCAGTCAGTGTTGTTGATGACACAGTACTGTACTGTACTGTGTGTTATGTATGCCTTTTATGTCCTCAGTGTTGAGGGTTTGGTTTCTGATTGGGTAAATTTGCTTCTAATTATTCATGTGGTATTGTGTGTTAATTTGATGCTAAAGGATTGTTTTGATAATTATGCTTATTGTTTTGATACACATAATGATGCTTATTGTTGTGAGATAATTTATTTGTTTGTTTGTTTACTTTACAGTGTGAGTTCTCCAGTATCTGGAGGAGTAATAAGACGTGGGTCAGCTGGTAAAGAACGTGCTGGTTACCGATGCTTGCCAAGGAAATAAGACGAGAAGTTAGCGGTACTAGTGCAACACACATTGTGAAATTACTCTGCAGTGCTGTTTGTGATACTGTTAGCATTTACAGACTCAGTGATCCATATATCACAGCCATAAATCTAAACACTGATATGTGTATTTCTAGATATCCTAGAATGAAAGAAGTAGAGTCCCATCTACCTGAGGACGTCTTAGTTTCTCTACTATACTATTATTATAACTGGCCAGAAAAAGCTCAAGTAACTTGTAGGCGTTCATCTAGACAATATGAACCTCGTTTGAAAGTATGGTAAATGGCCTTAAAATAGTATTTTTTACAATATATTAATAAGTCTCTCTCTGAAGACTTAAAGTGGTAAATAACTGAAATGCAGCACTTTCCTGCAACAGGGATATTTTTTAGCTTCAGTACAGTATCTTGAAGAATGTGGAATGGATTAGAGTTGGTGAGTGTGGTGTGGTGTGGTGTGGTGTGGTGTGCCAGGGTAGACTAGAGTGTACAAGAGATAGCAACTGGGATGTGTCTTTCTGCGGGGGTAATAAGCAACCAAGTTGTGTCATTCTCTCCTTCTGTAATATTACTTTGTATAATTTATCAGTACTATTGATCTCATTGCTTGCAGGTCTTTGTTAGGGGCATCTTCAGTGGTTAAAAAAGGTAACTTAATAGGGATAAGTTTTTATACATTCATATAAATATTAAGCACAATAAATAGTATATGTCATAATTATGCATACCTATATTTGACGAGATGCGTCCGAGTGTGGATATGAAACAAAAACTAATCCAGTACTGTAGTATGATTTATGTCTCATGGCACGCAATATTGGTTTACTGAATAATATTACTACAGGGCAGTTTCATTATTTTCTCTAAAAAACTATTGCCTGTTTTGTAAATATTAGGTGTAAGTTTTGTGTTTTGCTATGCAGATGCATATACTGTACCATACTTGTGCTATGAAGAAGGTTTCACTCCATCTTCCCCATCAGGGTTGAAGTTTTTGTAGTAGTAATGGTGGGAGGAAAACTCTTGAGCTGCCTTTTTATTAGCATTTTAATGAAAGGTATATTCATATAATTCATTGCACACTACCTGCATAGCAGTCACACACATGGTAATGTTAGCTAAATTGAAGAATGATGGCAACAACAGCATCCATATCCCATATATTCCCACTCAGGGGTATAAGGGCTTGAGGCTGGGCAACTGTGGACTGGTAATGTAAGGGAAGGGTAACTAACTCATTACCAGTGGTGGTGTTACATGGGATTATCTCCTGGGTACCTCACAAAGCCTCAAACCCAGGCCAGATAACCAAGTGTGAGACTCCACTGTGATATTCTAATGTATTTGATCACCACAACCCAAAAAAATACTGTACATTGTTAGATCTACAATATCCTCCATGATTAGGGGATAAATTGATGCTTATCATTACAGCAAATACAAAAACAATATAAGAGTTAATGTATTATTAGAGCATATTACATGCATAATGAAAATTTTTACTAGATCGTACTGTATAGTTTTGCACTTTGCAATTTACAAATTTCACTTTGCTAATGTGTACCTTATCAACTACCTGTACTACATTTTATTTCAGGCTCCATTATATTATCAGGAACTTAGTTTCCGTAAATATGTTTTATATCGGAAAATTTTATATACCGTATTTAAACCAATATGAGACAAAATGACATGTTGAGGAGCACCTTAGGCCTCAATACAATGTTTCTATTTGTAATGGCACTCTAAATCTTGGAGGGAAATACACAGCCTCAAGTTGTACATGTCCCATAAGTAATTTTGTAAATTTTGCCAGAGCCGTTGTGAGGCCTCATTTATTCTAATAAAATGACACAGCAGTAATAGTTAAGTCACACATAATATACCGTATTTACTCAGTTAAAAGTTGCACATTACCAAGGCTTTTGTGGATTTAGAGAAATCTTTTGATAGAGTGGATAGAAAAGGCTTATGGAAAGTGTTGCATTATTACCATACTGTAGTGTTCTTGTGCCATACTAGGCATAAAATAACATGAAAAAATTAAAAGGTAAGAAGAATGGATGTGAATATGTGTGTGTGTTTGTGTGTGTAACTTTTAATCAGTACAAGAACAGAGTATGTACACACTTCATTCTTTTGGGAGGTACTGTAATATGATTCTGCTGTTGTTGTTGTTGTAAGACCAGTCACTTCACACAGTGTGGAAGAAACAGTTTACATGGTATAATATAATCTTAAAATATTGATCTAAAATGCTGGTCACAGAACTGTCAACTTTGTCATTAAAAAGGTATAGGAGTAGAGTAGTGAGTGAAGTTGTATATACGGTACGTGTGTGTGTACATTCTCAAATGTGACGGAAAATTGCCATCTTTCCAGCACTGAACTTGTATTAATTTTTAATGGGTAAAGAAATTCTACAGTGCAAGACTTTACTGGATTTATATAATTACAGAATATACAGAATTATATGTACAGTATACAGAAGTTTCGTAAATGAAAGTTATACAGTATATCATCACAATACAGTACTGTATGATGCCTGCAATAGCCAGTGTATAGCAGCTGTAGTATATGATACAAATGCTTGCCACCTCCTTAAATATATTTTTTATTACAGTAATGAGTTCGGTATAATAATTCTGCATTTTAACACCAGTCATACAATGAATGCTGTATATTGGATTGGTATATAATAATGGTAAATCAGTTATGTAAATGAAGTGCCTTTCAGAGTATTTATGAATGAAAACACACTTTATAATACAAGTTGAGCCTCTTTCCCTATACTGTACCAGGCTCTAAACTCACCATGCGGCTTACATTTAATGGACTTATAATTGAGTAAATACAGTAAATATTTTTTTTATATTACAATACTTACCTTTTCATCTGAATTCACACATGAGAAAATTGGTCGTCATAAATTGGGATGATGATATATGGTAGAAGTCCAGCTTGTTTCCCAGAAAGTAAGATGATTCCTTGTCATGCAGCTTTCATTATATTGGCTGCTATAAAGGGTGTAAATAATGTATGGGGTATTCCATGACATATGTTTTTAAGTTTCTAAAATATTTCAAAATGTTTCATTTTTATTTTTATTTTTTTCTCGAGGAAGGAAACCTTAATATAACCTACAATTGCTTATCTTGATTTTGGTTATAGAGGATGTGAAGTAGATGTTGCTTGCCAGTAAAATAGCAAGTACACAGTATAGGTAACAGTGGTGATAGAAAATGAGCCATAGCATCACCATGTATGTATGTATGTACCTAACTGCATGAAACTCTTTATTATGTAATTAGAAAACTCTGAAAGAAAACACAAAAGTGCTTAAATGTGTTTGTTTTGTTTTATACTGTACATGTATAGTCATAGTGAGGAACACAGTGTTGTCACTCCTCATACATGACCTTAAGGAATGCAAAAAGTGTTTATCTTTACTGATGGTACTTGGCCGAGGCTTCTATGAATTAAGGGTTTAAGGGACCCTGTGATGGTCAGAAAATTGGAGATAAATGCGTCCTTCAAATATTGCCACGAAACAACACCTATATAGAAGGAGCTTGTTTCGTGGCATGGTCAGGAGGAATCAGAAGCCTCCTATTTTCATACACGATCACAGGGTCCTTAAATGTTATAATTGATTAATATTGATGTAAAGCAGATGCATTTAATTAACACTTTTAATTAGACATTACAGTTTGGGGTCACAATGTAATCGAGTTTTAAGGACTGGTGTTTTTTTTCACAGAGTTGTTGTCCCATTCCTGTCTTCACTCCAAATATAGGACCAATTTGGCATCTGATTTTCCCCTCACTTCCCTCTGTCTAATTTCCTTCCATACTTGCCTCTGTGCCAAAAAATCCCTCTGGGCTTGGTGCTAGTTTCCATTGTAATAATTATAAAATATCCAAGTAATATCAGCAAAGACAGGATTGATTACAGTATGTATGGACTGTACTGTATATACGAGTGGTAAAATATGTCCGTGCTAGCTTGTTCATACATTTAACGTATACATTCACGCCTATACATCATCACTTATCCAGGTTCCCTTTAGTGTCATGTTTGTAGCCTGTGTTCCTGACTATACTATACATGGAATTTATTTGATGATCATGCTGGTATATCATTTATTTGTAAAATTATCTTTTTTTCTTTTAACTGATGTGATAAAGTTGCATTTATGATTTTATGTATTGTATTGTATACCATAATCAATGCAGATACTTAGAACTGTTGTCATTATAATAATTAGTGTTTTATTTGAAAGAACATGGAGGATCAGTTTGTGTAATCACTCCAAAGGTACTTACTTATACATTTGAGACGTCTGGCACCACATACATACAGGATTGGAATATATTGTTTTACAAAGGAGGAACCTTTATGGACGGTGTTGTTGTACATCATCAAATCAGTTAATTTCAGGAACAGAATTTGCTGTGATTGACTTTTGGTATTACTGTACTGGGTTAGATCCCATTTTAATTAAATAAAAATGGCCTTTGATATGAAGAAATAAGAGTGAAATGTCAGTAACAGCAGTACTGTATGTAAAAGGTTGTTTGTTTTATACTATGTGTTGTGTATCATGTTAAAAGGTACGTCTATATGAATTTGTCATTTAAGAAGATTCTTTTTATTAAGAATACATGATCCTGTCAAATTTTTCTTATTCACTGACCCCAAGCTGTGAAATACTGTCAATAATGGCTTCTCCTACAAAGCAAAGAATTAAAGTTGTGATAATGACATAAAACAATAGTCCATGTTTCCTAACAATATAGAATGGCTCTCATTGTATTTACCATCAGTCATATAACACTGAGTAATTACCCATTAATGATATGTTTTTATGAGTAATGTGTGTACAGCATGAATGACTGATTGGTGTGCCAACAGTAGTGAAGTTTACTGAAATATTTTGTATAGTTTTTTTGTACAGTGTACTGTCTAAGGAAGGTTTTATGTTTTTTAGGCTTTATTTGTTTTTTAAAAACTGAAAGTGTACCAATTTGTCAAATGTAACAATGGCATCTCAGACTGACAAGTGCAAGAAATACAAACTTGTTACAGTACTGTACTACATATGATTCATCAACAAGATGGGATGCCTTTTCTTGATTTATACAAAGTCTGCAGCTTTTATATGAAATATATTTTGCCTGTTATGCCTTGTTTTATATTTAAACTTGAGCATAACTGTCATTTGGAGCCTCATTTTCCTTTTACATACAGGATTGTCAACTAAGCATTACTGTATTATAGTATGGTAACATTACTCTATATGGTTATATCTATTTAATTAGGAACAGTTTTGAGAATCATTGTCACTCTTTAATGTGGTAAAATGAATAAGTGTGTAGGTTTTATAACTGAGGTATAAATGATATTCTTCTAATGTAATAAACATAATTAAGTGTTAGTTAGAGAGCTCAACTTGACTTTGTCAGGCACCACTAAGACACTCACTCTCTACTGACATTATAGTGCTGTCTACCCATCACAACTCACTGTCTTGTCTACCCATCACACCTCACTGTCTACCCATCCCACCTCACTGTCTACCCATCCCACCTCACTGTCTTCCCATCCCACCTCACTGTCTACCCATCACACCTCACTGTCTACCCATCCCACCTCACTGTCTACCCATCACACCTCACTGTCTTCCCATCCCACCTCACTGTCTTCCCATCACACCTCACACTCTTCCCATCACACCTCACTGTCTTCCCATCACACCTCACTGTCTACCCATCACACCTCACTGTCTACCCATCCCACCTCACTGTCTACCCATCACACCTCACTGTCTTCCCATCACACCTCACTGTCTTCCCATCACACCTCACACTCTTCCCATCACACCTCACTGTCTACCCATCACACCTCACTGTCTACCCATCCCACCTCACTGTCTTCCCATCACACCTCACTGTCTTCCCATCACACCTCACTGTCTTCCCATCACACCTCACTGTCTACCCATCACACCTCACTGTCTACCCATCCCACCTCACTGTCTTCCCATCACACCTCACTGTCTTCCCATCCCACCTCACTGTCTACCCATCACACCTCACTGTCTTCCCATCCCACCTCACTGTCTTCCCATCACACCTCACTGTCTTCCCATCACACCTCACTGTCTACCCATCGCACCTCACTGTCTACCCATCCCACCTCACTGTCTACCCATCACACCTCACTGTCTTCCCATCACACCTCACTGTCTTCCCATCACACCTCACTGTCTACCCATCACACCTCACTGTCTTCCCATCACACCTCACTGTCTTCCCATCACACCTCACTGTCTTCCCATCACACCTCACTGTCTTCCCATCACACCTCACTGTCTTCCCATCCCACCTCACTGTCTACCCATCCCACCTCACTGTCTTCCCATCCCACCTCACTGTCTACCCATCACACCTCACTGTCTTCCCATCACACCTCACTGTCTTCCCATCACACCTCACTGTCTTCCCATCACACCAGGAAGTAGTAGATAGAAAACATCTTCAGGGGTGTAATGGGAAATGAAACTAATTGTTTGTTTTCCCCACTTTTTCCCCATTTATTCCTCCAAGTCTACATGTCACCTGATCATAATATTATATGGTAGCCAACTTGGAACACATCCATGCAAATCCTTAAAAATCATTACAAACCTAATCTTTACATATCTTCTTTACATTCACATCCCACATACACTTAATCTTTACATATTTTCTTTACATTCACATTCCACAAACCCATAAGCTTTACATATTTTCTTTACATTCACATTCCACATACACTTAATCTTTATATATCTTATTTACATTCACATCCTACAAGGGGTATCTATCATATGTAAATCACTAATCCTTCGTACAAGCCTTATAGCACTTTGCCTTGAGTGGGTGGCTGTGAAGGTAATACTGTACTGCATCGAGAGCTTCCTTCTTGGGTACTGGTAGATGGGCCGAGTGAATGACGGGTGAGAGGGAAGCCTACTCGACACAACAGGCAAAACATCAGGTACGGACTCTTGACAAGGTAGTTCTCTTTATATCATCTCTTCTTATCTTGGGTTAATGTGATTGTTGGTAGTGGTTTAATTAAATGTCGTTTACATAATCTCCTTATCTTTGGTTAATGTGACTGTTGGTGGTGGTTTGAGTTTCGTTTACATCATCTCTTATCTTTGGTTAATGTGATTGGCAGTGATTTGAGTCGTTTATGTCTCCTCTTAATTGTCTTTGGTTAATGTGACTGTTGTTGGTGGTTTAAGAGTCATTTACATCTCTCATCTTTGGTTAATGTGACAATTGGTGGTGGTTTGAGTGTCCTTTATATCATCTCTTCATCATCTCTTCTTGTCTTTGGTTGGTGTTGGTTTGAGTGTTGTGTTCCTCACTCTAGTAGGTTTAGTGATGGAGGGCAGAAGTGTTATTGTTGTGTCATCTCCGTGGGTTGACTTTAGGGTGTCTGAGGAGAGCCTTATGACACTGACCCAAGGTTGTAGACTATGAGATAACGTCCATGGTGTTGACGATGGTGTAGTATCAGTAGGATCACGGTAGTATAGGTAGGACGGCTCTCGTACCACAACACCGTATGTACTGTACCACAAATGTTGATTAATATGGTCCCAAGGTGCTACCATAAATTAGGACCGGAGTGAAGTGAGTCGAGCCTTCAATATATATATAACGTTAGGGCTTAGGCCCGTAGTTAAAAATAAAATAAAGGCTGTTGGTGGTGGTAAAATATGGTGGTCGTCAATAATTATACTGCTACAGAATTAAGTGGTGGTGGTGGTTCCATTCACCGTCATGCCTTTTAAGAAGTTGATTTTTTTTTAAATTGAGGGGGAAGTACAGTAGCCTACGTGTTAGTAAATTTGGGGCTAGTGATTACTCCAAACCAGTTTAAGCAACAGGATACCATTATACAGGTACTGTACTGTACTGTATTCATTAATTGGCTCCGTTTTCTGACATACTTTGGAGGAATCAAGGTACAACTCCAATGTAACAAATGTACACTCTCCCCTTAATTAAACTGAACAGGATCAATGTAAATTAAAGTTGGACGACAAAGACAAAGATAGGAGGAAACCAGGAAGGGGGAGGAGTGTTGGTGGTTTTCTTTAGTTAAATTAGGGTTTCAGCAGGAGTAACTCGTCCAAAGATACCATGTTAATTAATATATAGTAAACAGCGGCTGGTGTTGGTAAATCTACAGCTACTGATTCCTACAAACTATTCCGAAGCAACGAGATAATATTAGAATTATTACTCGGCCGGTTCTGCTGTTTTCCAACATATTGTACTTTGAAGGAATTGAGGTTCTCCGATATAGGCTACAGAAATTGTTTTAATTAATTAACCCCTTATCTCATCTTAAATTGGTTTCGTTAATTAATTTAGGGGAGTAATTATATTAACCTGATGATGTGGACAAACTGGAGCACATGTAGCCCTCCTAAATCTGTCATAAAACACACATTTGCAGTCTCATATGAAGTTAAAAAATAAATATGGAGAGTTTCTGTGTTTCCTAGCATAGTTTTTGGAGGAATTAGAAGCTCCTAATTTCCGACAACATGTTATTTACTCCACTTAACCTCTATCTGCATCTTGTTGATCATTTAATCAGATTATGGATTCACTTTTTATTATTGTCTGTTGGAGTTTTGCATTGATAATCAAGATGCCGTAAAGATTCTAGCAAAAGCGTTTTTTATCTTAGTTTCCTTTTTGTTTACTGAATGAGCAAAATATTTATTTATTAGTAAAAGTTCTCAGTAAATAAATTAAAATTAAAAATCTAAATAGATTATTATAAATATGGACATAAAAACTGATAATAAATAAATCAGGGACAGCTCAAAGAAAGGGAAGCCATTTGATAAAGTATGCGAATCCCTTCACCCATAACTACAGTTGTAATGATAATATTTATTAGCCTTGAAAATGAGGAAGTAACGACAATAGATACAATTATAACATTAAGCAATTTGAATATAATACCTCGTACATCAAATCCACACCAGAACTGTATTATAATAAGCAGGATATTGTGTAAAAATAGTGTTAGTGTAAGGGAATCGAACACAACCCTCATCATCAAGAGCCAGTGTTGCCAGATGCAGGGACATTTCTCTGTTTTAAACAAGACCCCTTGAACACACGAGCGCTTAGTGGTGGCCACACATGAACCACACAATAGTATCGTGGACGTGGCTTGTCATATAATATTATATAGGTTTCCATTGTTTTAAAGTCAACCATAGCACACCAGTGAGTGTGTATTTTACTCCAGGACACATGTGGTGCTCTATGACCAGCATATGTTCCCCAACTCTATGGTCGCCTGTCGCCACTGGACCTGTCGTTTCCGTGTTGTCGCCAGCCGGACACACTCTGCCAGAGGTCCCTCAGTTAAACCACAAATCAGGGATTGTTCAAGAGTATGGGAAAAATATCTACCAAACGAAATACCAAAAATGATCTTCAATTTTCAAGAGTAAACAGGGAATTGTTGAGGCTAAAAGGGATAAAAGTTGAAGAAAAAAAGGAAATTCTGATGTTGAAGTAATACTGAAAATTCTGACGTTGAACTTGAAGCAACACACGGGTGCTTTGTGGTCGCTACACAAGGATAAAACGAGTCGATGGTCCTTATGTGACTGATAACAGGGATTTGTGGTAACGCAGCGTAGAGTCGCTTTCTTTCTACTGGTCTGCGAAATATGCTTAATTATTAGGGCTTTTCTATAGTGCAATTTGTTGGTAAATTTCTGCCAAACGTAGCATCAGTAGCAGAGCCTATTCAGAGTGGTGGGTGTGTATAGCTGGCGGCACCACGGACACCACAGCAAAACTCACTTTATTATATTAAAACCCAATAAAGGTGGAAAATTGGGTGGCCATTGAGCGACTACATGTGGTCCGTGTGTATTGGTCCCAAACCCAAACCCCCGCTACACGTGTCAAGTGGTGTTTTAGGACTGTAGGTGTGGTGGTGTGAGGTGTCCACTACTGCACCACAACACGCCCGTCATACACAAGTGGTGGTGTGAGGTGTCCACTACTGCACCACTACACGCCCGTCATACACAAGTGGTGGTGTAGTGGTGTGAGGTGTCCACTACTGCACCACTACACGCCCGTCATACACAAGTGGTGGTGTAGTGGTGTGAGGTGTCCACTACTGCACCACAACACGCCCGTCATACACAAGTGGTGGTGTGAGGTGTCCACTACTGCACCACTACACGCCCGTCATCCACCACACTTGGCAACACTGACCAAGAGACGCCATGTTTGCTTTGTGTGGTGACGGGAGGAGGATGCTGTCTGGCTCACATTTATAGCTACACCCACCGAATATGTAAGTATATCACCCACACACATCACACAAAACACACACCAACACACAGGGGTACTTTTGATATATAAATAGAGTATATATAAGTGACGTATGTGTATTAAAACAGAGAATAATGACATGGTTTGAAGGTGTTGGCGTGGGGTGGAACTGCGGCGGCGCGGACACACACACACACACACACACAGCGTCTACCATTTTATAGTATTAAATTTCCCCCCCTATGTCCTTTGGTTCTTGTAATGCGTCTACACTCACTCCTTGTACTGGTTTGTAACACGTTCTTGACATTGGGTAGTGTGGGTATGTGTGTGTTGTTTGTTACTCGTGTGTGTGTGTGTTTGTATGTGTGTGTAAAGTAGAGTAGCGTTGGTGATAGTATAGTCTTTGTTATGTGTCCCGCCCCATACATACACACACACACCATAGCTTGAGCATATTTAACGTTACCCTAATTCTATACCCACTTTAAACACACACACACACACACACACCACAACTTGAGCACATTATACCCTAACGTACCCACTTTAAACACACACACAAACACACACCACAACTTGAGCACATATACCCTACCCACTTTAAATACACACACACACACACACCACAACTTCAGCACATTATACCCTAACGTACCCACTTTAAACACACACACAAACACCACAACTTGAGCACATTATACCCTACCCACTTTAATCAAACACACACAAACACCACAACTTGAGCACATTATACCCTAACGTACCCACTTTAAACACACACACACACACACCACAACTTGAGCACATATACCCTACCCACTTTAATCACACACACACAAACACCACAACTTGAGGACATAATTATACCCTAACGTACCCACTTTAAACACACACACCATAACTTTTATCACAGTAATCACTAATCAGACTTGCCTTACACTGAGGAATAATATAACATTGGTGTGTTTTAGACGTCCAAGAGTTTGAAAGTTGCATCAATTACCGGTAACTTAACATTAGGTTGGGTTTTCTCTTACTTACTTCTTACTTCTCCGGTTTATTTCTTGGGCTCTCCTCCGAGCTTAACATTTATGCTTGGATTGTCTCTAAATGTCCCAAGGGTATTATTACAGAAATACTGTGTTTTTGGCTAGGGCCGTGCAGTGTTACCACATCCGGCTAGGTCCCGGGAATTTGCTCGGGTCACTTAAATGATAGTTTACACTGGTAGTTTGCCCAGGTTAGGTCCCGGTAGTCTGCTGTAGTCTGGGTTAGGTCAGGTCAGACTAATTTCCAAATTATGTTTATAAAAAACTAATTATACCATTCTAAGACACTTTGATTCTATGTTATTTTCTTCAGATAGGGCATGTTCTAATGGTGCATTTTAGAATTATCCTGACCTAACCTATCCTAGACCGCAGCAGAAAACGGGACTTAACCGTGATAAAGTACTTGGACCTGATTGGAGCAAACTACCAGGACCTAGCCAGGTGTGGCAATACTGCTACAAATGGCAGTATACTGGATAAATACCTAAAAGGCCTTTGTCTGTCAGGTGTCCTGCATAGAACTGGTGTTAATCCCTCACCACCCCTTGCAGGAAGGGAAACTGAAGGATAGTTCTGCCTGAACTTTTTCAGTCTTTTTTAAATTTTTCATGCATGTAATAAGATGCTCGGTTCATTTTTATTGACCCAATAATTATGATGAAAGGAACAAACCTGACTAAACCTAATCTAACTTAACCAAGCCTATTCTTTAGAAATATCTTTATACAGTATTAAATTACCTTCCAACATCCTAAACAATACTTTTAAAATCTGTTAAAGTATACAGGATGAGGGATTACTGTACTTAGAAAGACATATGTTAAGAATGCCACCACAGTTGCCAGGGGGTGATGTCTAGGCCAGGATGGGGTGTACTTCTGAATTCCCAGTCAAGTATTTCAGGTTTAAGGATTCAGATTTTCTTGAATGGTTCTCATGAATTATTATAGAGTGTAGCAGAAATGTAATGGTGAACATGTATGTGTTCTTGTTTCAGACACAACCATGGCCAGTGGGTTGCTATCACTGAAGTGGAACAACCACCGCAGTACCTTCTTCCACATCCTCTCCACCATACGGAGCAAGGTACGGTAAACTTACAATGACTGGTTGAACCTTGTTTTGTAATTATGACTTCATATGACAACTCACAATTGAGGCTTTTCACCTTATCTTTGTTTCCACACTGTATCATTTTCATTATAATATACTGTTAAAACTAGCCAAAAGCTTGACAAATGGCTACTGTTAAAGGCTGCCACCTACAGGCTGGGCTGGTAAGTGGGCGGGGCTTTGGCAACCTGACATACACACACACACTGAGACCACCTGTTCAAAAAATGACAGTTGGGGTGAGACTGTCAACCCAAGATGATGATGGTGGTGTCTGACAGGGATGTACATCTCCTTGCAGTGTGTGCTGTTGTTTGTAATGTCATCATTAAGCAAAGAAATCACAAATAATGGAGGGTCTGGGTAAAAGACTGGCTACAAATGAGAGAAGAATATATCATTGCCGTCATTATAGTGAAATTCTTTATGACGGATTAGTGAGAACGGTTTACCATTTATCAATGGTGGAATTATGAGAGTGATGCCAGATAATGTTTTTTCTGTGTCTGACAGTATGTAAATATTATATATATCTTGAGTGTATATGTGTCTGTATATATAATATATAATGGCACAAGGCTTCTGATATGAACGAGGCATTTCATCTGATTTCCCAAGGTGCCAACCAGAGAGACAGAGTGTCACCCCTCTAGTGACCAGCAGGGCACTGAGCATGCCTTGAGGCTTCACCTGCAGTCCTCGCTAGAGCAAAATTCAAACGGAGTTTGAATTTAAATCTGCCGGACCCACAGAAAAATAACCCCCATGTGCTATGATTTGCTTTAGCCCCGCCCACTTTTCGGCCCGGCCTTGAGGTGAACTGAGTGTGTGTGGTCGCCTTTAGTTAGTCTTGGTCATAATATATACATCAGCTATAATTAATGTATTATTGTTTTATTGCAGGAATCCTATTGTGATGTGACTATAGCCTGTGATGGAAAGTTCTACCCAGTCCACAAACTGGTGTTATCAACATGTAGTGATTACTTTGAACAAATGTTTGAAAGGACAAACTGTAAGCATCCTATTATAGTATTAAAAGACATTAGAAGTCAAGAACTAGAAGCTTTATTGAATTATATGTATGTAGGTGAAGTTAATGTTCTTCAAAATGAATTAGCTGGTCTGATTAAGGCCGCTGAATGCCTTATGATTAAAGGCCTAGCAGTACCTGATGAAGCTCCTTCAAAAGATATTAAAGAAAATAAGAGAAGTTATGTGAGTAGAGAAGATAGTCCTGTGTCCAAAAGAAGAAAAAGAGAGGATGAGGTTAGACCCTCACCTCAGAACCAACACATACAAAGAGAACCCAGAGAACATGTTGGGGCCACCAGTCAGTCCCAAAGACAGTCCAGTAGTGCCTCAGTACCAGTGCATCCGCCTGTATCTAGAACAATCCCCGCACCAATCTCTCCGTCTCCGTCGGCGGGGAGTGCCTCCGAGTCAGTGTCCGAAGAGTGTAGTCACCCCCTAAGTGAAACAAATGAACCCCCACCAAACCTCCCAAATGCACAAGAGTCATTGCATCGAGCTAGTGATCCACCACCACCACCACCGCCGCCACCGTCTAGTCAGCCGCAACAGGCAGTACCTGAGGTGAGGAGGAGTAGTATTACTTTATTGAACTGTGTTAAGATAAAATACAACTCAGGCTTAGTGGTTGTCATTGTATGTATTTTGTGCTCCTGGAGTCTGGCCTCACTTGCTAAATATACAGTACCGGTACCGTATGTCTCATTTGTTTACAATTATTTTATAGCAGACATTGTACTGGTATATTTTAGTGAATATTGCTATCCCTTTTCTCCATTTTTGTAGTTTGTGTTGCAAGTTGATTCCAAACATCTGACTGAAAATAATTTTTTTCTTGTAAAATTGTGTAAGCTTTTAATTTCACTACTAGGATGGTGATGTCTTTCTTTTATGGATTTATTTATTGTGTGTATTCACTCCAAGGTGTATATGACTTCAGTGTAACATAAATAAATTAAATAAATACAGAAGTTATTTTTAAATGTGTTAGATAACTGCTGAGTATTGATATTTGAATTCATGTTGACACTGGTTACCGACTGCTTGACCTACACCATGTATGCATAGGGGTGAAAATGTAGTTTATTACACACAGTGGAATAAATAGTCCAAGAAATTATAGTTAAGCATTTTCTCCCAAGAAGATAATACTGTAAGATAGTGTCATTGAAACCTATGTTCATTGTTTTTCTTTCATAAGAGATGAAAATACAAATACTGTGTGAATTATTAATTTACTACTTTTTTTTCCCACTTCATTTTAACAAGTGTCACCTAACCACCATCAAGTGAACTAGAGAGAGGGAACTTTGAAAGGACTTATCATAGATCAGTGTAATAAACCTTGGCAGGGAAAATTGTAGATATTTGTACAAGACCAGTCAGTAACTATTAAAACTGAGAATATTATTATGTATGCATTGTCTAGATGTACACAATTTTAATAGGGCTTGAACATATTCTTTACAGGTTATTTTAGATGAACCTGGAGTTAAAGAAGAGCCCCAGGAGTTGGAAGAAGATGATGAAGTCACTGAAACAAAAGAAATATTTGAAGCCCACCATTTTGAATCCATGGGAGAAGGAGACTCACAAAGCGATCAAGGTCCGGGGTTTGATCCTCAGATGCTAGCAGCCTCTCATCCACAGTCAATGGAAGACCTGGTAGCACAAGCCATTCCTGGATCATCTGGGCTACAAGGGGTAATTATTTGTACTTTCATGTGTTGTAAAGTTGTATAAGGATTATTTAGTTATTGTAGTTGAAATTGATTTGCTTTCATCATTAAAATTCTGAAGGTTATGTTTGTATGCCTATCAGCTCTTCAGTAGGGGGCACAATTTGCTTGGCTCATACAAGTCAACTTTTTAGTGTCTTTTATTATTTATTGTCGTGTGGTATCAGTTGCCACCAGGGTTAAGTATTATTTCTTAGGCTTGTACAGTATAGCAGAGATCAGAAGCAGGTCAAGTGGAATGCAACAAAGCAGAGAGTGGTCTTTATATGAGATGTTTAATCAGCTGTTATGGGAGATTGGGTATGGGTGAGCATTGCCCATAATGGAATAGGTTATGTGTGCCACTTTTTTTATTACTAAGGAAGTTCATTTTTATAGGGCTATTAAAGTTAGTAGAATCTCAGACATAATTATATATTACTCAAATTAACTCCATAATGATATAATAGTTTTATTACATTGTTAGTTGGAATAATACTCATGCTGGTAGTTCTGTCACACAGTTAATGTTTAAGGAGAAAAAAAAGCCTATTTACAGGTATCTAGATTCACATAAAAACAATCTTGATTATGTGGGTATAATAGATTTCATAATGAACACAAGCTGCATCTTGTTCAGCAATGTTATTGTTTTCATTATGATATCATTTTAGAGACCAGGCATTTTTGAAGCTTTAGTGGCAATGGGATACTACCGGCATATATATATATTTATTTAATATGTTTATAATATTGTTAGTTTGATGTATCTCCCCAGAACTCTGTTTCCCTGTGGGAGGGAGATGGCAGCTTTCCCATGGAAGGCTTCACCGGAGATGCTTCCAGACAACCCCAGATGGTGAGTGTTCCATTTATCTCTCAGTTCTTGAGACATCATGTGAGCATGATTTTAAAGTGGCAAAAAAATTTATGGAAAGGTTAAGACAATATGATTTTAATAA
Source organism: Petrolisthes manimaculis (assembly GCA_034508575.1). Taxonomy (NCBI): domain Eukaryota; kingdom Metazoa; phylum Arthropoda; class Malacostraca; order Decapoda; family Porcellanidae; genus Petrolisthes; species Petrolisthes manimaculis. The sequence continues at coordinate 930,388 of JAWZYT010000374.1, read as the reverse complement.
ATGTAGGATAATGGGTTTACAAAGTTAATTGACGGTTGCATTGTTGTCATACTTTAATATGTGTCTGGTCATATCAGTATTTTCATGTGTTGGCAGTGTTTGATGGCTATTTGTTAAAACCATGTGACGCTTAAAAAAAAAGAAGAGGGAACTGTAGTTATTGACTTTGCAACACTCCTCAGTGTGAGAGTGCCAACTGGGATTATGCGTTTGATAGTGTTTAGAAATGAGGATGGAGGAAGGACAGGAGTTAAATTACTCGTAGATAGTGTTCTGGGAGCATGAACTGGGGATCAGAGAAATAGCACTACATGGGATGTAGGACAGAAGGCCCGTTAAGACAACACCCCAAGTGGTCCATTGCTTTTACAGTTATTTAGGCATGACCTAATAATACAAGATGGAACTCTATCTACCAGGTTTTAAGGTACTGACAAAGGGATTTCTAACCTCATTGATGTGGTTCAGGAAGTAAAGTACACAAAAGAAAATACAAATTAACTTATTATTTAGAATTGTTAAGCATCTGGCATTGCTGTATGGTGAAATTCTATGGCTAGTTGAGTTGTACTTTCAAGATAGGAATGAAGAATTCTTTGTGGCACTACTTTATTTTAATTAGCTTATGGAGTTTCTTGCCAGTTGTGAATTTTAAGGAAGGACAGGGCAGTGTCAAGTGTTGATTTGTAGCAATTTCAACACTTTATGGGAAGACATTGTCATTGACTACTCTTTTTTTCTTCCTCGATACAACTTTCATCAAAGACCAATTAAAACGAGTGTTATATATATATATTATCTTCACCGGATCATCAGAATTTAGATCTCGGGTGTTAATGCTATTGAGTTGCTGATCTACTTTACATCAGGCCAGACTACAGCCAATTTTCCTTTTATTTTTATTATTTAATCTACTTTCTATAAGACGGGAATGCATAACCAAAAGTGATCACAGCATGGTCTTGCATATCCAAGTAATTAAAGAATGTGTCCAGACATAACTGATAATACTATTGGTAAAACTTAGTGAGCTAGAGGATATAATGCATGTATAGTGGTCATTTGTTAAATATGAAAAATTTATAATTATTCTGGATATTCATTGTTTTAATTAAAACATCATCAGTACCTCATTTCCCTTTACAAGGGATGGGGAAGGCTCTAGTGCTGATGTAGAACCCCTGACAGGCAAGGTGAAGCTCCAAGGCTATTTAAACATTTAGTGGGTTTATTGTTAGGGACAGGTGTCCATAAACCTTACTCCCTCCCTTGTATCGTAGGGGATATGAGGCTGACTGCACCACTGCAAAAATGTTGAGCCATAGGAATGCCACTTCCCTATGCACTAAAATTCTGTCCACATATCCAGTGTCATGATCTCAGATGGGTGGGTTGATTTCTCAAACTTTTATCTAGTGAATAGGTTAGGACATTAGTTACCGTATATAGACAGTATTCTTCTATAAGCTTAAAAAGATATGCTTTATTCACAACAGTACAGTACAGAGCTTACCTTTCTCTCATTTGCTAGTTTATTTTCTGTTTTCACTCTGAGGCAGTTGGTCTGACTCTACAGCAAAGCAGCTGTTTCACTACCTGACTGAGGGAGGCTGTAAAGATGGGATACAACCTCTAGGTTGCCATACCTTACAATTATGGTGGCTCTTAAAGCAACTATGTGTAACCAATATTGGAGTCAAAACAGATAATTTAGTAAAAAGATTAAACCCCACACCTTGAAAATTAAAAGAGCTGCATGAAATTGCACTACGTTCAAAGACACAAATTATATACGAGGCCGTGTAAATTAAAGAAAAACAAATACAAGTTCTTGGTCTGTTTCATGTCTTATGGTAGCTGATTCATTCAGGGAAAACTGAATTGGTTTGAACCTCATGGAAAAGTGATTAAGGCTTTTCTTTCTTTCTCATCATTATTTTAAGTGGTATTACCATGCAAGCTTGTTAGCCTTCTATTGCTTGCTTGGTATTCTTCCAATAAGTCAAAGCCAACAAGCAGCTTTGGATCAGTTTTTATGACCATATGCCGTAACTGGTACCAACCCCATTATTGTAAGGGACCCTACATTTAGTTAGTGCTCACAAGAATATTATATGGAAGACACTTCATGATACAGCATTTTTCTGAGGAATGTTTGGATTTTAAGAGTATGTTGTACTAACATATGATCCTTGTGGCCAGTTTCATATTGAGGTTATTAGTACTCTATTGGTTTCATTATTTAACCAAGAGAGACTGTACCTTTTCCCACACTTACAAAAGAGTGTTAGATTTTAAATTCAACCTAGATAATATCTGGTATTATAAATTTAAAGGCCTCTGTTTTACACCTGACTAAGTAAACTAGTTTCATATATGAAAAACAAAAAGTACATAAATGTCACCCCAGATATGTATATGTAATTATATTAAAAATGCGCAAGAACGCATAATTTTTACCAAGTATCTTTACATAAAATACAGACTAGTACAAGATATATTTCTCTGCATGAATTAAGAAATATGGGATTACAGAGAAAATAATGGTTAGAGCTCACAGTGGCTGGAATGGTGTCTCGAGTGTAGGCAGGAGGGTGGTGGTCTGTCAAGTTTATAAGCATAGTATTTGTGGGGAAACAAGAGGAAGGGAGAGTAGAAAAGACTCAGGGCTGTAGGATAGGATGTGATGGCACTAATTACAGCTCATTCCCAACAAATCATGGTTAGATATAGCATATAGGTCGACCAGATTGTTTAGCCTCTGCTCTATCATGGCTTATAGGAGCTGTGTTTAAATAATTTCAGCCTTCCAGATAATCAGTTAGACTGGAGAGGTTATTGATTTAGATTTGGTTAATATAACATTAATGTTGCTGGTCTAAACACCAATTCATGAAAATATTGCATCCTGTGTTTTGAAAGTTTGTCTATAAATACCCTTAAGCCACATGATGTCTCATATTATTGCTTCCATGTGACTTACATGTACATACTTATACCATATATGATTTTTAAGTGATTTGGATGTCTAGATTAAGGTTACCCTTGCTTTGGTAATAATGCAAATAATTCTTTCATTAAAATACAGTTATTGTGTGTGTGATTATTTTTTTGTATGAATACTATACTGTACTTTACTACTCATGTACAGTCATGGTCAATGATAATCATCCATATATGGGTAACTCAAACAATTTGCTGTCTAATGTTTTCACATTCACATATGTTATTGTTTAAAGTAGTGTGTAGCTGCTTGTAGTAAATTAAAAGATGGTACTTAACCTATTTATTTGAAAGTTTATCAGCTAAGGAACAGTAAAGCTGTCAAACTCATATGTGCATTACCCCTATGTGGAGGATTCATTTTGACCATGACTGTATATATAGTTAGTTCAGATTATTAGTGTAAAAATAGCCATCAGTATGAGACATACTACAGTATCAAAGATGTGAATGGTGATTACTTATGAATGCCCATTGAGTAGATTAAAATGCTTGGATGATGAAAATTGAAAGTGGGTTATACACTCGACCCTTAATTTAATGGACTCCCATTTAACGGATTTTGGATTTAAGACACTTTTTGCTACCGGACAATTGTTACACATTGGACAGACATTCCGTTACTTGTAAATTTTGTCCACACTTGGTGGCAGTGTGGCGTTCCTAACCAACACACAAGTACAGTACACTGTCTAGAAAACGTTGAGGCATGCACAGGTTCACGGCGTCAGTGATGGTCAGTTGTTCAGTCAGTCAGCTGATTCTACTTACACTGTGTTATTCACTAATTAAAGATCTCAAGGTGGAAATATTTAATACAAACTAGACAATGTATGTGTACTGTATGAGTAAAAACTTAAGGACTGTTGGTGAAAATTGAATAATATCACATGTGCTGTTAGCCACCTACCATCCCACTACACTCACTCTTAAGCCTAACCCCTTTAGAATGAACAACCTCTCCATGGACATTGTCCTTACCTCTAACATGAGTTTAGAATTACTATACTGTATTTTGTATGTACAATACAGTGTTAATTCCAATTTGTCTCCTAGGTCAGGTCAATTTTCCAGTAACTGTCATTTCCTAGTTACGGATAAGGTTAATCCCCTTTTAGTCTGTTAAATCGAGGGCCGAGTGTATATTGGTTTTGAAAACCATTATGAAGCGAGGGAGTTCCCATGAAAATGAAGTTGGTCCAGATACATGTAGATTTAATTTTGAGAGAAAAGATTATAAATGAAAAAAAATGAAGGTATTGTTGCAGAATAAATCCTTTTATTACATTTCTATAATAAGTACACTTCTTCATAGGTGTTGTTGGTCACACACAGCTCATCTAGATGAAATCCAAATTTTCACAGTTGTACAGTTGCCCAAGAAAAGACTGCAACCAGATTTGCTGTTGTGTGGCAATATCTGGCAGCTTCTCCAAAGTAAACACTCATATTTTATCAATGGATCACTCAGAACCTACAACCTTTGTATGGATGAATGTTATTGGCTTCAGCTAATTATATACATCCTTACAACTATAGGTTCTGACTGATCCATTGATAAAATACGTGTTTTACTTTGGAGCAGCTACCAGATGTTGCCACACACCAGCAAATTTAGTTACAGTCTTTTCTTGGGCAACTGTACATTGGAGCATTTGATTGTTTGCTTCAAATTGCTATTGGCAACTGAAATTTCTGTTGTAGTTCCACAAGAAGAGTATTTCAGATATACTGTACATTGCACCTGTAAAAATTGCTTTACAATGCACTGTTTTTGCTCTCAAGATGTCTAGGAGTATGATTGTACAAAAGCACAGAATCTTCAAAAAGCTTCATGCTTTGAAATAAGTAGTATGGTACATAGATTTTTGATGTACTGTATATCAATGATGATACTGGTAGCTTGGTCAGGTTAGAGTAATGAATGATAGACTGAAAGACTGTCTTTCGGGGATTCTGTTTGAATACCTTGGAATTAATAGTATTTGACTTGCATAAACGTCCTTTTAATGATAACAAACTTGAAAGGATCTTCATGGCTGCAGTGTATAGCATGGCTAGACAAAATCAGGAAACCTGAAACCCTATTTGCAAATAAATATGACACCCTATTACAAATATATAATAATTGAGATTAACGTGACTGAGTACAGAGACCAGTTAATACTGATGAAAGTTGCAGTAATTCATGAAAATTGATTATTAATTACCCATTGATATATTAAATGTGACAGATCATACTTACTTAACCTATGATGTACAGTACTCTACTTGCAAGTGCTCACACTGACAATGGTGGCTACTGGACGGCAATTTTTTAAATGCACTCGAGATAGTTTGCCCTCCCTCTTTGTCCTGGTCCTTAATATTTCCACTTCATATATCTCATCCTTCTTTGTATTGAGTTGTCTTGCTGTCTGCATTTCATATATACTACCCTTCTCTATATTCAGATCCTTAGTCTTGCCAGGTATTGTCACTTGAACAAGTTTCTGTAAAATAAGTTGTTTGTATAGTGTGTGTGCCAAAGGAAGCACAGGGGTGAGGTGATTCCACCCACACATTGTTCGTCAGTCATAGCGGTTGAATCTTTATACTGTTTGTATTCATGGGAAGTTACACATGCTGTACATTGTAGTTAAACTGAGTGAAGGAATATAGATAATACTGTTGAGTGTTAGCTGTGTGCAACCCAGAAAGAGGAAACATTTATTCTCACTGAATGTTAATTTGAAGAAATATTTAGGCAGTGCTATTGTGATACTTTCTTTTCTGGCTTGGGCCCATAGATTTGTTTTCAAATGTCAGTTAATAATATCATATTCATAGAACTTATAATAAAATCAAAGCTTGAGCATGGAATGTTATATCATCCGGAACAAATTCAAGTTGCGAATCCACAAAAATGATAAAAATATGTCTCCTTAATTGGTATGTTACACTGAATTGGAATTATATTTGTCATAGAAAGTTATATAAACATCATTGTTTCATTTTACATCTTTGGTTTTCGTTCATGGGACTAGATTTTTGATGAATGATCCAATTTTCTCTCATCCTTGACTTTCCCATTATAGTCCCTAAAAAGATAAGTATGTCCTGCCAAATTAAAAGATATTTAAATTATAACTGTATATACGAAGAGAAAAAAAAGCTTTATCATTTGCAAGTACAGTGCAAACCATTAGGTTTTCTATACATTGAAGTTTTTGACATCTTAAACCTTCACTGATTGGGCAGTGATTTTTGAAGGAGGCATACTTGAGGCATAAATGTTTTCTTCTGTTGCTGCTTCCTGAAGTGTACTGCACATACTGATATTCACATTATAATTACTATACTGTACAATATTAGACATACCGTAAGCAGTCATCATTTGATCACTTAATCTGGCCCCACATTTGTTGAGGATAGGGACACAGACCCTAACATATAAATGCCTTTTGTGTCCTTAAATCATTCCTTGTAAGCAAGTATTCACATAATGTACCTAATAAATAGCATCTGGGTCTTGAAAGCAGTTGAAATGTTCATATATAACAACCAAATAACTGTGAAAGTGTAAACTTTGATGATGGATGACTGGATGAAATTATGTAAAACTGCATGGCATAAGGAGTCTTAACCAGTCATTGAATTTTTTTACTGCACTCAGTAGCGTTCCCTCAATATTATATATTTGCCGCACTTTCCATAAGCCATGCTTATCCATTCTATCCTAAGCTTTTTCTAAGTCTTAAAGACCATAAACAACTTCCTATCGGCTTATTAAATATACTGTAGGCCTAGATGATAACCAGTTTATCAGCTGAACAGTAGTTCTGTACTAAATTTGTATTGGACACAAGAAATTACAGTAGGAAAAAGCTTAGATTCTATTATACTGCCAATGATGTGCAGTTTTAGCTACCGGTATATTATATAGGATGTAGAAGAGCAGGTGAATGTATGACTTTTGTACTGTGGTTACGTTTGTTTGTAAGATAACATTATATATTTGTAGCAAACCAAAGCAAGAGCAACTTTATGCATGAAGATAAAGATGTTATATGTATGTTCATTTTGCACATGGAAGTGTCATTATTATTTAAATGTTAAGGAATTGTCAGCAGTGTACATACAGTGTAAACAGTTATAGTATTTGAATTATTATCCACTCTATCTTGTAATGAACAGATCAAATTAAATGAGACAAGTGACAAGAACAAAGTGTGTACATTTCTGACAACGATATTGAAAGTGAGCCAGCTAAATGTAATCTTCAGTATATTGCTTGTCATTTACTTCACTACAAGTCATTACAAAAAATTGTGTTCATTTATTATATGTATCAATGAACCCCACTGATTGGATGAAATCTGTCACTCTTGGAAGAAATAAATCTTAGAACAGAGAAATCTCAGCCCAGTATTACTTTCGTATTTCTACTATGTCAAACAATAGGAACTATTGTGAGGATTGATTTAAAAATTAATGGAAATAAAATATGAATTTATGAAATTGAAGGTGCTGTTTCAGTTTCTGTTGCCATCATCACTATAATCCAAAATCCTATAGCAGCCATATACTGTACAGAACTTGAAGTTCTACAATTTACATTTTAGATATAACGTCATTCATCCTTTATCAAGAAGAGTTCTCACTTGTTAAATTAAATTGTTTGGTGTTAGTTGGAATGGAATATATGGTATGAACCTGATGTTCTGGGTGGTCCTCAACTTTCTTTTCCCAATTTGTCAAATGAAAATAGATGTATTTCTAAGATAAAAAACTATAAACATACCTCTTCTGAGATCTTGTTTGGCAGTAATGTTGAAATTAAAAATGTGTGTACAGTATAAGGAGAGGAGGGAGGTGGTAGGCATTGGTGGCGTAACTTCCTTGTGTCTCCCCATTTAAAAAAAAATATACTGTGTATATATAAAAATACATTAATAGATAAAACAATTAAAGAAAGGAGCATTAATGTACAATTATAAGTATATTGCTGGATGAAGTAAAGAGAATACAGTATGAAGAAAGCTTGACAAAAGATGAGGGTACATTTTTGTTTCGATTGCAGTCTCTGGTTTGGCTTGATGATTTGTTTGGAGGTCATTTAAACAGTATAATATACTAGTGTCCTATACATTATTATGTAATATTTGATAATACCTACATTGTTGTTATTGGTACTGTACTTAGTACTAAATGTATAATAATTTGTAGCATTGTTTTGAAAAGTTAAATTCAAATTAATACTACAACAGTGGGTACAAGTTTTCTAAAGAGGTATCTGTGAAGTTTTCATATTTGAGAAGTTTAACTTAAGCTCATAGTAATTAAAGTTAAATGAAAGGGTGTAAGTGGCAATGGATGGACAGTCCAATCAGTGGGTGCGAGTGAGTGTGGGTGTAGCCAGCAGTAAGTGTCCCCATCCAAGGTAAGTTGGTGGCCACAGACACACTCCTTTATGCTTCATAGCTGGCTCACTTTATATATACTGTACTTTTTATTACCATTCTCAGAAGTGTCCTGAATTCAAGAATACTAATGAGTCTTCACAGTAAACATATCTGTCAAAATGTTTGAAGTTAAGTTTTATACAGTAATTTAATGTAATTTCATTAATTTTAAGTATGACTTTTAATACTGTATAGTCTTGAGTGATTCAGTACACTTCTACTTTGTATGTACTTTATGTGATCATATATTTATGTATTTCTTGGCAAATGTAAGGAAACTTCAAAGGCAACATAACCATATAAAAGGAAAGACTTAAAAAAAAAGGAAAGTTGAGTATATATGGGAGAAACTATCATTACAGTAGGTATCTTCCGGATTACATTAGGTCACGTATCAAAGCTAGTCCTTACTTTTAGTATCGTCTAGGAAAGGAAACACATACCTTGTCTTGTATTTATCCAGTGCCAGCAAGCTTACTTTCACCTTTAGCTGTTAACTGTCAAATAATGAAATATGCATTCATACACATGGAAGGGAGCCTGTGTTTGCACACATGCATAAAAGTATGTACAGTATTCCAAACATACGAAGCTTAAAATTTTTCTTGACATGGTATGAATTTCATTGTGTAGTGTTATTTAAAAAGTTGTTACTATACTACTGTGTTTGCATACTGTAATAAGTTATTCAGAAAAGAAGTTGAAAGGGTTGACTTGGGCAACATTTGTGTCATTGTGAAGGATCCTCATTAACTTCTGTTGTGAATGAGGTTCATGATGCTGAGAGGCTTCTTCTCTTCTAGGGGCGTGGCAGACAGTCAGAGGAAGTTGGAGCCACGCCCCCGTGGCCTGAGTGGCTGGGGTCTGGGCTTGGTCATACCTGCCGTTTCTGTGGCAAGGCATTCATCAAGAAATTCAATCTGGTGACACATATTCGTATCCACACCGGAGAGAGGCCTTTTCAGTGCCCATATTGCCCATACAGGGCTAACCATTGCTCTCATCTCAAGTCTCATGTCAAGAGGCACCATGTAGAGAAGGAGCATCGTGTGTAATCTCATCAAGATGTGAGATTGTGGTACCAGAGAAAATAGGATCATTCACATGTTGAAAATTGTTAATGAAAATGAGACGGCTAATGATCCAAAACGTGGTGGTAACGTGCCTTGTCTCATTCTAGGCGGACCTCGAGGGAGGTGTGAGTGGCAGTAGAGTAGCACCAACACCCATTGATGGCAAGTTCCTGAAGCCCTCTTGTCCTTATTGTGGACATACCAGTCGAGACAGCTACGACCTCAAGAAACATATCCGTACACACACTGGGGAGAAACCCTATCTCTGCCCTCACTGTCCTTACCGAGCAACCACCAGTAGTAGCATTAAATCTCACATGGATCGTCATCATTGGCATCTTGGCTAGGCCACTAGAATTAGAACTGCACATAAAATATCAGCAGGTCTCTTGTATTCTTTGAAAAATCTTGAATATGAACTTTGGAGTTTGGACACTGTTGGAAATAGCAAGCACCAGTAAGAGATGCACTTATGTGAGATGCCTTAATTAAGATGGTATGTCATATACATTTGTGTTCAGAATAATGGTTTTGGATACAGTAAAGGAAGTCTATATGCATAATCAGAGGAAGTTATAAAGTTGGTGTGGGTATAATAACTAGTGGGTATTTAATGAAGCTTTCGTCTGTTAGAGGGACAGCAGTTTATATTTTTGGTCTATATGAGAGATGGATAATAATCAGGCATACAGTGTACTGTAGATGTTTCTGGAAATTTATTTAGATACTTAGTACAGAAGCCTTATATGATAACCTTTCCCTAAGTATTTATTTTAAAAGGTTTACACTACTGTCCTGTAGTAGGAAAATCTGAAGCAAGATCCGGTTGTTAATTACTACTAAAACATACAGTAGCTCTAAACTTAAAAAAGTTACTACCTTATTTTACAAACATTTGGAAATATCTACAAGATATGTTTCATTGATACATTTGAAATAATTTTTTGGTGTAAGGGAGTAACTGAGTACACACTAGCCTTTCAAGCTCGATACAAAAGGTACAACCGTAAAATTTCAATTTTTTTTTTGGCAAGAGTGGTAGGAATAAATGGGACAACTTGGAAAGGTTTGATTGGCAAGTGTAGCTTGAAGCATAACTTAGTTTGTCTTGTTCTAGGTGTGCCATGAGAGAGATGCTGGAATGCACACTAGACTGCCACCTGCCTCAGTAATTAGAACTGATGGGAAGATTCACAAGTTTTGTTGCTCGTATTGTGGACACATCTGTCGGGATACCTATGACTTGAAAAAACACATTCGTACTCACACGGGGGAGAGGCCTTATGCGTGTCCATATTGTCCATACCGAACCAAGGACAGCAGCACTCTGAAGGAACATTGTCGTAGGCATACCAGGGCACTACGTTAGTCCTACTCTTGTCCGTTGTGTTCTTATCTGACAAATAAAGGGTATGATCTTAGAAATCACATGGGGAGTAAGGATAATTGTAATTAAAATGCATGATATTTGTCTGATTCTCTGCTTAGTAAAGCACAGATTTGTTATGATTTCCTTGGCAATATTATAAAGTTTGGAAGAGAAACATGCAACCAAAAGCTTGTGTATGTTGTCCAATCAGTGCAGTTTTATATTGTCATCTCAGCTCAAGGTGCATAATATTTCTAGAGTTAGATACACAAGTTCCAAAGATTGTGAGCAAGTTACACGGCAACCAAAATCTGTTCCTCTGCTGTATTTGCCTTGCAGTTATGATTGGGTTTCATACAAGTATTTGTACAATGTGAGGTAATAAATATGATAACACTTTATCTGTCTCCTTAACCTTATTGTGCATTCATTGTTCAGGAATTTATGAAATGCAAAGGAAATACTGTTTGTGTCTTAATTTTGCAAAGCATTATAGAATCGAAGGAACTTATGAGCAGCATTGTTATCAGTGACCAAGTATGAATCTTGCTAAGTGAAATGATTATGAGCCTATGGGATGATTATCAGAAAATTTGTGGCATTATGAAGTTAATGTCAGGATTTGGGCTTACTTTATTGAGAATTTCCCCTTGCTAAATGGTCAATTCGCTTATTTCATTATAACCACCTGTACTACAGAAGGAATTACCTGGGAGGGAAAGTACTGTATTATATCTCTAAACCTCCAAGTAGGAATGAAGCTTGTGGTTTGTGCAGTTGTAGTGTTAGTACAGTACGGTACCTTCTTTACAACTGGACCTGGGTTTTATATTCATGTTATGTGATTCCTTGCTGGCAGGAATTACACCGGCCTCTCTTCACTTTGGGATACAGCCACCCTCAGAAATTTGTATACACTACTGAGGTATTAAGGATTCGTAACAACTAGATAGATTAGAATCTTAATTTTCTAACACAAAACTTTTCTAGTAATGTTGTTTGGCTAACACTTGAATCAATCAGAAGAACAAACCATACTGTATGTACAGAATGAAAACCCCTATTTACCAATGCTCTGTGTATGAATTCCTGAAGGCGACTGTACATGGATTGTATGGTCTGGCTTGATAGAATATATATCTCCCTCCAACCTACAGTACAGTATTTGGAAAGGTTTAGGTATGCAGTAGACTAAAGTAATGACTAGAGAGAATACAGAAGCATTTGAGTAAAATTGATGTAAAATTTAATATGGGTATGTTGAAAAAAAGGAGGGTAAAATATTAGTAAAGATAGTTCTGAACTGAGTGAAGATATGTGACTTGTATTGTTGGATTTTAGCTAAAATAAAGAAACTCTTTATATGGTATAATTATATTAATTACCAGCCGTCCTATTCCCTGGTGGTGTGGCCATGTATGATTCTCACCCAAAATTTCCCAAATTAAGGTCTGTTTCTTCCAAACTGTGCCGCAAAATAAATTATCTCGTTACACAAGTAGGGGACTTCTTGTACTGTATAGAGGAATCAGTAGCTGTCCAATTTGTCAACAAGACTATCCCTTTAAAACTTTAAAACCATAAGGCCTGAACTCCACCTTGCCTTGTCCGCTAACCACTAAACAGGATGAATTGTTTAAGTATCTCCAAGATAAATTTAATCCTTCTGAATTTACGGAGTTTGATTTTACACACCAGAAAATATGTTTTGGTCATGTTAAATATTCACCCCACAATAGGTATCATTAATGTGAATTATATCAATGGAAATGCCCCCCCAAATAATTAAAATCACCAGATATCATTGCTTAATTAAATTACTGTAAGGTATGATTATGATACAGTACAGTTCATATTTTGATAACCATAAAGTGAGGGATAATGGTATTACAATAAAAAGAGGGAGGGGGAACAATTAGTCAGGAGTTCTCAGCATCTTCAGTGAATAAGGAGGGTGGCTACATAGGAGTGTGAAACCCTTCACCAACTACCACCTCCCTAGTACTGTAGTGTGACTGGTTGTTGGGAGGAAAACTCACTCAAAGGTCAACACTGTGACGAGATGCTAGGCTACAGTAGAGTGAATAAAGAGGCATAAAGAGGTTCAAGGATAACAAGTAAAAGGGTTGAGTGCAAAATGAAGATACAGTATACTGTACTGTACTGACAACATATGAAACATATACGTAACGATACAAACTTAATATAATAAGTATAATACATCATATTACCTTACTGCATTGTCTTGTTAACTTAATTTACCAGTTAGTAGGTATCTTGGGACTTGAAAAAGTAATATATTCTCCAGTGACCATTTGAACAACATAGAATCAATCTCCTGCCTAGCAAACAGTGACCACTCGTCAGAATTGGTACTACTGTATTTAATAATATCATACTGTAGCCTCCTGTGTGAAAAAACTAAAATCCTCTGGTTAATTGAATATAGCTACAGATAGCCAGTTATGCAAATATTCTGGAGGGAATTTAATGTAGAAAAATAGTACAGTACTACGTTAATTAAGGCAACATGGGATACCAGTAACAGGCCCAAGTTAGATAGCTGAATGACCTGTTGGTAGAAAGCAGATGGTAGTATTAAAAGGGTTAAACCTGATTGAAATGGTGTAAGGGATGTACCTCAGGATTCAGTTCTTGGTATACATAAGTGACTTTGATGCAAGAGATGCATAGCAAAATGCTAATATTTGCAGATTGCTTTTCTACACAACCCTACTTTTACTTGTAGGTAAATATGAAATGTTATAGTCGAGGTACAATACTATAGTTTAGTCTTCTTTCATTACCACAACTTGCATTTCCATTGTTATTGGCAGTGCTACCATTAAGTTGACAGGTGGCCAGGTTTGCAGTTGTTATAGCTAATGAGAACTTGCTTTTCTCCTGGTATATTATTAATAAATTTAATACATTCAGCAGAGTAAATCTACTTAATGTTTATGTGCCTAAAACTAGATTATTTTATTCACCACATATGATCCACATGCAAGGGGCAAGTACTGGTAGGTAAAATTGATCACATCTTTAGACTATCAGTGGTGATTTGAAGCTAGTCCATCCAACAGAGAAAAATGTTGTAGATAAAAGTGAGAGACTTGACGATGAATAGAAGGCTACCAGAGCTTGGAAAAAAACAGTTAAAGTACAGGTCTAAATCAGTATCCCCATAAAAAAAAAAAAAAACATCTTTAACCTTCATAAAAAAAGATGGATGTTATATTTGCCAAGTAATATTAGTAACAATACGAGTTTTTGTTTACTAGTGTTGATTTAGTTTGAGGATACCTAAGTGCGTTGTCTCTCTCCCTGGTAGGCTTCAACTCACCCGTACTATGCCGTGGGCGTTGGGAGGGGCTCAACGAGACGCCCGCACATATGCGCTCACTGCCCCTACATGGCACGAGACAAGACCGACCTTCGTAAGCACTTGTACACCCACACCGGCGAGAAACCCTATGCCTGTCCTTATTGTGTGTACAGGGCGAGGCAAAACAGTTGCGTTAGAGCTCATATTCGCAGGCACCATCCTAATGCTAATGTATAATTCTCTTGTATGTAAATGGGTGAAATCTGTAACTACTGTATGTGGAAAATAGTTGGCGAGAGATTACCATTTGTTAAAGTTTCTGAGTGTTCAGAACACTGATCCTAGTGTATGATTGAAGTCAAAAGTGGTGTACTGTATTTATAGATTTCAAAATAGATTTAAAATTTAGTGAAATGTTAGTTACAGTCATTTCATTTTAATTTTTGGGTTAAAACAATTTAATTGGCAATATTTTAGGTTTTCCGTGGCTCCTGCTCTGTCAATTACTGGTAGTGAAATGTGAACTGCTAGTCATACATTTGTTACAGGTACTTCCTTTTGGTTGTGGAAGTACAGTACATGTACAGTGAATGAAAAGTCTTGTGATTTTATAACATTTTCCTGTAGGCTTGTTCCTTTGGAAATGAATATAAAAGAAAATGATTTTTTTTTTCCTTCCTGTAACTATAATCTCTGAAGGGTGGGAGTTGTTTTTTTGTCACCATGACAGTATGCAAATTACAGGTACTTAACTGTATGCTGATGATGCTAACAATTTTCCGATGTACAGAACTAAGTTGTGTCTGACCTACCAAGAATCTGCATGAAAGATGTATGATTATATACATACTTTAACAAGGAAGAAGTCCATGGAAAGCATTGTATGAGACCTAATAGATGTGACCGAAAGAAAATAAGAATTGTAAGCTATAACAGATCTTTGGATGAACCATGTAGTGTTTGTTGGTTATCTCTGCTGCTCCTGTGAAGGAATTCACTTGGACGTGCCATTTCTCTCCGTAGGTAGGGGGAGGGCAGCGTGGCTGCAGGACCATCCCCTTGTGCCCAGTATGTGGACATCCTGCCAGAGACAACGTCGACCTCAGGCGTCATCTCAGGGTTCACACTGGGGAAAAACCCTTCGCCTGTCATCTTTGCCCATATCGGGCAACACAGAACAACAACTTAAAGAGACATCTTGTGTTCAAACATCAGTTGAACTCTGAAACTCAGAAATCGACTTCATTATTCCCCAACCAGTGAAAACTGAGAATGATTTCTTCTGCTGATGAAACGTAATAAAATTTATGAATTTGACTTGCAAGATTATATATCTGCAAAGCTGCGAGATGAAAAGACTAGGTGGATCATTGGTTAAACTTGAGCACAGTGTCTTTGTGCACTAGGCAAAAAAACAGGAAAATAATGTGGTTAAGTGAAGTTATTCTGACCATTAGAATAAGGAAATTATGGCCCAACAATAGGCTCACCCCAGTGAACTGTTTCTCTCCCGTAGGTGTGGTCAACCACCAGAGGCAAGTCTGCGTCCGCGTCCGCGTCCAGAGGCAGGAACATGTTCGTATGTGGGTTTTGTGGCTACAGTGCCCGCGACAATGACAACTTGAACCGTCACATCAGGACTCATACTGGGGAGAAGCCCTTCGCCTGCCCATTCTGCCCACATCGTACTACTCAAAAAAGCCATCTTAAGAATCATGTTGCCTTAAGACATGAAAAGGAGATTGCAGAAACACAGAAAATGTACTGAATAGCTTTGCATGAAACCACAAAAGTGAGTGTGCAACAGCATATCTTGGGGTAGCTGTGAAATGATTGGTACCTCAGGCATCATTCCCTTCTTACTGCACTGAAACAGAACAAGGAGTAACATAGATTTTCCTCTTCTCTTCTAGGGAGTGGAGTTGCCTAATGCAGCCTGTCACAAGCAACATGAAGGGCTGAAGATGGCCACTGTACTTCCTGTGATTCTCCCACCGCCCTCAGCTCCTTTCCCTGTTAGGAGGTCCATAGTGCAGTTGGGCCAGGAGAGCAATAGACGGGAGTATTGGTGCCGGGTCTGTGGATATCAGGCCATCAGTGAATCCAAGCTTATCATTCACTTTCGTAAACACACAGGAGAAAAGCCATTCGTTTGCTCATATTGTTCTTACCGATGTGCTCACAAGAGCAACCTCATCACTCACGTGAAGACACGTCATGCGGATCAAGAATTCCATAAGCAATAATAATATTAATGTTTAAGCCTAAGGTGATTCCCAAAGATGTGTTCCAGTGAAGTACAATACTGTATGCTGCAGAAGTAATGGTTTGGGTGAAGTAGCATTTGAGGTAAAAAGATGTACCCTCATCCTCGGATCTTTATATCACTTTAGAAATTCAAGTGTTAATAACAACAGTTACCAGAGAAGTAACTCACAAGATTTTCTTCTCTTCTAGGGAATGGCCTTGTCAAAACCAGCCAGGCATCCTTATTGGACAGTGACGTCTGCGATCTCATCTGGTCCTTTGCTTCCTACAGTCAGGCCATCGGGTAGAAAGGGATCAACAAACTCAGCAGGAAATGCACCGGAACACAAGTGTCACATCTGTGGTTACCGGGCCATAAGTCAATCTAAACTCACAATGCATATCAGGCGGCACACTGGTGAAAAACCCTTTAGTTGTGCACACTGTCCTTACAAAACAGCACAGAAAAGTAATCTCACCACACATTTAAGGACTGTTCATTTTGGCAAGATGGGAGAAGCAAATGGAAGTGAAAATTTTTGGCTCACTTGAAAACTGTGTGATGCTGGTGAAAATTTTGTTTTCAGTCTGGAAACAGGTAGGAAATTCTTTCTACTCCTATTTACAAGAATTTTTTTCCTGTTCCATAGGTGGTCCCATGGCTAGGGAAGAGCAGGTCGGTCTACCAGTGTGAGTCTTGCAGCTACAGTACTCGAAACGTCAAGGATATGAGACGCCACATTCGTGTACACACAGGAGAGAAGCCTTTCGTCTGTCCGTTTTGTTCTCATCAATCTGCTCGGAAGTCCAATCTCATGACCCACATAAGAATGAAGCATAATGTGCCTTTAAAGTAATAAAGAATTATATTGGGTTGAAACTGAGAGCACTTAATTATATATGGTACACTGCAAATATATAGTACAATTAAAGAGAGGCAAGGACTATAATAAATGAAGAGGAAAACACAAGCTATGGAAATAAGCAATTGAGAAAATAATTTGTGTCATACACATTATTAAGAAATTATGCATTTCTTAGTAACTTTTAAAGTATTTAAATTGGTGCCATTAATACAGCAGTTACAGCTGAAATTATGCAGTGGTCTCAGCTGGTATTTGTTATCAAAGCACCAGGTTTGATTCTTAAAGGATATTGTGTATGTTTTGTTTCTAACAAAAACTCCATCCACTGAATGAATTGAGTAAGCTTGAAGGAATGAATGGTGTTCTATTACAGTAATAGACTCAGCATGAAAAGTTTAAAACTTTAGGCTTGGCTTCAGAAGATTTGTGAATTAGATCCTATTCACAATTGGGGAATATGAAATGTCTACAAGTACAAGGGTTGATATAGAAAAGAAAAAGAGTAGAAGCAGGTATGAATGAGGTTCTCCTGTTCCCCTTAGGTGGAGATGCAGCCGGGCAGGGCGGGCAAGACATCTCAAGCCTGCAGCTATTGTCATTACCATGCCAGAGACAGGTTTGACCTCACGCGACATATGCGGATTCACACTGGGGAGAAACCCTTTGCTTGTCCACATTGCCCTCATCGCTCTGCATTAAAGGGAAATCTCAAGCATCATATCTTAAGGAGACATATGAACAGTTAAAATGATAGAGGATAATGTAGGGACACTTAGAGGAAAAGGAATGTACAGTACTGGGAGGCCAACACACATAGTTTAAAGTCGGTCAGTGTCAAAGAAGTTAATATTTTTCACTAATGATTAGTACTTTATTTTTCCTACATATTTAAATTACGTTATTATTAGTAATTGGATTAAGACATTAGTGAGGAGTCATATAATAAGTTGAGTGTTTTAAAAACCTCACAAGGAGAAATATTGTAAAGTAGTACTTTGGAAGATACTGTACAATATTTGGGATTGGAATAAATGTGAAGCTTACATGAAGTAAAAGATAGATAAGTTCCTGCTTAAAATGCCCTCCTCTTCAAAGAGTTTTGTTAACCATTCCTGCATGATAATGCCTTGAATTGATATTTGAAAAAATAAATCTGTGATTATTCTTTTACCAGCAACCTAAGTCAAGGTAATGGTGAAATCCTTGTAAGGTGAGCTCAGTATGTAATGTTAGGATTTAGAATAAATTTTGTATAGTAAATTGTGATTTATTTACCTTGAACTGTGTATTGGTATAAAGGGTTGTGTTACACAGTTCTTCATTCAAGAGACAGCTATGAACAATTTCCTTGAGGTTCAAAAGTAATGGCAATAAATATCACAAGCCGTGCTTCAACTGTTTGTATGTTTTTATTAGAATATTATGATACTGTATTATCACAAACATCTTTCTTTCTTACATAGAAAAGTTTAGAGAAAGTAAACTGAGCTTAATGAGATAAAACGTATGAAAGTAATTGAAGGAATTACAAAAAGTGATACAGTAATACAAAATTAGTTCAACTTTTTTTTTCTGAGGATGGTGAGGACTAGACAAGAAGCCTTCCTAATGTTGTCTCCTGTAGAGTAAATAGAGAGAGATAAGAGATAATAATATGCTGGTGGCACTCAATTTGATTTGCCTATTTCTTAATCTCTTATTATTTTCTTTATTTCTCTCCTCAGCTTTGTATTTATAACTTCCCTCTTATTCTGCTTCAGTCTAGAATCTAAAGAGTCTATTTATGTTGAAGTTACAGTATATTCATTAACACTTGCCACCTTCCTTCCATCACCCTGTGTGTATAAAGGATAAAAAAAATCTCGTCCTTTTTCCTGATCTGTCTCTTTTTCTATATTTTAAAAGTGAGAATAACAGGCAAGAAGCACTCAAATCTCCTCACCTGCAAAATGAAAAAAGGAAAAGACAAAAGAAAGGTCCAAAATCACGCTCATTTACATTTGAAGTGCCTGGACACATTTCATTTAACATTAGTATAGATGGGTGAAGGTAGAATGGGCCAGGAGGTACCGTATTTGATTAAAAATTTGTTGCAACACTTAAGTTACTACTGTACATTTTTCTCCAAGGATGAAATGTTACTGTTTGTAGAATCTTTTGGAAGGAACGCATGTAATTCTTAAGGCTGGTGGGAGATTATGCAGAAGCTGGTTGTCTTTACTGAGTAAGTAGATAACATTTTGTGTAACTGAACAATTGAAACCGATCTACTGAGTTGTAATTGTGTACAGTATATGAATTTACCTATTATATTACAGTAGTTAATATGTAAGAAATCCTTTTAGCAGTATTTTAAAACATTCTATAAATCAAAATGCTATGAAAGTCCAGGACACTGATGCGACTTGTTAAAGACCTTACCACTGCTGTTACTTGCTAGAGCAGAAGTGGATGCACACTTAAGCAGCCATTTCTTTTGTAGGGCGAGGGAGCAGCCACGGTGGTGCGGGTGTGTACGGTCTGCGGCAAGATGGGTTTTCGCCGCACATACGACCTGCAACGTCACATGCTGTCCCATACAGCTATGCGGCCTTTCCCATGCCCTCACTGCCCCTATAGAGCAGCACTCAAATATAACCTTGACAGCCACATACGTTTAAAGCACCATGCAAAGTGTATAACAGATAATTGTATTACACCTCATGAAGTTCACAGTCAGCTACAACAACCCAGTGATCCTACAAACAGTGGTGTCGTTTCATTTGTTAGCCTTGATGGATAGAGGATTAACAAATCTCATAGATTAATAACCATATATTAGGTTGTGAACCTTGTTTTATTTGGGAAGCATTGCCCTTGTGATGATTGCATGTAATTAAATTATTGATAAAGTATTGATTGGTTAACTGATGACTGATATGTATACATGTACAGTGCTGTACGTCATAAAGATAGTTAAAAGTGAACCAAGTTCAAGAAGTGAGCTAATATATTCCGTGAAATATTATGTAAAAGTAAAATTTTAATCTGGCCCTGTGTATAATACCTATTGATTCTTGCATAATTATTAAAATGAATAGTGGTAATCTGGAAGATTATTTAAGTAAAATTCTGGAGTATTTGATGTTTTTGAGCTGCCTCTTGTGTACCTACCAATAGTAGATATTCAGTCTAATGTTCAGATCTAAAACCATTTGCCTTAAAGGTTATAAACACTACAAACTATATGCAACATAACACTAGACATTCCATTTTTTATAAACTTTGCCTCATTTATTATTTTCATTCAGTCTTCTTTGAGGGCTAAGAACAGAAAGTTGTAAAGTACTGTACAATATTGAGTGAAACTGTATCAGAGATTCTGTTTTGGAAATGGTATAGAGCAGTAACAAGGCTTCAGATGATTAGCCACTCTGGTATATTGGTATAAGGCTACATAATGCTTTCAGTATACTGTACTGTATCAGGAAAAGTTCTAGTATCTTTGGAAGTTTTGATTTCAAGTCCCTAATATTAATTTTAGGTGCACATATTTTTAAATGCATAATTTATCTCTTTCATCAACTTTACTACTCTTTGGTAACGTTTAAAAATATGAAATTATAATATAAAAAAGTTAAAATTGTGTATACAGCACTGGTACCGTACTGTGGAAGGAAGGCATGAACTGTGATAAAAACTAAAGAAAGGTTGTCATGAGTGGGAAAGTGAGACTGATGACCAATATTTCTCCAGTCTCACATTTTTGGACATACATATTGTTCTGTATTGCTAAGCTTTTGTGCCCTTATCATGGAACAGTAAGAAGAAATCCAATCATAGACAGAGTGAGGTATTTACAGACTCCCAAACTGTCACATGTAACATTATCTCGGCAATGGTGAGTGGCATTGTAGTTAAGAATTATGAGTACTGTTGTGAGGGTGTGTACACATTCTTCACTACTGATAGCAGCAGCGTAAATAGTACTGTACAGTCACGAGCACTAATAAGTAAACAGGTGTGCTTCGAATACCTTGAGACAGTAAATATATGCACCATAAGATCTCAATTGGAATTACTTCGTTGGTGAATTGGACTGTTTAAAGCTTCAACCAAAGCTGTATACATATTAGTGTTCGTGACTGTACATTCACACATAAAGGCACTCCAATTGTATTACAGTACATGCACCACCACAACCTCACTTCATTACACATCCCAACCCAACTTGACCTAAGTAAGTGTAGGTTGGATTTCATGGATTGATCTTCCTTTATTGGAGATGTTTAGTTCTGAAGGTATTGTATTGTATTGTGTTTGTGTTGCCAGTCATTGTGTTTGGTGCGGGAATGTCGGGGGGACTTGGATATGTTTAAGGGGGTGCAGGAGTAAGGGGACAAGCTGGGGTGGGTTTTTTTTGGAGTGCAGGAGTAGGGGGACAGGCTTGAGGGGGGGGGGGTTGGGGGGTTAAGGGGGTGTGGGAATAGGGGGACAGGCTTTCTACCCACCCGAAGCCTGTCCCCCCTATTCCCACACCCCCCAGTCCCCTCCCCCCAAGCCTGTCCCCTACTCCCACACCCCCTTAATGGCTTTCCTTGAGATTGTGACCGCCTCTTTATTTCACGGACTATAAAAATGAGCTTTAGTACTCGGGTTCGTTCGACAAAGCTACAGTATATTGTTTTATTCCTATTTTGTTGTATTTTGTACCATTTTCCGGTAGGTTGATGATAACAAAAACCCGTACATGGAATAAAATTGTCTGAAACTCAACGAAGCTAATAGGTCAATGATCCTATGAAAGCGTTGTTACAAATGGTTTATTTTCAAATTTGTAGCTTTATAGGTTTAGGTTGATGGCTCCGTGAAACTTTCATTTTTGTAACACTTCCTTTAAAACATGAAAGTGCTCTTTGAAATTATATCTTCAAGGAAACTTAAGACTTTTATTGCCATGTATGCAGTGGCAATTCGTAAACTAGCTTTCAGCGAGAGAATTTCATGAGAAGGAAGAGGACAATGAACAACAAGGGACATAAACAAAAATAGCATCTTGTATAATTATACCGTATTGTTTCAATGCTGTAACTAATCATCACTTAAGAAGCCTTTAATCATTTAATAACAGTCTATTAAAGTAATGGCTTTTCATTACTGTCTGTTATCACTGATGCTGCTTTTGTTCACTCCTCTTGTCCTCTTTCTGTTTATATTAGGGTTCCTTATGAACACTCAATACTAGATATTTTAATCTCTAAAAGAAACTGGAGATTTAAGCAGTGTGGTTTTCTCCATAGGGGACGGAGATGGTGGAGCGAGCCGCCATGAAAACTGGAGGAGCAGTTACCAGCTCTCACAAGGCGCCATTCGTCTGTACAGTTTGCCAAAAACCGTTCAACCACAAAGGCAACTTCCTGAAGCACTACCGCACACACACTGGAGAAAAACCATTTCAGTGCCCCAAATGTCCATACAAAGCTACACAGAAAGCTCATTTGACCTCACACATGTTGGGTAAACATGGAGAAGTGTTACAAGGAATTACTAACAGTAGATCCCATGAGAAAAGCTCTATAGCAAACCTACATCATCAAGTCACTTGGCAAGAATATCAATATTGATACTTTTTTATTTTGTTCACCATTGTGGTATGATGTGTATGATACTGTAGTATTATCTACTGTACTTTGTTCTTGAGAGGTCTATGATGCCAGTGAAATGGTGGCTTCTTAATAGGAGGTGCAAGGGAGGGTGAAAATCTTACCACATATCTCCAGATTTGTTAATTTTTTATCATGAAGGAGGACTATGAAATTAGCTGTTAACGGGGCCACCTTCTTTATTATTAATATAACCACATTTTTCTCATTAGTTTTATGCTTCTACAATGTTATTTAAAAGCTCATAAATACGTTTGTACAGTACTTGTTTTTTTTAATGTTCTTTGATAATGACCGTATATGTCTGAGGGTGAAGATATACTTGTGGTACATGTAATTAAACATGTAATATAATATAAATTCTTATATGAATGTTCTCAATGGTCATCATCATTTGTATATACTGTATGTATATAATGGGCAAATTCGTTTAAGGGGGCTACGAGCACATTCACAGAAAAAAGGTATTATAGTCATAATATGGAAAGATATTTAGTTATACTGTATACAAAGAAAATAATTTTTAGATTAATTAAAATTGACCAATGAATGCTCATATACGTTTATCTACTCTATATAACTATATACTGTATCTACAAACTTTACTAAAGCAAGAAATGCGTAGTTTATTATTACAATGAATGCCGATCATAATTGACTACAACCTTATAATGCTACATGTTTATGCAAAAGGAGACTGTCATAAAGTCATGAATAATATTTTAAAGTCAAATTAGTCCGTGTATGAGCCGTTAAATGAAAAAGACTAAGCATAAGCCTTATCACAAAGTAGAATTATCATAGGCCCATACTCTCTGATTTCTGGGGTGGGTGGCCAATGTTGCCATTCTCATGGTGTTCGGGCCAATGACTCCTGCCGCTTAAATTGTTCCACTACGACCTTTGAATAATCCAAATCGTGGGTTAATCTTCACAAAATATGACTTTTCATCATCATCATCATCATTTTCGTTTAACGTCCTTATTTTCCCATTTAGGATGGGGTTGGCTTTTCATGAATGATTTACAATATCATGAATTATATACTGAGAATTTGTTCTTTCTCTGGCCACTGGTTGGGCTACTTTTGTGTGTTTGCTGAGACTGGTGGAGGTTTCCCGCCACCAAGTGGCTACAATATCCTGTACCAACTAGCAATACTGTCATAGCCCATTGTACTTGTAGCTCCAGCAGCTTCGTCTTGTTTGTAGTCATTTCACCATTATATTACCATTGCTAGAGGACAGTTTTAGTTTTCAAATGCAATTTAAAAATCAGAAATAATCGCATGCATATTTAAAACTAATAAATCTTTATATATTGAAACAAACCAAAGATTTTTAATTCATACTCTATTTTAACAACCCCAATATATTTTATGAGCTTTTAAATAACAATGTGAAAACATAATATGAATGAGAAAAATGTTGTGATATTAATAATAAAGACGATGGAACCCATTAACTGCTATTTCACAGCCCGACTTCATGATAAAAAAATTAAAAATCTGGAGGCATGTGGTAAGATTTTCCCTTCCCTTGCACCTCCTATTGACAAAACTGGTACAGAACTAAGTATCATAAGGTATATAGTAATGAGGCTGAGTGTTTCTTGGTACATACATGTATGAGGAATTAGTAGTGACCGATTTGCCAAGAGTTTTTAATCCTCCTCAACTGCTTGGAAAGGTGAAGGCAACACAGTTAAAATCTTTCATAAAATATCAAGATGATTGTAAAAAAATTCTTGACTTCTACAATAGGGTAGCATGAATATACCAGAGCAAACATTGAGGTGAAGTTTTCAGTGTACGTTTTGAAAACTTCCAGTCAGTTTTACAGTACTGTAATATTTTGTGTTGGTTATGCTTTTAAAGATTTTTTTAAATCTGTAAATATATGTTGGTAGATACATTAAATAAATTGTATTAACTATACTGTACATGAATTTTTCATTATTATACAGTTGATGACAGAACTGGGAATACTGTATGTGGTGTACAAGTGAGATTAAATACAAACATAGTTGAAAACTTGTTTCAACTTTTCTGGGTTAGTCCTCTCTGTTCACATTGTCTCTATGGAAGTGCCTGGCTGTACAGAAGGAGTTTGAAGAGTTCTTACTGTGGTCAGGACTTCCTGTCTCCACTATCTGTGTTACCATTACAATCAATATAATGTGGATGGATTCCATACATTCTTAGTGTACACTGGAAAACTCCTTATCTACACTTAATACAATACAATTCCCATGGTTGAAGTAGGAATAGTTATGAATAGAGTACTGTACTAATTTTTCATCCATCTTTGTGTAGAATTATAACCAAGTTGGTCACAAGTTGAGATGAAGAGAGTTCATATAAAGAATATGAGAGGGAAATTAAGGAGTCTTTTGAGATGGAGACTTGACTATTAGTCAGAGGGTGAACAAGAGAAGAGTACAGTACAGTACAGTACCTGAGGGAGAGAAAACTTGATTATGGATAGTGAGACTGTTCCAGGTTGTAAGATAGTTTTGGAAGGAGAGAGGGTTGAGAACATACAGGTAATAAACAGGTCAGACATTGTGTAAACATTGAATTATGGAAGTGAGAGTGTAGTGCAAGACAACAGGTTATAGCCATGGGAAGAATTAGGAGGGAAACAATTGTTGAGTTTGGAGGGAAACTAAAAGAGTTTAAAGAACAAAATTATATTGGTACCGGTATGCAGAATAAATTAAATGTA
Organism: Petrolisthes manimaculis; assembly: GCA_034508575.1. NCBI lineage: Eukaryota > Metazoa > Arthropoda > Malacostraca > Decapoda > Porcellanidae > Petrolisthes > Petrolisthes manimaculis. The sequence continues at coordinate 904,690 of JAWZYT010000374.1, read as the reverse complement.
CAGTACTGTGTTGGACTATGGTACTACACAAATAAGAGAAAAATATTAAGTGAAATACCATCTCAAATCTACATAATAACAAGAGGAATTTATGAAAATGCAAAAAAAGAAAAACTTGTGAGGGTGACAGTTTTCTTCTCCTGTAGGGCCAGCTGGTGGTTGTTGGTCAGCCGGGGTTGTCCGTCAGCAGTGAAGTGGCCTCAGTGTCCTCCCTCCCACTGGGGGCCAGGGTCGCACCACATGAGGCGTCCGCTGCACATGGCCCCAACATCTATCACTGCCCGGTCTGCAATAAGCCTTTCTCACACAAGGGCAATCTTCGAAAACACATACGAATTCATACTGGCGAAAAACCCTTTGCATGTGATCACTGCTCCTACCGAGCCAATCAAAAGATTCTTCTCCAACTACATCTTCAAAGGAGACATCCATTATCACTTTTAGGAAGATCTAAAAAGGAATCATCAAATTTTATGGCAGTCAAATATGACTTACAGTAGTTGTTGTTTTACTGTATCGAATACTGTATACACATCTGTAGTGAGATGTGTTAATGCAGTTTAATTACAGAATCACACTAATAGTTGTAGGGAATTTTATAATGAAGTTATTATATTTATGAAAAGTTCCAATAAATATAAGTTTATAGGGGAAAGACTAAGGTTATGGTTTTTCCTATTTCTAGGCTGTTCCGGGTGATATTGGAGACTTAGAAGGTTTCACCTCAGCTAAACTGGCCTCTCACACCAAGAATGTTTGCCCATACTGCAACAAACGTTTCTACTGTAAAGCTCACTTCATTCGCCACCAGAGGATTCACACTGGAGAAAAACCCTATAAGTGTCCTCACTGTGACTATAGCTCTACTCAGAAGGGAAATCTTAAAGGTCACATTGGCAAGAGACATGGATTTTAGTGTAGAACAATACTTTAGGTCATCTTGAGTATAAGAGAACTAAGGACAACCTTTTGGACATTAGAAATGTGGTATTGGTGTAATGTACTAACTACCAAATGAAAAAATGATATACATTGAGGTGGTGTGGACATACAGTATGGAGAGAATACATACATATAGAGATTTGATGAAGGAGTTGGGTAGTGATATTAATGAGCCTGGTGTAGACTATTTACTGTATGGGTGAACAGGGTGGAAGGGTACATGATGTTCAGTGGAAGGAGGGAATCACAGAACAGAGAGAGATGGAAACTTCTGCTGAGGTCATCCCTTGTTGGTGATTCCAGGAGGGAATGTGGCATCTGGAAATGTAGTCTAGATGAGATGGTGTTTATAGTGATGTTGGTGGAATGAAGCAGTTGTTTTGTGGGAGGTGTGAGTTTTAATGCTCACATAAACTCTTGTATGTTGGGCATTAGTTAATGAGAGTTTAAGCTGTCTGGCGGTAGTCCAAATATTGTAGTGTATGCTGTCCTCAAGTATGATAAAGTAAAAGCTGTTTTTTTTATAAATTCATTGATATATCTTTTAACCGTTGGATATTATTAGTGTTCCTCTTCCAGAAGAAGAATAGTCTGATGGTAGACAAGGACATTTTCCTATATTGTACAAGTAAAATCAATTTTGTTTAAGAGTTTACCTAAGGAATGATTATCACCATACAGTACATCCCACTAACTTGTGTTGTGGAGTGTAAGCTGTCATTGGGTTCACAAGAACATTAACCTTTTCAGTGTGGGAGGACTTCTCTCTACTACTGTATATAGATGATTAACTAAAGTAATTAATTCTCAGAAGTAATTTTGAAGATAATCAGTTACTTTTATATGACTGGATATAATTATAGACTGTATACATAAATTGTATATCATTGTATATTGCTGTATCATATTGCTTACAGGGGTTTTGATATGTGTATATTGATGTTAAATGAAATATTAAATAATATTGGAAACAGAGTTTGTTTTTATATTAACCATTACTGGTGAACACAAGTTGACCAGAGAACTTCCAATGAAAGAAAACTGAAAATAGTTCATGATTCAAAATATTTCCTCACTACTGTAGGGTGAAGTAATCTCAAATGTAATTCCTCTTTTTAGACTTTAAGTTACAAAAAATGTACTGAACAAACTGTATTGGTTTGACTAACACTCAGCTCTCAGGGAAATGACTCAGTAATTATTTAATCTCTAATAGGACCTTAAAGACCCAAGAATCTGATAGGAGTAAATTTATGTTGATAGAGTACTGTACATATTATGCTTTACTGTAATATGTATTGAAATGAATCTGTAGGTGATGGATAATAACACAAGATGTCACACATCATTTCAGTAAGAGTGATAGAGAGGTTTTGGTATTTTCTTGTATAACTTGGTTACATAGAACATGGCTTTACTATCCTCAAGAGAGGGACATCGTGTAATAGACCAGAAATAATAGTGAACTGGACAAATATTCTTCTTTAGGGTGCCAGAAATGTTACTTTGGACCATAATGAATGTGAACCAAATATGGCTTGCTATTGTGTGAGAAGTTCAAGAATCATTGTGACATCAGGGTTGAACTAAGTATTGGTCTCTCTTGTAGGTGCCAGTCAGAGATGGTGGTGGTAGTGGTGGTAGTGGCGCAGCACAACCTCACCCTGGTCCCCAACTGCCTCCTGCCGTGTGCTGTTCAATCAACACCTGTCCTTATTGTGGCAGGGAGTTTATTAAGTCTGGGGACCTCACCCGACACATCCGTACTCACACGGGAGAAAAGCCCTACCATTGCCTTCACTGCCCTTATCGCTCCAGTCGAAAATCCACACTCAGGAACCATGTTCTTGCTCACCATAATAACTAAATGCATGGAAGAGTATTCATGCCTTACTTCACTCTCATAACAGTTCAGATAATAGTTCACTAGTAATTTTATAGGACAGTATATGATTGAATCTGAGTTCATACCTAATTTAATTACAGTATATATTTTTTGTCTTTGATTGATTTAATGTTTATTCTTTGATACCTGGTAATAATTGTGATTATATATTCCATTGATGTATTTCTGTATTTGCATGCTGAAATATGCTACTTAGGATTGTCATCAACATATACCATTTGTCAGTAATCAAGTGAATACAGTATGAAATTAAAGGAATAATTTACCATTCCCTGCAATCTGTTGTTAGCTCTGTGAGGATAGATACAATACACAGCTGGCTGGGTTGTTGGGTGTAGATGTCAAAAGTGGTGGTGGTGGAATTCTGAAAGGATGTGGCATGTTCCTTTTTTTTTTTTACATACTGTACTTATTGTTTTCCACTCGGAAAGTAAAAAGATAAGTGTCATCATTCTGTATTGTATAGTAGGGGATGTGGTTTAGGTCTCTCTTGCTCTTCAGTAACTCGTAACTGTTTTGACTCTGATTTTAAGATGAAAATGTACATACAGTATCCAGGAAGCTCTCCTTCTCACATCATCAGGACTAACAGGACAGATTCCAGTCCCAACTTTGTCTGAAGTGTTTCTTGGGGACAGAAATAGTTATTATACAGTCTCAAAAAAGTATCTGTGATGATAGAAATGGAACAATGGACAGAAAAAGTACATTGATCCCAAGATGCCAGATGTCTTTCAGATTGTTTAAGTACTGTACTGTAAATGTATACACAAAAATAACATTATAATTTCCGATATCAGAGTTACTAATAAGGTTAATGGCTAAAAGGTAGCGTGTATTCCAAGCTATTCCACACAATATGGTATTTGGTTATGACTGTACTGTATGTACAGTACCATAGCTCCCAAAACTATAGTTAAAATAAAGTGCTATACATTCTAACACAATAGACGATGTATCTGACATGTTTTGCTTGAAGTGGCAACAAACTTGGTAACCCTGTCTGCAGTTGTATGGAAGCATTTATTTGCTTATTACTAGTAGCATTCATGACGGCTAACCAAGCTTACCAACCCTACCAAGACAACAAGTGGGCAGGGACAAGGTGTCATTCTGTTGATTCCACCATCCTTCTAACCCACTCTAACGATAGTTTTGGGAACTACTGTTAACTGCTAACTGGGTTGCCTCTTACATTTGATTCCGGCCTAATCAATTTAAAATGATTTTTTTTTTTCGTATTCAAATACATTTAATTAATGCCATGTAAGTCTGTTTTATTTACCTGCATAACAGAATATATTTTATCATGAAGGGCAGTTGTAAATATAAAATTGAGTTATGTATGTTAGTAAAATTGAGAAACTGCTCTTTATCTCCATAGATATACAAAGGTATACAGTACAGTACTGTACATCTTGTTAGCAGACATACGTGATTTAATAGACCTTTGCGTGCTTTACTTGGAGAGTGTCTGTGTGCCTGAGAGACAACATTGGTATACAGTGTAGGAGTATCAGTCGAGGGCTCTAAGGGGAAACGTCTCTTGTTGTAGGTGGATGTGGATGCGGACGAGCGGAGAAGCTTGGACACATTATTGCTGGGCACTCTGGTCAATGAAGCTGGAGGCAGCACAATTCCCACTTGTCCCTACTGTGGCCGCATGTTCCGCCAGTCCGGGGTCCTCACCAGACACATCAGGACTCACACTGGAGAAAAACCTTACACATGTCCACACTGTCCGTATCGAGCCAGCAGAAAGGCTCATGTGGAGGAACACTGCAAACGGAGACATCAGCATGGACCCCAACCTCACACCTCAGAACTATGTGGCTACAAGATGCCACACTGGGAATCACACACTCAACAACAGTAACCCAAAAGGTTTTTCCAAACAGTGTATTTTTAGGTAAAGAATATGGGCCAGTAAAACAAGCCAGTTTGCAAAACTTAGTACTGTACTGTACATACAGAGTGTCACAGGATAGTGAATATCTTCATTAAATTATATTCTGTACTGTACAGGTAAAAATCCTACAGATAGTATTATTGCTATAGAGATGATTAACTGGGCATGAAATGCATCACATCCCAAAGATAGCACTTTTGATAGAGTTCCTTACAGTTTTGCCTCCTGCCTCTATAAGAGTCTGTAGAGATTATAATAGGTTTACCTTGGGCTTACTGAGTAATATTGTGTTCAGTTCAGAACAAAACAGAGAAACAAGATGAACAGAGTGGGAAAAAGTACATGAGGGAGAGAAATGGGAGTGGAAGAGAAGGGTTTGACCAAACATGGAGGAAGTGCTGGAACTGAGAAAGCTGAAGACTTCTGCTGTGGCCATCCCCTTGGAGGGAGTTCATGGAGGAAGCAAAGTGTCAGCTATTGATAAATAGAACCCACTAACCATTTCAATTATACCAGCATTTTGAGACCACAAACCTTTGCTAAAGCAGATCAGTGGATCAACCATATCAAAATGTAGTGAAAGTCAGAGGGAAAATACACTGCTATTTCATCCTCATTCTTAACACTGTACATTACAGTAAGGTAAAGTAAAAGAAACAAATGCTGGATTCTTATCCAGCTCCTAATCTCTCCCAAAATTTAATTACTGCACTTGTTGCCAGTCATAAGACCCACCTTTGGCAAATTTTAGTCTCCAATACAGTACTGTACACAATTTGATCCGTGTTTATTGGGGTAATAGACAATAGAGTTTGGCCCATTTTATGGTGTGACTGAAATTTGACTGAAAATTCCTTTGAATTCCTCATTTGTTAAGATGCTACTCAATTAATCTTTTGAAATGTAACCCCTTGGTAGCAAGGAACAGTTTTAAATCTGAGCCCAGCTGTGAGTTTGATAGAGATTCATTCTTCTGACCAGATAAACTGTTATGACGTTGGTCAAAAACCTGAACCTTAGTTGGTCTTAATGGCTTGAGGGTAACAAAGGAAAAGTGAGGAACTGTTTCTAAAATATAACATAACATATTGAACAACACTGAGAATATGTTTAGAGGGACTATATGACCAATGTCATGTTGACTCCCATAAGAGATCACTGTAATCATTGGACCTATGGTGTAGTTTGTGTATAGTTTTCATTATTTATACATGACTGTGTAGCATATGTCCATCAAGAAGTCCCATAAAAAACATTATTTTTTATTGTGCGTGTGTGAAAGGAAGCAATATCTTGACAACCAACCAACATAATTACAATGACCACTGGTGGTAACAGATATATTATTATCCCAAGAGTGTACATTAGTAATGTACTACTTACAATACTGTAGTATTTTACAAGGTTTGTAGGTTTGTGATTGTCTGTTGAAGCTTCTTTTGGAAGTTCATACAAATGACATGAACCTCTGACTCTTCAAATATGATTTCAGTATACATGTACTGTATTAACCTGTTGTATCAGCCACCACCCATACCAACACTTTAATTTTTATATATTGTACTGGTGCTAAAGAAGGCAGTGATATATATTTGGCTGATTAAATGTTGTCAGCTGTTATTTAGTAACACAGAAGCTAGTGAATGAAACTGTGAATATGATGTACATTTTGATGTACAGTACTGCAATTCGAAAATAAGGAAATCCTGTATTTGATCGATCTAATAATATATATACTGTATATTTTTTAAGCTATTCCTTGATTATAAACTTCTATAAGAACTTAACAATGACCAAACTACAATACTTAGTAATATAATTATGAGGCTGGATGGTGAGAGCCTGGTAAAATATTTATGATAAAACCAGAGAAACATTTGAGGGGATGAAATAAGTTAGGTGAGTGGCAAATGGATGACGTTAGGTGGTGAGTGGCGGTTAAGTAACGCCTGCGTCTGGTTCTCTTTGTAGGGGTACGAGGTGAACCGAGGGCGGGAGGCGGCCCCATACGTGTGCCCCTACTGCCGGGCCGTCTCCTTCTCCAGCATGAGTGACCTCCGCCGCCATGTGCGCATCCACACAGGGGAAAAGCCCTATGCATGTCCCTACTGCCATTACCGTGCCAAAAGGACCACCCATTTGCAGGATCACATGCGCAGGAGGCATCCGTCACCTCGAGACAGAAACCCAGAACATACTTTGTCAACTCACACTCTGGTTCACACTGATGATGAAGCCTCACTCTCTATTACACATCCATGAAATATTACTACAAGCAAAGAGATACTGTATCCTTCTGTACTGTACCCATGTTTCACTTTCTGTTTAGTATTCTTGTCTATTGTATATGACATTGTTAGTCAAGTGTACAGTAGGTGACTCCTTCATACGAACCCTAAGAGAAAATGGTGCTAATATTGATAGACTCCCCATTATATATGAAGGATAAAGTTTTTATTCCAATATTGTTTATATAGCAGTAACATTGCTTACATTTACTATTGTACTGTAATTAAGAAATATCATGATAATAAATACTGGAGCATTTATCTATATTCAGATTTTTTTTTAATCCTTATCAAAGATCTTTATGTTGTGTAGCCATTAATCTCACGTCTTTCATCTTTCTTACTACACGTTGCCATTATGATGAATGGGTTTCATTATTATTTGGTTTTATTTACTTGTCAATGACTTTTGTTTTTAATGGTTGTAACCTGTAATAATTTTGATAACTAGTGGAGCTGTGTTCTGTACTTTTGTTTTGATGTCAATTTTTAGAAGCTTTGTAAGAACTGTTCATCCTTATTGGCAAAGTGACAAGGTGTTGTTTCCTTACTTATTTGTCATTTTACTGGAGTAGTTAACATTAACAAATTGTCTCGGGAGATTTTGTAGGAGAATAGTAAAAAAAAATTTCATTGTACAGTAGGCTTACTAATGTGTGCAATTCAAATGGAAGCTATAATTTTAGTATTGTTAAACCTTTGAGACTAAAAATAAATACTGTAAGTATTTATTTTTAAGAATTAAGTTGTATACAGTACTACATTTATTGTTATCCAGAATAAAAAATTCTAAATAGATACAATAGCTTACTACATGCAGAAAAATGATGTGGACGCAACAATTAAATTGCTTGTAAGACAAACTGTGTTTTGTACAATGATGTTAGTGACTTGAGGGTAACATGTGGCTTATTCTGTTCTAGGCAGGTGAGCAGCTGGTGTGCCCATACTGCCACAGGTCAACCTTCAAGCAGAGGAGTGACTTAAAGCGTCACATACGGAGGCACACCGGTGAGAAGCCTTACACTTGCCCCTTGTGTAATTATAAAGCTGGACGCAGTGACTACATTAATGACCACTTGGTGCGTCATCATGCCCAGGAACCTCGACACCCTCGCCGCCTCATCCAACATGTCGTGCAAACACCTCACTCACCACTTGAATCTCATTCTACATCAAATACACCTCTTCCTCAATTAACAATGGAGTCCTCAACACATACAACTCCACTACAGTCAACAGAACATTTACCTTCACCATCATGTACAATTAATCTGCTTCCAACTCCGTCAGCTTCACATTCTCCTCCTGTACCTCCTTCCCAGTATGCAGTCCATCCACCTGTGCTTCAGTCTACACCAGGTTCACCGTTGTCAGTTGTACATTCACCTCCACGGTCGTCATCACCTCATGTACCTGTGTCACCACTAGTACCACATCTAATACTCCTTGGCCCTGTACTGCAAGAACCTTCATCACCATCCCAGCCAGAGTCACCTTAGTCACCGTCACAACTCCACCGTAACAAGATGTTGGTGCAGGTTTTCTGTATCAGTCCAGTGCTTGGTACAGTATACTGTATTATACTGTCATACCTTCTCTTGTATAATATGGCAAGATGAAAGCTTGATGGAAAGCATTTCTACCTCTTTTTTTTTTCTTTTTTAATCATTGTTAAAAGTTGGGTAGAAGTCATTGCATTTTTCCAATAGGACATACAGTACTGTAATTTTGAATGTCTTGCACTACAGTACATATTTTCTTTACATACTGTATAGCCATCAAATATACAGTATTGTGTTTGATTTTCATGAAATGCTCTCACATGGTGTTAAGTTAGATTTAAAATATTCATTAGTTGTTTCATTAGTGGAATTATACTTCTCAAGATGTACAGTACCTGTAGTAACATTTTTTAATGGTGTTGGGTAATTTTAAGTTGTTTAGAGAGCATTTGTTAGATTTTTGTTGGTGTAGAATTATGTTTTATTTTACAGACAGGAAAATGTGTAGTATAAAAAAATTGCATATTGTAATGATGTTTAGTTATTGTGACAAAGCAGAGTAATAGTGTTATTACCGCCTACTAATATAAGACATTACATTACTGTATGTAAACAAAAAAATATGACAAAAAAATCTGAAATATTATATAGACCTGTTAGGTGTGACAAGATAATTCTTCCAGAATCAGGAAGAATAATTATTGGTAGAAACATAAGCATTGCTGAATATTATACCATTGGTATTTCAGTCATTGAGTACTTTATGTGTAAGTGCTATTAGATGGGTCATTTGAGGTACAGTATTAGCTGAGTGAATACAGTGATTGGAAAGTTAAGGATTCAACTTGATACAATATTGACTGGTGTATAAGTACTGTACACTTTCAACAAACCAAAGTAAGACGTGACATTGTTTTCAATCATGGACAATGTTAAAGGAATATCTGTCCATATTTTTTATTTTCATGAAAAGCAAGTCCAACAAGAATATACAGTAATACAGCATTACCTGTACTGTACAGTATATTGGTAACAGTACAGTATTACTGTATCTATGTGTAGTATCATTGTAACAAACTAAACAACTAAGCAAAAGTATTATATGGTTATGGTATTTGGCAGCCCTTACCCTCCATGTGTGTACAGTATGTGAGACCTGGCTGATGCGTTAGTGTCACTAGTTTGACGCTGGTTATTTTCTTCTAGGCCAGTGGTGAAGGGTCGACGCTGACATGTCCGTACTGCCACAGGTCCACCTTCAAGCAGACCAGTGACCTCAGGCGACACATCCGTATTCACACTGGGGAGAAGCCTTTTAGTTGTAACCTCTGTGGCTATAGTGGTGTGAGGCGGGAACATCTCAATGACCATATGTGGCGTAAACATAAAGTGGCAGTCACTAAACGAACACATACGGTAACTTCTTACCCACTCCACCCACTCTAGGACAATTCTCATCACAAACTGAAATACGCTCACACTCACAAATGCAGGAATAAGATAATGTGCCTGTCTGGCAGTTACATACTATCAAGCTGTAACTCTGCACACTTATTTTCAGCTTGAAGCTGACATATTAACCATATTAACCATATTAACCATATCTCGACCCATACATTTGTTGTGGTGAAAGGAACACATAGACCAATGTTGTTCCTGCCACTTCCTTTCATTGGAGGAGGTAAAATTGTAGACATATGACTTAGAGGTTTCCCAGTACTATGTATATACATTCACATGGGTTGGATGCTTGCTACTGTTGGTTAAAGCTGTGTTTATAAAAAAAATCTGTATATTTGATGGACAAAGGCAGCTGTACACTCTGAGATTTTACTTGAAGCTGGAAGTGATACAGTTCTGATACATTATATAATTATGTGCTGCATGGTATTGATTATATGGAAGTTGTCTTAAGGATATACAGTAATATGTTGCTGAATTTTACAATGGACTGTATATTTATACTAAATCTTTGTATAGTTTATGTTATGCAAATTATAAGCTTACTGTTATGCCATAGTTTTATTTCACACCATTACATATAGGAGGTAAATAATATTAACCATTACATATAGGAGGTAAATAATAATAATCACATCTCAGATAAGAGTTGTGATTGCTGTGTAGTGATAGAAAAATAAGGTTGTGACCTGATCACTTAAATGACGTCTGTGTAAATCATCTTTTGGTTTATAAAAATCAGTCCAGTGGAGGAGAGACATTTGCTGGCCCAAAACAAGGTTATTGGGGAGATTCATTTGTGGTCATGGGTATTTTGTAATAAATTGATAGTACAGTACTGTATGTTCAGTCTCTTTTAAATTACAGTAGTTTCCATAAATAATTTTATGACCATGTTTTGATTGGATCAAGAAATGGTGAAAATTGATTTCATCTCTGAAAAGAATATTGGATCGACTTACAATGTAGTGAAGATGAAGCAAAGAGTTTTCTATCCCTTTGTGAGTTACCGACACCTGCCCTTGGTGTGTTCTATTGCAGACGTACCGAGTCAGTCCCGACCGTCCCATCCTCACGTGTCCTCAGTGTCCAAACTTGACCTTCACCTACAAGAGGAACTTCGACCGTCACCTGCGCTTACATTCTGGTCAGCGGCCATACCAGTGTCCTCAGTGTTGTTACGCTGCCTCACGCAAGGAACACCTCACTTCTCATCTCTTCCGGCGGCATCCCAACACACTTCTTTCTTCACACCCAGAATCCACTCTTTAAGTTTATGCATTGCTTCTTACACATATTAAAAATTCTCTCTCCTTGTGATACATTTTGGTCACCTTGCTCACTTTATTCATTGTTTGTTAGGGCTTCTTGTTCTCCTTTATCCCTGTGATTCTATTCACTATGTATTGTACTGTACTGTATATCCATTTACCGGATAATGTTTATCTACTGGTTCTTATATTGAGATTTTGTTTTGAAAAATTGTGGAAGCGTATTATGAGACTGAATACTGTATATGTTAAAAAATAATAGGATAAGAAAGTTTGCAAATTATAATTACAATACAGGTTAATAAAAGGTAATAATGATACATATTTGTTGTCTTTTTATAGCCTTCATTTTTCTATAGAAACAGTAACTTGTGTGTAATACAATATCAGGATTTACACAAAAAAGGGGATCTTCATTATTTGTATACTGTACTGAATGTTACTGATGTCTCAACAGATTGTCAGTAAGTTTTTAATCACAGTTTGTTAGAATTGTTTACCTTCAATTGTACCAAGTGTACCATTGATGCCTCACTCCTCGTCAACAACACTCCATCAATCCATTGGTGGTTATGTAAGAATACTCTATGTTAATGAAGTATCTTATATCTCTACAGTATACATTTTTCTTACCCCATATGTTTCCTCTCGTTTATGGAAGGTAGTTGTGTAGAAAATGAGGCATAAAGTGTCAAGATATGAATATACAAGTAAGTGTCCTGGAATTTCAAGCAGTGGGAGAAAATATCTTACACTTACCATTATATACTGAAAGAAAGTTTTGTACTATATGATGTAAAGTATTTCTATTCCTAGTTGTAAAAGTAGAAATTTACACGAAGCACAGTAAAGAAAATGAAGTAATTTACTGAATATTCACTTGATGAGATCTAAGTTATATTTGTAATTGTCCAGTGAGACAGTCGGTGACGTGCTCTTTCTTCATCAGGTGAGAGGGGGAACCCTGCTGTCCCGCCTGGTGACCTCTACTACTGAGGCAGGGCGGCTCCCCCAGCTACACCCGCCCTCGCCCGTACGCATCACCGACCTGCCTAACCCCTCACGCTCACACATGTGTCCCTTTTGTTTGAAGAACTTTTATGGCAGTGTCGACTTGGAGAGACACAAGAGGACTCACACAGGAGAAAAGCCCTTTGCTTGTACTCACTGCTCATACCGGGCCACCCAGCTGGGCAACCTACAGCGGCACATGAAGACTAAACACCAAATTTATCCGCCAATCAAAGTCGATCACTGAATATTCTCAATTCTGAAAGTGATAAGCAAGTTGTTGGCACTGTGTAAGTAGAAAATACAGCAATGTATTATGACCTAAAGATACTTAGCCAAAAAACTTTATGAATAATTTAAGTTACTGAAATACTAACAAAATGAAGGGAAGAAACCCTGTATAGCGATGTTGAACTACCGTACGTTTTAGTTATACATAATGTATGTAAAATGCAGATAATCATCTGTTGATTTGCTGTAAAGTTGCCAGTACTGACCAGCCCTCATCTCTCCTCAGATGTCGGCCCCACTCGTACCTCTGCCTGATGCCTCAACTCACATCAACAAATACTACCAGTGCCACCTCTGCCCGAAGTCATTTGATTATCGAGCTTCTCTAGATATCCACATCAGGACTCACACTGGGGATACTCCCTTTGCTTGCCCTCACTGCCCACTACGGACCAAGGACAAAAGTAACCTGAGGCGACACATTAGACGGAGACACATGCCTCCTTTACCTTGAATATTTCTCTTACTTGTATATATTTTGTTATTGTAGCCATCAGATTGTAATGAAAAGTAAATTCCCAGTATAAAGGCTAACTCTTATACAGTACAGACCATTAGTTAATGGTAATATTACTGTAAAATTAACATTAATTTTAACATCATCTGTAAGCTACAGTAAGTATAATTTGTTCATAAATGTCTGCTGACTTCCAGACAATGTTATAACCTCATGTGAAGGGGATGGGATTGCTTCACTCTATCATCTGAGGGATGGTTTTGTTTAAGTGGACAGTACAGTATATCAGTTGTATCACATATTGTTTTGTTATATTTTACATTATTTGGTACTGTTAAAACTGTAATAGTGGATAACAGAAGCAAAATGGATGAGTGAATTTATTAAAAACATGAAATAAGTCTTATTTTTTTTATTTTACTTACCTAGCAATATATTGGTTCTATGTTCCCTGGGGAAGGACTGATTGCCAATCAACATGTTAGTGTAAGGCTTTGCATTTTTCTCTCTAGTATAAGATTGATGGACATAAACAATTTCAATCCTCATTGGACATGATGCATGTCCACTTGTAAGTGAAGTTACCAAAGGTTCCTTGAACCAGAATCATTCACTTTCGCTTCTTAAATTGTTCCTCCGTTCCTTTTATGGTGCTGTAATTGTTTATATCCAAAATGTAAACTTGGTATATGAAGTTTTGCTGTACAGTACAGTCAGTACAGTACATGAATGCTATTATTTATATTTACAGAGATTTGTTATAGTATTATCTATTCTCGTGTATGGGTCCTATGGATTATCCCTCTCTATGGTGTCTGAAGTTTGCCAGCTTGCCATATAAAGTGTTCATAGAATTTATAGCTTGCTTATTATGATAAGTCTCCAAGAATTTTAGTACAGTATTGTATATTTTGGTTGTAACTTTGGAGTTGATAACCTTACAATCTATGATGCACATCACCAAATTCCTTCTAATAAGTTGCTTATGTAGACTGATTTACAGCCAGCTGGGTCCAGTCATTTGGCAGAAGAGACATAAAATTTCTCAAATTTATATTACAGTACAGTACATTATATAATATGATTTGTTAGTGCAGTACAGTACTGTATTTATTTTTTCTTGTTATTTCTGGAGTCAAACTAGAGCAGTAAAGGAATCACTTCCTTGTCCCCTGCTCATTATTATATAGTAACATTCATATTTAGTGTGAGTTTTTTACTCAGGATATACAAGGGCTTACTTATATTTACCCTGAACTGATACTGTTGTTTTAAACCAGATTATTTAAGAACTTGAAGGATATAATATTATTTACTCTACAGTAGCTGTTAATTATATGAGGGTATCCAAGGGCTGTATGCATATGGTACATTTAGTTGAGCTGTTAATTTAATTAACTGTTCTAAAGGTTTATTCCTTGTCTAGCATTCTAAAAACTGTATTAACCCAGTTAGTTTTGTTAAAGGCAAAGGTAATGAACAAGGTACCATCAAAGGTTTCTTCTATTTATAGGCTGGGTGGCCAAGAAGTTTGGGGGTCAGCGAATCTTTGGCCTCAGTTAGCAGGAGTGAGGCTCCCCCGTCTACCAGCAAGCACCTGGTCTGCCCTCAGTGTCACAGGCAGTTTTCACAAAAGGGGGACCTGGAGCGCCATTACCGGATCCACACCGGTGAAAAGCCCTATGCTTGTCCTATTTGTCCTTACCGGGCAACAGTCAAGACAAGTCTCCAAAAACACCTTCGTATCCACAGTGGAGAAAAACCATATGCATGTCCATTCTGTCCCCAGAGGTCAAGTGACAAAAGTAACCTACTGAGACACATCAGAAGTCGACATCAACAGGCATTGTAGTTTATATATAGGTATATACATAGTACAGTCCCTATCATTACACTTTAGTCACATAATGTACATATTCACTGCATCATAGATCAGTGTAATGTAAAAAATATAGGTCAATAGAATATTTTTTAGTCAAAGACTGGAAGTAAAAGATCATCAGTCCTGTATCCTCTGAATATGAGGTGGTCGAATTCTAAAAAAGAAAGAAAAAGAAAGCAATACCGTTCAAGGCTAGTGACATACATCTTTCTTTTGTCTTTTTAGGTAAAGTTGGAAGGTGAAGAAGGAAGTGGAGGTGGTGACAGAGTCATGTGGGTTGGCACGACATCTTCAAGAGGGTGGGAGGAAACAAATTATGCGAGGTCAGATACTCGAGCAGAATGTATGCCGGTAGATGCAGCAGCTAGTGAGAAATGGGTGGGCTCCTTACAAAGTGACATTGCATTGGGCAGTGTGGGTGTGATAATGGACCCAAGAGTACATCTCTGTCCTCACTGTCCTTACCGGTCCTCACAAAGAGGTAACCTTCTTCGACACGTTCGAACTCACACAGGGGATTTGCCCTATGCCTGCCCTCACTGCTCATATCGCTCTAAGGACCAAAGTAATCTTCTGAGGCACTTGCGGCGCAAACATAATCAGCAATAATAGTTCTTATCTAGACAGAGTCTACACTGGAGTATGGAGGAGAAAATGGAAGCTGCATTTGAGGGATGTAATAGTGGAAAGTAAAATACTGATAGGAGAGTAATGTCTTAAGTACAGTATACACCAACCTCTTAGAAACCTGTGCTGATTCTTGTAATTTGTTATTACTGTATAATTATGAAGATTAAATATATTGGAATTACAAGTTCAGTGCAGTATTTGAATATAATGAATATTTAGAATCAGTATTACCGTGGTAAAATCATTGTATTGTACTTCCTGTACAGTGTTTACTATTTACTATATACTGTACTGTAACTAGAAGACTTGAAATATAAGATTGTCTGTGTTTATACATGTATTCATGTCCATGTTTAGTGAATGTACAGTGCATTGATTTTCTCCTGTGGTATAATAATGTGCAGTATTGCGTGCATATGTACATAACAGTTTCTGAAAATAGTAACACCAATAAAGTTGAGAGAGGAGGAAAGATATATATATGTGTGTCACTGAAGTTCAGGTATTAGTCATTTGGTAGATTAGGAAAACACAAGGTTTTCTATGCCCCAGTCTTGAGATGAGGGATAAGTCAAAAGTCAAGTGTGCCAATGCATCATTGTATGTTGTGGTGATAAGCTGTGGGAATGGACTGTTGTCAAATGTGATAGACAAGTGCAGAATTGGATCTCATCAGAATATAAGGGGAAGAGAAAAGTAAGAAAATCATATATGAAGAGAAGAGTAGGAGATAGGCAACAGTTGTGAGTTTTAGGAGAATAGCACAGACCCTCTACTACAATATCTATAGAGTGGCCAGAAAGGAAGTTGGAGAGAAAAGGAAGGACAGAAATTGAATGGGGGTAGAAAGTTAACTAAAGTTTTGAGCCAGATACTGTCAAAAGTGTTTGATGCATTTAGCATAACAGTTTTAGTTTCACCAAAGTTCTGGAAAGAAGCTGAAAATGAATTAGAAAGGTGGGATGGTAAATCAATAGGGTGTATTAAGCTTCTGTATGGATGAAGACGAAGACTTCAGCAGAGCTAATAATATATAATTTTGGTAAGTTTCTCATATGATTTTGTTAACTGAAATGTTTATGAACTTAAGCTCCATATGATGTAAATTTCATGGAAAATAAATCTCGTTGCATATTTATTCTGCATTTTTTAGAATCAGAATTCCTGCCTATATCATATCGGTAATAGTGCACATACATAGATACTGTAAGCCTTTGTGTACTTCTTGTCTTTGGATATAGTAGTGACAATAGCCTTCCTTTATTTTGTAAGTGAAGAGGGAAGTGAAGGTTTTGACAGATGTTTGTGGGGGTGGCACAGCATCCATGAACAGGCAGTTGTATACACAGTACCAGAGAGTTAACAGAGGATGATACTGAATCAAAGGAGATATGTCTGTCCTAATTGTCCATTCCAAGCCTATCAGAAGGATAATCTCCTGTGCCAAATTAAGACACACACATCGATGCCCTTACCTGTATTCAATGCTTCTATTCCTTTAGAAATCAGGATACTCTTTTGAGACATGCAGCAAGAACACAAACTGTAATGTAGTACACAATGATGTTCAATATTTTATTGACAATGTGGAGATTACTGATTATAACACCTTGTGCCACATAGCAGCATGTACACTATATCTGGTATAGTTTTAGAGATGTGAATCACTAACTCTATTGTATCGTAATCCCAAATACAAATTGGTTTCCAAATTAGCAATGAATCTAAAGTGCAGGCACTTATGACTTCAATTTGGCAATTTTCATATATGTATACAGTATATAATAGAATTATTACATGTGTGTGTGTAGTACTGTATGCCGTTTCATGCAGTTACCATTACATGATGACATTAAATTTCCACAACTTTTAGACAGAAAATATTATCCCTCCATTTTTCTTAGAAATATAGTTGTTTGTTTGGGGTGGCTGATGTACAAATATGAGTTGTGGCTTACTTTGTGGGAAAAATTTACAGTATTATACTTGGTAGCGATGTGTTATGAATTTTATACATAGATTGACACTTGTTCCTTTATGGAAACTTCCTTTTTGGGCTGATCAAAGTTAGAATACATTTCCTTACCTCACCATAGCAAGCTATACTCAGGGAGGACTGCCTATCTTCCCAAGGTTAGTCTGTTTACTCTTTGCCATGAGAACACCCAGATGGGGTTTGTGTAGCAAAGTGTAATGTGTTGTTTTGAGTGTTTTTTCTTGGGTAGAGGTATAACTGGTATAGGTGACATTTCAATACATGTACAGTATGTTGTGTAACTGT
Organism: Petrolisthes manimaculis; assembly: GCA_034508575.1. Lineage (NCBI taxonomy): Eukaryota > Metazoa > Arthropoda > Malacostraca > Decapoda > Porcellanidae > Petrolisthes > Petrolisthes manimaculis. Next base: position 886,856 of record JAWZYT010000374.1, on the reverse strand, counting down.
AGCTGGCCTAATACCTCAGCTGAAGGAGACAAAAAAAGTACATAACTAGTAACTATAATCTGGGAAAGATATTAGAATCCACACAATTCATTAAATCTCTGGACTTGTTGGTGGAAGTATAGCCATGGTTAAAAGTTCATGAGCAGGGGGAGGTACAAAGTCACAGCCAATACTGGGCACAGAGTCTGAACAAGATAAGTTTCCACATCCCTCTGACTGAGATAGGTTGCTGCTCAACGAATTGTCAGTAATGTTGTTTTAGCACATTTTTTTGTTCTTAGAATTGCAAGAGTTAGCTGTACTCCCTGTTCATGGACTTTCAACCATGGCTGTACATCACTGGACTGGGCTGATATATTATTATCAAATCCTTTCATATTGCACCCTCTTTCATCATGTTGCCATATAATTAATAATAACTGATGATTTATCCTACTACTTTCCGCCCCCCCCCCCCCCCCCAACTGGAACTGCCTTGCCAAGGTGTGGGGTGGCTTGTGTGTCTGAGACCTGGTGAGCCAGACTAGAGGGGGCTCCGGCCCCTGCTCTGCCCCGATATCGGGGAGAGAGGGCTTCCCATGCTAGGAAGGTCGCCAGTGAGAGACCAGACTAAATGGTTCCTATCTTTCAGTTCTTCAACTGTCCCTCTTTTCATTTTATTTCCTTCCTGCTTGCTGTCACACCTCTCTTATCACCTTTTTCTGGCGCTATAGGACCTCGATGTTGCCAAGCCTAATACCCATCAATAATACTACTTTTCGATAATATAAATGAAATAATATTATATTATAGGAATTGGTAGCCTTGCATTCAAGAAAATTTTGTAGCCCTCGCAAGTGAGAGAACACATTGTAACCAGTGGTGTTCTGTTGTTGACACTTAAAATGCAACAAGCAGATTATACAGTGTATTTTAAAGGAGTATTAAAGTAGTTAATGGAATAGACTCTTGTCTCTCTTGTTGCTATATTTTTTTAAACCAGTTGATGATGATGATGATAATGGCAATGATAACAAATCTACAATTCCCCAAAATGTGATCTGGACATATTAATCATACTTTGATCTGGAATATGGAACACTGGCTTATTTGTGAGTCACTATTAGTTATATACAGTACCAACCTTTTTGTAATTTAACACCTAATATTATTATTTTGCATTCATCATTTATTCTCTTATCAGATTCAATGGGCTAGTTAGTTTTGGGACTGACCTGGGAATGGTTTGGGGGATTGGGGCTGCCAAAGGAAGAACAAAACCTGAAAAAACAAGTACAGTACAGTAGTATAAATTTTAAATTATGGCGAGGTTAACATACTGTACATGACTTTCAGGTTCAGTCCAACCTGTTATTCTAACTTAGCACATATCGTATACTGTTGTTACTGAAGTTCCTCAAGCTGTCTGGCCGAGCAGCCCCGTTGTCTACTGTATTACACTGCAGCACAATGTTAGATGTACAGTTTGGTTATTTGGATACTGTATGGAAGGCAACTGAATTGTTTAGTATTTTGGGAGATATTTTTATTTTACTATATTACTGTACATATATGACCTAAGATCTGACTACTACAATAATTCCTAAATACTTCATATAGCTACATTATACTGTACATTTTGTATTGTACATATATTTGTATTGTATATTTATATACCTACTATGTTACTTTTCTTCATATGATCTTTGTAGAGTGTTAGATAGTACAGAGATGTGTTTTAAGTGGTTGAGTATAGTAGCAACACCAACATGGCTACTTTCTTCTCTTATAGGGCAAGTGGGGTGGGCATTGGGTCGGGTCGGTGCCTGGGCAGGTGGAGGACGGTGTGGGACCAGACCTGCTGCCCGCCAACGCCAAGTACTACAAATGCCCAGACTGTGACAAGGCGTTTGCTACCAAGTGGGAATACGAGCGACACCGCCGGACTCACACCGGGGAGAAACCCTTTGCTTGCCAGATGTGCCCTTACCGAGCCACTCAGAAAACTAGTTTACAGAAGCACCTACGTACACACAGTGGAGAGAAGCCATATGCCTGCCACTTGTGCACATACAAGGCCTCACAGAAAGTTCACCTGCAGAATCACATCCGCACCCACAGTAGCGAGGCGCCCTTCACATGCCCACATTGTCCATATCGTTGTCCCAGACCAGACATGTTGACACAGCATATGGAGATTCACTCTGAAAACAAATAGACGATGATTTGTCATTAGGTTTGTTTTCAGACAGCATGTTAGTTTGTTTTGATGTTACTCCTGTGAAATATGTTACTCTGCCAGTTTCTGGTATCCAGTTTACTCTCTAGCTTCAGCTTCTACATTGGTGATATTATTATTTGACTGAATTTTGTCTGAACACAGAACAATAAGTGAAATCAGTTTTTTATCTTAGGCCTGAGTATAATATACAGTACATATATATTATTGCAATTGGGTATGATGCAAAACTTGGCTGACATGAAGTGAATCTTTGGACTGGATCAAAATAAGAATAATGGAGTGATGTGGGAATATCTTCTGTTTTTTTAGGTGTTGGATGTGAGTGAGCGAGGAGATGACATCCAGGCTGCAGATGCCAGGAAATATAAAGAGCGAGAGTTCTCCTGTCCATACTGTTCCTACGCCTCCAGCCAGAAAGGAACGCTCACGAGACACATTCGCACCCACACGGGAGAAAAACCCTTTGCCTGTTCATACTGTCCATACCGTGCAACACTGGATAGTGTTCTCAAGAATCACATTCGCATCCACACTGGAGAAAAGCCCTTTAAGTGTTCCGAGTGTTCTTACTGCACTGCTAAAGATGCTAATTTAAAACGACACTTACTGACTCACAATCGAGCAAAACAGTATTTATGTCCTCACTGCTGCCAATGTTATGGAGACGTTCACACCTTTAGGCAACACCTCCTCTCACATTCTGATTCTGAGATGTCCAGAGAGTCTCCAGTGTAATAATCTCTTACAGTAACTTGTTTGTTTTCATAATAGTTAAATAAGTACTGTACAGTACAGCACCATTTTTATTTCCATGGAACTTATAATGAAATTTGGTGTTTTAAATTAATTTGCTGCTCAAAGTTAAGCTGATGATTCAAAATCGATTCATTAACAGATCATACGAAAAGTCCTTCCATCATTACACGTCAGGAAGAAACCATCTGTTTTTACCTGTACAGTACTGCCACAGTAGGCAGTGTCTGTTGGACACTCATCAAACAATATCTCCAGTTAAAATGCAAATTATGAGAGAAACTTTTCCAAACATTGACAGGTAAAACAAGTTATTCAATACATTTTTACAACACTATTTGATTATGTTCAAATACTCAGGAGCTATTCTTATTTTATGTGACAAAAGGAAATGTTAGGCGACAGGCAGTGCAATTGATACCAGCCCACCTATTTGACCAGAATTGAATTAGTGATAGTACAGTACAGTACTGTAAATGTTTCTTTACACAAACTGATACAGGTACATTCTAACAGTATGGAATGACTTTTGTGGTATTGAAATTGTCATGCAGATACATGTTTACACAATATTACTACTTAACCATATACAGTACCTGTACTTTGATCCTAAAGATAAATTATGAATGTTTTACCATCCATCCATCTACAATGTTGATGCCTCACTCCCTCCTGAGAGAGAGCATTACAGAGTGGCATTGGCTACAGCAGAAGCCATATTGAACAAATGATTTTCCTGTGAGGGCTGGTACTGTACTCCATTGTAAAGGGTCCGTCTCCCTCACTACTACAGGTGGGGCCAAGGTACATGTACATGTACTCAACTCCAGAATGTGATGTTGTGTAGTGTTTCATTTTTTAATATGTTGTGATGTGACGACTGGTATCGTATTCCTGAGTAGAGTTACAGATAATACATAGGAGGTGATTATTTATGTGTATGTTTGTTTGTGTTATGTAGCTGGGGGGGGGGGGGGGGGGTGAGCCTGATATCCCAAATGTACAAGACATAAAGAAAGTAGTAGTAGTACAGTTGGCCTCAGGAATTTGTACACAGAAGAGCATTGGTTATAAGAGGTCATTATTCTGCACATACAGTACTGTAATGATTGTTCTGCTCGCTGTTTCAAGCATTTCCCAAACAACATTACTAAATCATTTTGGTGGTGTTTGGAAATAAATGTACAAAAATTTCTACTTGTTACGAACCTTTAATGTCACAGTGGCGTATACGAATTCTTGAAGCCGACTGTATGTACCTCCCTGAGTATATAATATTTAATACTCAGAATATACTCAGTCATACTACATGTGCCAGTCACAAGCTACTCTATACAGCAGTACCTAATTATCACTGAATCTACAATGCATATTAAAAACAGACAAAGTAATCTTCGTGATTTATAGACGAAAATCAAAATAGATGTAGAGTACAGTACGTAGGTTTGGTACATTAAGTATTATCCACAAGAACCATCAGTCAACTTGAGTTACTGTTGGAAGTCTTAGGAAAGGTTCTCCAGTTTTATTTTGGGTCTTGAATGTACACATGAACTGAATTAATAAATAAACCTATCTTTTCATGACTATCAATTGTACTGTAAACTATATTGTTTCTTTAAGTTACAGGTTAGCTCAGCAACACGAGCTTTACATCCTGGGGCACATTGTCTAAACTTTATCTTGGTACTGATACTCAACAGGAATAAAGTGATTAATAACCAATAATTAACCATAAAAAAAGACAGCCGTTGTAAACCAAGCCTTCTTTGATTTACGATACTGGACATTACCATATCTTACAGCAGAGTATAAACAACAACAAATAAGTTACATTAATGCCCCTTGGCTTCACTAACTTGCCAACAACAATCCACTTCAGTTTATGGGTTCCACTAGCATTAACAAAGTACAGTACAGTACAGCATAACACCAATAATTACAGTACAGTACAGCATAACACTAATAATTACAGTACAGTACAGCATAACACTAATAATCTTTCTTTGCTCAATTTTTGTCCTGGTGATTTTTCTTCACCTTTGCAAACCAGTATGCATGTTACTTTTGTTACTTTTTTTGTTATTATTACCTTATTGCCTTGGAATTGGAGGCTGGAACTCCTGCCCTTATATGGCCCTTAGATTATTGAGTGAGGTGTGAAGGTGTTGGATGCTTCATGTGTCACTCTGGTTATTGCTGTAGTTCCCTAGACTGTCTAAACGAACAGTCCTGAATCCAGTTGTTTCTCAGAAGGCAGCAGAAGAACAGACTACAGGTACTGGTTCACATGGGTATACAGTACCTCCATACCAATGAACCCATCAGCCACAGTACCTGTAAATAGATGGAAGTATGAGAACAAGTAGTAAGAGGGACAGACACTTCTGTCAACACCAGAGAACATTTGTGGGCCGTGTATCCCGGATGTGGAACATCTTTACCTCATGTATCCCTAACATACGGGATATGAACACTCAAAGTGTAAAGATGGCTGCACATAAATGGAGGGGATTGCAGCCCACCCCACTGTCCCTTATCACTTAAATGAAACTATTAAGTGAAGTTAAGTGTAACAGTGCAGTGAAGTGTATATAATGTAAAGTGATATATAAGTTTCTATGTTACTATTGTTGCCCTTCAAATAGGTAACACACGATAGTGTTCCTTTGGGCAGTGAACAAACTAATGATGTTTAGAATAAAAAAAAAAAAAAAAAAAAAAAAAGACAGAACAGTCCATGGTTTGGAAAAGGATGTCAGTTTCTTCTGGGGCCTTTGCCTGCCTTTCACCTTCAGGGTGCTCATTGCTTACTTTTCGCTACACTACATAATGACACCTTATTTATACATGTCACTATCTGGAGAGAACAGAATAACATAATTCATAATACCTTGGATATAATCTTGGAATATGACTCCACTTGCATTTGGTTCTGACAGCAATATTTCTGGTCCTTCCTGCTTTTTGGGTTCATGATTATAATAATACGGAGTCATGTGATGCACACCAGGTTCCGTTCATTCAACAAAATGAGGAATATACCAGTTGTACTACAGTATTTATAGAACAATAATACAAGGAATAATATGAAATGTAGTTTTCATTTTACTTGAAAGTAAATGCTGTACACATCAATATAGGTAACTATTTTTTTTTTTTTTTTTTTTTAAGTGACAAGGAACACTTTATAGTAATTACTTGCATATCTCTGATGATATATGTGGTACAGAATCATCTGCATTAATATTTTTGATGAGAACAATCATTACAGTACAGGTACAATACACTCTATATAAAGATAAAGGGTTGAAGGTGTTGGCATAACGTTGAGACTTGGTATCTTTCTTTCCCTAGGTGGCGTGGGGCTGTGTGCAGGGGGATGTCGACCCAACCGCTTTAAACACCGGCATATATCAGCACCAACTTGGGATGCATTCGTTGAGAGAGACTGTAGGTTCATCCATTGTGAGGGGTTGTGTGGAGTCTTCCCCACTCCAGGAACAGCAGGCCTCTCACCCCATCATGGAACAACAAGGGATGGCCTCAGTTAGAGAAAGGGAAAGGTTTCAGTGTCCAGATTGTTCTAAATGTTTCCCTAGTCGATGGAAATATGAGCGGCACAGAAGGATTCACACGGGAGAAAAACCATTTGCTTGTGAACTTTGTCCTTACCGCGCCTCACAAAAACCGGTGCTGCAGGCCCACATGAGAACTCACACGGGCGAGAAGTTTACTTGTTCTCATTGTCCCTTTCGGAGTTCTGAGAAATCTAAACTCCTCAGACATATAACCAAATACAACCATACGGATGATTTTCCTAAATAGACATCTGAAGGGTGTCTATGGGAAGTACAGTCTTAGCAAAATGAAACTTTAGCTTACATAATAACCTCAAATGCTTGCAGTTTTATATAATACAGTAATATCAAACTACATTATCGATGCTGTAAAATATATGTACAGCCATGGCTAAAAGTCCATGAGCAGGTGGTACAGCTATCTCTAGTAATTCTAAGAACAAAAAATGTACCATAACATCACTAACAATTCGTTGAGCTGCGAACTACCACAATCTGAGGAATGTGGAAACTTATCTTGTTTCAACTCTGTCCAGTATCAACTGTGGCTTTGCACCGTGGACTTTCAGCCATGGCTTTACAGTATTCTCATTGGCAAAGAATTACATTATTCAGATGGACAATGATCACATTTCAGTTTTGGTACTCTAATATATTGTTATGGCTGCTTACTGAAGCAATGTCAGTATCTTCGCAGTGTGGAAAAGGACAAGAGACTTCAATTACTAAAAAGACACTACTTCACCACTGAGTACTGTATACCATTTCTTACCTGGCAAAGAAATGTCACTTGAATGGTTTATGTAAATATGTATGTACAGTATAGCACTATCTCACATGAAGAAAGTGTGGGTCGGTTCCAAGCTTTCACTTGTACAGTATTCCAAAGTACATGTAGTGTACAGTAGTACCGGTAATATTTCTTGAAATATAGACTAATGCTCAGGGCTTTATATTTTCATCACCTCTTTATTGGAGTAACATAAATCTAGTTCACCACATTACCCTTGTGGTTTACATTATATAAACCTGTCATATGTACAGTTGCCAAAAAAGGTACTGCGACAACTCTTGATACAACATTAAATTTATTAATGTCCATATTTATTTGTAGGTATTATAAGTATGTATTACAGAAGGATATGTATATTTCCTTTTGTTATACATGACTATAGTCCATATACAAATAGTTGTGGATATTACTAGGGTTAAAGTTCTATCAGATTTGTCGCAATACCTTTTTTGGCAACTGTACAAAGTCACAAGAAAAACATCCATTTCAGTACTGATAAGGGTCCTTACTTTATGTTTTGTTATAAAGAACCACCAGTAATCAAGAATAGTCCATATTAATATCCATGGAAGCAGATACTGACTGTAGTGATTCATAACATTAAGTAAGATAACTTTGCAATGTGTGGTGATTGTTGTTAACTAAATTTTATGAAACCTATTACTAATTCTTCTAATACATCCTGTATCTTTTAATACATAGTGTTACTGTATACCAGTGGTTCTTAACCTTTTATGATAGCGACCCAAATTAACCATGGCGACCCAAGCCCCCATATAAATTGTCTCTATATATATGATTATGCTTTTAAAAACGTGTTACAGAAACAAAATTACATGCTGGGGTATATATTAATACAAGTAGCACAAACAAATAATATATACTTGCTATAACATTAAAATAGATAATTAGACAATGAGTTACCCCTGTGGAAAAAAAAATCAAAATAAAGTTTCTGTGTTTGAGTCTTTCTTTAATCATGGTCTGCTTAGAATCCTATAATATTGCATCATGAATTCTACTTACAGTATATTACTAATGGGAAAATAATAATAATTTTTTACAAACCCTTGGCGACCTAATGAAATGGCTTGGCGACCCAAATTTGGTTAGCGACCCAGGGGTTAAGAACCACTGCTGTATACCCTCTTATATTTTTATGAAACGTTTAGTAGAAAACTTTTTTTGTTTGCTGTAGCTGTGCATAAGTTGTGTCTGATAAAACCAAAAGACCATAATTGTATATGCTGTAATGTTTTGACAATATTAGTACAGTAGTTAAATTTCCTAATGATGAACAATTTCTTCAGGAAAGGTTGGCCGTCCCATATTGAAATTGTACCCTGTACAGTATAAAGCAATGAATTCTGTTTTGTATATATTTCAAAGAATAATTTTTTGTTAAAAAATGATACATTCGTATTACAATATAATATTTACATTTTAATTAAGGTAAAACATGTATTGATTTTGTAACTTGGTGCAAGGAAATTCAGTCCACAGTTTTCTTGACATTGTAACTTGCTGTTTTAAAACAAAATAAAGGAACTGTAAAGTCTACTAAAGTCTGATTAATACTGTACTGTACTGTACAAGTTTGGGGTTTCTATCAGTTGTACTGTATGCACTAGGAATTTAGTAGTGTAAATTGGATAAACCAATAATTTTCAAGTACAGTACAGTAGTTAGTTAACATTGCTCATCCAGACCTTCAGAGAAGAAAAGGTAGAATAAAATTGATGAGGTAACCCTTCTGAATGAGGTAGTACTGTGTGGTGTTATAAGGTGAAGGAGGAGTGTTGTGCAGTACTGTGTGGTGTTATAAGGTGAAGGAGGAGTGTTGTGCAGTACTGTGTGGTGTTATAAGGTGAAGGAGGAGTGTTGTGCAGGAGTTGTCACATTTTGAGTATTTTGGGAGGCACTTTTAGCTGTGGCCATTATAAAACGGTTGTATAAAAAATGAAAACCATAGTGAGGGTAACTCACTATTGCACTGAAAAACTAAATATACAGCTTGGGTATACAGAATACTTATATTCAGACAAATGAAGCTACAGTATATGGTATTGCTTATTGCACTGAAAAACTAAATATACAGCTTGGGTATACAGAATACTTATATTCAGACAAATGAAGCTACAGTATATGGTATTGCTTATTAGTGTACTATAGGAATGGTAAAAGGAGTTTGTACAGTAGCCTATCTTTGTGACATTATTCATTGGCAGTCATGAAATATGTGTTTCATTGTTCAGTATTTTGAGATTTAATAATGGTTAACTCTTTACCAGAGAAAATTTTATTTGTAAATAGCTAAGGAGCACCAGGAAACTAAATTACTTATGCAAAAAATATGGTTAAAGTCATGCTTACTTTAGTACAGAACAAGTTTGGGTTTTCTACTTGGAGATGTGCGATAGTTGTTTATTACTGTCAGTTTCCAGCGTTATACAGTATTGTACTATACTGTATATGAATCGCAGTCATATTCTAGCATCATCCCATTTAGTTACAATACCTTATGGTTGAGCTAAATTTCTTCCTATATCTAAGATATAAATGAACTTTTGATAAAAAGAAAAAGACTCATAATGGCAAAGCACTATACATTTTTATTACACAAATATCTTATCTTTCTTGGACATGAATGAAGAGTACTGTAGTATTGTAGTCAGTAGCAGTAGTGTAGTTTACTAAACACTAGTAATGAGTAGAGTAAATCTAGCAAGTAGTCATCACAATGCTGACTTTCTGACACAGTACCATTTTCCAGAGTAAAGGCTGTGTGGACAAGGACGTAGGCAGCTCAGAGATCGACCTCCACCGAGGCCTACACCTTCAAGTAACCCCAGACATCCACATTCCTGATGGATCTTATACAAGCCGAGACGGACATCCCAGTTCTATTCGTAGGTTGTGTAAAGCTGAAGATCCGTCCATGAGGTCCTTGGCTCCACTTAACCTACAGATGTACTCAGTTTCTGGCCCGGGACAAGGTCATGCCTGTTTTCTGTGTGGGAAGACCTTTGGGTTGAAACACAACTTGTACCGACACCTGAGGACCCACACTGGAGAAAGACCTCACCAGTGTCCTCACTGTGTGTATAGGGGCACCCGTCGCTCCCATGTATTGACTCACATCAACAGAGTACACCCTGGCCTGGCCACACCGGACATCCTTACACCTGCCCCTGAGGTTATACTCACCTCACCTCCAACATCTGGACCATCATAAACAGGACCTTGACAACACACACCCAGTCACCCACCCACCGCACTTAATTTTACTTACTTTTAATTGTAATTAACTGTATCAAAATGTATTAAATATAAGGTTACCCTGCATGGTTAACTTGAATTTAATTATCCTTCTGTATCTTAAGCATGGGTAACTTGTATATAAAAATATCTCTATTTATACAGTATACATAAGAGGACATACTGTACATATACATGACAGTCATGCTGGAAGAGCATTCTAATATATCACTGGGTAAGTTAATACAGTTCAGTATCTATACTATACACTACTATTATAGTTATAGAAAGCATGTTGATTATACATAGTGTAGTTATAGACTACAGTACATACAGTACAGTATATTGGAGAGTTTGCAATGCTACAAGAGTACTGTACTAATTTGCTGTAAAAATCTCATAATCAGATTACTGCACTGAACTTTTACCCATGAACTTGGTATGTAGTACAGAACAGTAATGATAATATACTTGATAATAAACATGAACTAATGATGAAGTGGGTGACTTGTTGTGTGATGTGCTTCTGACTCTATTACAGATGGGCTCAGCTTACCGCTTCACCTGCCATCACTGCTCCAAGAACTTCTACCACAAGAACGATTTCCGGAAACACTTGAGGGTTCACACTGGCGAGAAACCGTATGCTTGTCCGTACTGCCCATACCGAGCGGCAGTGAAGGCTCGGTTACGAAGCCACGTCAGGACACGGCACGACTCTGACCTGTAGGTGGTAATGTTAACTTGTAGATTCTATAGCACCATCATAACACCAATCAAGTTGACACCATTCATATTGAATTCACTCATTTTTATATGGATTATGTTTAATGTAGTTGTCTTCATTCATGGCATTTATTGTTTATCAAAAAGTTTTGTTATTTTTGAAATATTTCTTGTAAATTACATTAAGCAATGTGACTAATATCTGAACACAAAATTACTGTACAGTAATATCTAGTCTCCTTACTGGATAAGTTACAAATTTAAATAAATTGAAATATACCATTTCGCATTTTTGGTGTGAAATGCATACTGAAAAATAGATTACTGTATTATTAAATGCATGCATATTTTGCTTCACAAGTATAGTGGTTGATCAGAATCATGGAATATATTTGCATGATTATGATCAATGGTCACAGCCAGTTTTGAAACAATTGAATGAAAGTTGAATTGAGACAGATATGAAGAGAGGTCTGGGTTTAGGGGCGGGCATTGTTGTGGGAGGTGAGGAATTGGTTCTTGGCTTCATAAGGACACTCGTTACACTCATCAACCACAATAGGGTTACTTTTCCAACTACTGTACTGTACAGTAGAAGGAATAGCAGGAGTTGAAAGCTTCTCTTGTCAGGACTGGGAATCCACAATGTAACCATGTAGCTCACAAGAAAGGTCTTATGGCACTGGATATTGTAATTATGGCTAGTGAAGTGTTTGTCAGAATTTTATCCTTTATATTATCCTTCAGGAAGCTCTCGGGAAGCTGACAGCATTTTGATTGGCGAATGTACTGTACTCTACATGGATGTACAAAATGATATATTCAGACAGACAAATATAAGTACAGTACTGTACCATGTAAACACACTCATACAGTCAAAAGGGACAGACAATACATGTTACTTAAACATCATCCATCTCCCATCTTGTTCACATACATACATACACCATCAAGGTATAATTCCACAACACATCTCATATATTGTTTTGGCAGCTGGGAAATAAGCTCACCATGAATGATTAATTAATAAAATGTGAATCAATGTTGACAATACCAATCTCACATGATCAATATGTAATTGTCAATAAATATTGATTGTGTGAGGGCCACACTACACTACACCTACAGAGACAATAGTTGAATATCATGGCTAAATATACAATTATCCCCTAAAATCTCACCAGACATCCAACGATATGCCGTCCAACAAGTGGATCTAAAAAAAATTCAAATAACTTCTGATATCACATGAACATTATGTGTTAATTATTGAATATTGATACATATTCAAATAATATAATATATAGCAAGGCAACCTTCTTGGTTTCACAACCATTATGACTCGCCTTCCTCTTTCCTTCCGGCTTACATCCTTTGCCTTCCCTCCCCCTTTCCCCAATTTTTTCATATGTTTCCAGCACTGCAGCTGTCATTTCAGTCTGCTTTTATTTGCATTTATATTTTACATTTTTGTGCTTGGTATATAACTGATGATGTTTATCAAACCCCGGGCAAAGTATCAAAGGCAATTACTGTACTGTACAGGACTTTAATTTATCTGCAACTACTGGGGTTTCTTTGAGGAGGGGGAGGGGGGGGGGGCATTAGTTTAAGCCTTCTTGGATCCCTTTATTTTGATTCCGAGGCAAAATTTTCAACAATAACACCATGCAAACCATTCAATATTTCTGAGTGTTTGAAGACCCTGTTTTCTTATCCATCATGTCTTTTTGGATATCATGATGGTTTCATATAAGACTAATTAATATGGCAACTGCTGTAGACTGGTATATTGATGATTATAATTTTGGTAATAGTAAAATTACACCATGTGTACTAGAGGTTAGGTGTATTCCATCCTATATCCTGTATGAAACAGCACATCTAGTACAGTATATTATTGTTAATATGTATCTGTTTCATGGATAGTTTTACAGTATATAGCTGCACATTTATGTTTATACAGTATGTCATTTATTGAGGAAACATGTTTTATTCATATTTTTAGCAAATAATAAATCTAGAAACTGGCGACCCAGAAAAGCAGTGGTCACCTTTGGTCTGCCAATGAGTATATAGCCTGTAGAGATGTAAGCAGACATGATGCCCCTTGGACTATGGAGTCAGTAACAACTTTTTCAACAGTCTCCCTTTGTCTTGTTTTTACTTAGAAGTTTGCTTTCAATCATGTGCTTCCTTTTCTGTATTAGAACATGTTATATTATGTGAAGCATCTTACCAAAATTAGCAAAACTTCACTGAATTCTTCATGGTGAAACTACCTAAATGATCAAAGCATAAAACATGAATAAACTGTTTTTCTTATCTCAGAATGAGCCATCTTCAAGATGTAGTAATTATTTCTATTTCTATTTTGCTCTCATTTTATAAACCATAGAGATATTTGTGTGTTGCAAGGTAAGGTTGCTTCTTCATTCCTTAAATTGCACATTTTAAGAAGCATAAATGTTTATCAACTCTTGAGGCAACTCATAGTGATGAAAACCAACAAGTGTTGTGAAGAGTTCCTTCTTTAATTATAACCCCCAACTGAGGAGGAGCCTTCACAAATGGAGTGCTACTCTTCCTTTTTGCCTTAAAATAACATACCTGCTACTGTATATAAAGGCTCCTCCTTACAACAAAGGTCCTTTCCACTATTTTTCTATTTTGCAATAAACATTTTAACTTATTCAGTAATTATAATGCCATAACTAACACTGATGTTTCCCTACAGTTGATTCAGACCTGGACTGGTAACAGTGGTGGAACCCCGTCTTCATCGGGCCGCCGCCGTGACCACACCTGCTTCATCTGCAGTAAAGCGTTTGAGACGAGGTACAAACTGGAACGACATCAGAGGACACACACTGGGGAAAAACCTTATGCCTGCCCTCACTGTCCTCATCGCTGCAATCAACGGGACAACCTCAAAGCACACATTGCAAGCAGGCACAGGGATTGTTATGATCCAACTTCTTTTGACTTTTGATTTTTACATACTGTAAAGTAATAATAATTTCATCTTTAGTTACAAGTACATTCGCACATTTGTAATACAGTATAGAGGTCATACAATTAATAGTATTTATAAAGCACACATAAGCTGATATTTTGAAATACATTAAGTTGTTTGTAAATACTGTATGTACTGTATATCATAATTTGGATGTTGGCCTTAAAAAAGTAATAAAATTTGTATTCTTTAATGCTATTTTACTTCAACTACTGTAAGTATAAAAAAATTAGCTAAATTATAACAAACAATGTACAGAAATAATAGAAATCTGGAGGGCGTACATAACAATGATTCAACAGTACGGAGGTTAAGTGTAAATGCAGCATAAGTTTTCCCTAAGAATAATATGGAACTAGAGGTGAACACTTTCTAGGTTTTATCAATAAGTATTTTAGCTGTGAGGATATAAAAAATGCTTGCTCAGTTCATGATGTACAAACTAGGGACTGTCACACCACATGTCTACCACTCCTGCCATTTTTGTGGAGCAAGTGGTTGTGAACAGGTAGTGTAGAGTGTGGTAGTGACAGGAGGCGTTGCTGTGTCATAGCGGGTGTAACAGAGTGTGCGGGTTTGGCTACAAGTCGCCCACTCCGTTGTAGTGTGTGTGGTTGTGGTGGCCAGTGTTAGTGTTGGTGTGGCAAGGGTGACTGTAGTGGTGGTGGCGGTGGCGGAGGGAGTCGCACCGTAGAGAGTCAAGGTGATGATGTCTGTGGTGAAGAAGCCGCTTGTTGTCACCACCGAGATGTTGACGGGTTGTGTTTGCTGATGTGGGGTTTGGTAGTAAGGCGACATGTCATGGTGACCTCTTCCTGCATATTTTGGCTGCTCTAGAATTAATCCTGGCAAATATAGCCATAAATGAGTTAAAGAATATAAGTTAGTAACCTGTTCTTATCTAAAGTAAATTACTTGGTACATTCTGAAGTACAGTAAATGAAGGTGTCATGTTGTACAGAATAAAAATAGTACAGTAATAATAATAATAATAACAACAGTCTTAGTAATAATAATATGTAATTTACTTGGTACATTCTACAGTACAGTAAATGAAGATGTCGTGTTGTACAGAATAATGATAATAATAATAATAATAATAATAACAGTCTTAGTAATAATAATAATACCTGTATGTGAAAATGAAGTGAATTGTGATTGATACCTTTGGATGGTAATGAAGTATAGTGTGTGATGCTGTCATTCTTCCATTCTGATGCTGCCACCATTACCATCACCAATGCTGTCATCACCATTCTTATAGCTGACGGAAAAATGGAAATTAATTACAAATCCTCTATTACTGTTATCATAATGGTTACAAATTGATGCAAAGAAATATACAGTACTTTAGCCAGGAAAATCTTGATAGACATAAATAAACACAGTGCCACATGCATAGTCAAACCCGATAAACTTACTCTGGAAATTATTTATCTTCTAAGTCCATACACTTTTCTTGTGAACCTGATGTATATAGGACTTGAAAATCACTAGGAATACAAGAAACCCAATCGCACATATTCACCATCTAATAATATATACAGTACATATTCACCATCTAATAGTACAATATATACAGTGTTGGGCAGTGTGTATAAATGTAGAACAAATAAATAGGAATGTTCTTCATAATATATATTCGGTTGACATAAAGGCATTTTGGAATTATAGGACTAAAAGTTTAATTATGTATATAGAATGAAACAAGGGACAAAAGATACTAAATTCGAAATGGAGGCACGTCAAGAGGTGACAATGGTTTCTAAAAAAGTATGAATATTTCCTATAGGCTATATACATGAAGGACAGTCACGAGCACTAATAAGTATATGGTACAGCCTTGGTTGAAACTTTGAACAGTCCACCACCAATTCACCAACGAAGTCATTCCAATGGAGATCTTATTATTGTGCATTTATTTACTGTGTCTAGGTATTCGAAGCAACACACCCGAATATTTATTAGTGCTCGTACACTTTAGATTTGTACAGCCGCAATCAAATATTAACTGACACTTTCCTTCCATTGTAGTAAATATCTTGACAATATAGAACAACATGTGTATGATTTTGCAGCACCTCATAATAATAATAATAATAATTGAGGGGGTTGAGTTGACGTAAGGTGTTGTTGTAAGATTATACTTTGATATGATACTGTACAGATTTATTTGGACGATGGAAGGAAAGTGTTGGTGGTTATTTGATTGTGACTGTACATTGGAGCGCCTCGACTCCTCCAAAGTATGCCAGGAAACAAGACCAACAGATGAACAAACATAATGATGACCTGTTGCTTGGAATAGATTGAAGGAATTAGTTGCTCCAAATTTACCAACGACCAGCAGGCCTCCCCTTATGCCCTGGTCGAAGACTATGCAGTAATTCTTATTTGGTACATTGGAGTGCCTGATTCCTCCGAAATATACCAGGAAACAGGACCAGAAGAGCAAAAGTAATGGTTTCTATTGCTTGGAATAGTTTGGAGGATTAAGTTTCCTGGCATAGTTTGGAGGAATCAGGGTATTTATTGAACGAATTACCGTTTTGTAGCAATGTTGCTAGATCCGGTTAGGTCCCATTATTTTGCCCCGGTCGTTTCCTGTACTTTACCACGTTTATTTCGCTGTAGTATGCCCAGGTTAGGTTCCGGTAGTCTGATGAGGTCTAGGTTAGGTTAGGTAAGGTCAGGCTAATTTCAAAATGCCCCATTTGAACATGCCCTGTTGGAAATGGGGCATTTGCAGAGGAAATGCCATAGAATAAAATAGACTTAGAATGGTTTATATAAGTGGGTAATGAAGATAGAAATACCGTACGCGATAACGGCAATTATTTCAATATTTACCGAGATTCCTCCCTTAAATTATGTGGCTGCGACCCCACAAATCACCAAACCCCAGCACCAGGCCATATTCAAGGACATTCATGGTGCATACAACGGCGTGGTACCGGTACGATGGCTCCAAAGACAAACAACAGAGCCATCGTACCAATACCACGCTAGAGACCATAGTATATAACACACCATGGACATTTTTGCATATGGCCCACAACTAGTTTTCACTTTTCACGTTAATTAATTCAAACTTCCACAAAAGTGCTTAATTCATATATGTAATTATGTTCCAATAATTATAACTTACCAAAACAACCCTTGGATAGCCTACTTATTAATTAATTAAGGGAGTTATACACTTTTGGTACATTGGAGTGACATAATTGATTCCTCCAAAGTATGCCGGGAAACAGAACTATTTTTTTTTTATAGCAGAAGAGCAAAAGAAAAAGAAAAAAAAGTGTTATTCTGTTGCTTGGAATAGTTTGGAGAAATCAGCAGTTGCTCCAGATAATTTACCAAGATATACAATAGTGGTAAATGGTAGAAGAGACAATAAAATAAGTTAAAGAGACTGACATACCCATCTTGTATAGACACCCACTGACTGACCCTTCACCTCTGACCCCGAGTGACCTGACTGGCTCTGTCTGTGTGTGTGTGTGTGACCTGGTCTGTCTCTGCGTGTCCCAATAACTAAGGTCGCCAATTTCGCCATTGGTTTTAATAATTTAATTTGGTCGGCGCCTCAAAATAGGTATGAATGACACGTAGACCTACCCTATAGCCTAGCTCTTCACGCCTAATTCACCTCGCAATCTAAATGTATCTATCTATTTTTCCTTTCCCGTATATATATCTCTCGATCTCTCGTCTTAAAAGGCCCTGATAGGTGATCGTGTATGATAATTGGAGGCTTCTGATTCCTCCTGACTGTACCAAACAAGAAAAAAGCTATCTCCTTCCATATAGTAGGTGTTGTTTCGTAGCAATAGTTGAAGGACTCATTTAGCTCCAATTTCCAGACACTATTGTTGGAAAATCTGGAGCAATTTAACGGATTCCTCCAAACTAATATATCCTATCTACAGTTTAACTCGCATATAGAATAAGTCCTTTCAGCTTTTTATATGGCGTTATTGTGTCATTACATTACCATCTCTATCTGTGGCTCTGATAACACCGAAATTCTTTAAGAAGAAAATTTATTTATTAATAAGCTGCTGTGAGTTGCTGCCAAAAAAATAAATCAACCCTTATTACTGCGGGCCGATCCCCACACATATATTTACAGTATTATGTTTTATAGAAAACATTATTATATAATGATATTGCAGTACATATTGTATATTAGAAGGTTACCAGCAAGCATTATGTAGGTTAGGTTAGGTCAACACGTCTATACTTTTTTCTCAGTCCTTGTTTTTGTAGCACTTTATTTAAATTTTAAACCAAATTAGACTCACGTTAGTTATATATTTCTTTGTTGACAGCCCACTGACATGTTGCTTTATTAGGTTTATATTCACATAATAGCGCGGCTAATAATAAGTGTGGCTGTATAATAAGTGTGGCTAAAGGCAGCCCTGCGGGGACGTGAAGCTTCGCCCAGAAGGCCAGAAAACCCACAATGGTAAACAAATTGATGATTTATTAACAGACAGTTTCGGCGGCAATGGCCCTCATTCAGTGGTAAATAGTCAAAGGATTAAATGTATTGTCAGTAGTAATTAAATGAGTAAAGGAAGTATACATAGAGAGCTAACGATACTTTAATTATCTCTAGAAACAGAAAGATGGAAAGGAGGAACACTTATAATTAATTGTCACAGTTAAAGTATATTCCAATTTTTAAAAAAATATCTAATTTTACACAAAAATAAGTGTGCATTGTAGGCCTATTAATATGTACACCGTTTTAGCATGGGTTACCAATATACTTTAATAGAGGGACCGGCGTCCTCTTTACATAATTATCTACTATTCATTTCTAAAGCTGACGTTTCCTGCTTATTTCTCATCTTAATCCAATCTTCATCCAAACTGGAAAACATGTAGTGCAGCAGCAGCTATATAGTAGGCTTAAACTAACAGACAGAGACAGTTGAGAACTTAAATATGACTGACAAGTGACAAAACTGTTCTTTTTTACATCACAATGTTTAAATTGGTTGAAATTGTTGCTCGACTTTCTTCATACTGATTGCAATGGACATGAAATTTATAACGGCAGTAAAAGTTGTGAAGAAAATAGTGAGAAACTGAGAATCTAAAGGAGAGCACAGCACTGGTGGAGGACTTGGGTGAAGAGAAAGTGTTGTCTACCATGGAGAATGTTCCTCAGATTTAGAAAATAGGCGACGCAAATGGGAAAAATAGCTTTTGATTTGGGGACTGAAAGTGTCTAGTGTCTACACTCTACAGTATTATCTAACTGTCACTGACAAGTGTATGTCGTGACTTGTCGTCCGTGTGTCCCTGTGTTCGTCTCAAGTGTGGTTGTTGTTGTGGCTGATAACAGTGATTTGTGGTTAACTAATCAGTCCAGTCACAGAGGGCATCAGCACTAATAAGTACTTATCCAGGTGTGCTTCCAACACCTAATAGACTAGTCTAGATATAGTACAGTATATAAATAATTGCACAACAAGATTTCCATTGGGTTAACTTCGCTGGTGATTTGGTGAACTGGCTGATAAGCTGTATGTCAAGAGAGCATGACACACAGTACTTCCAAATGCTTTGTTTAGTTAATACTATTACTATACCATTAAACAACTTAAATATTCGAAAGTATTAATTTCTTAATTATTGTATATTTGGAGAATTTTTCAAATTAGTAAAAAGTATCAATAGTATCCACACAATTCTATTTTGTATCAGTGAAATGCGTAAGAAAGTACAGCATCTTCAAAACGTATCAAAACGATAGCTATAATTAATATTGGTATCCCAGCTGGGACATTAATTGGAGCGCCCCGCCCCCTTCCCCATTGCCTAACCATAACAAAATCCCCAGAATATACTCAAGGTTGAAGGTTCATCTATCAGTGATCAGTGCATAGATGGGACTGATGGGTAGCCCTGGCAGCCCACCAGCTCATCAGTTGCTCCAGATTTACCAACACTGTACCGAGGATGATGTGTTGTTGCCGTTTGCAATGACCTTAATTAGCAGCATATATCCTTCTGAAAAAGGGAGAGAAGTGGCAGAGAAAGAAGCCGAGGAAGGAGAGAGGATATTGGGTTCGTCCGTGGCTTGTATACATTATTATATATTGGAGCCAGGCTGGACTTCGGATCGACTTGCATGGACTCTCTGATATCTCGCCACAGTAGACAACTTCACAACTCTACAATTAATATGGCTTCAGATCAAGAGACAACTTCAGAACTCTACAATTAATATGGCTTCAGAGTGTGTGTCAGTTCCATCAGCGGTATTGTCAGGGAGACCTGTGAATACTTGAAAACTCATCGTTTGTTCACTGACGCCAGACAGATGGAAGGAGGTGGTCCAGGGTTTCTCAAATCACTGGAACTTTCATCACTGTGTTGGAGCACTTGACGGTAAGTACATTAAGTGCTATGCGTACCCCTGGCAAAAGTAAGTGGTTCCTATTATTACAAATATAAAGGATTTCACTCATTGGTCCTATTGGCTCTTGTTGACAGTGATTACAAGTTTATCTACATCGATGTGGGGGCCATAATTTGGTGCAAACACACCAATTAATCGTCCCAAAGAGCCAGAGCCGCCGGTGATTCCCTGCCAGGCTGGTCTTATAATTAAGTTATACCGCAGATAAACCGGCAATGCACCTTCGGAATGTTGTAGCATGTCAGAGTTCAAATGCCATCCCCGACTGGTCACAGGTGCATCGGCAAGTATGCCCTGCTGGTACAACCGCGGCATCCTGCAGAAACATCGCCGGAAAAAAAATAAGTTAAAATGACCATTACAAATTACCCCTCCGATAATTCGTGGTAGCCTATACAGCAGATTAATCACAGCTGAACCAGCGATGCACCTGCGGTAAGTTGCAGCTAAATATCTAAAATTCGGCTGCCAGGTCCCCGACTTTTGACATTTCACTTATTTGTGACAGCATCGGGAGCTTATTCGCGTAGGCTATATGTGTAAACTGGGATTAACTTAATTAAGTGTTTTGATAAAATCAATTTTGGTGTGGGGAGCCGAATTCAAGTTATTAATTAATTTGTTTCGTTCATCATTCTACAACCATTACTATAAATATATAGGGTTATAGGAACCCTTAATTATAAGTAATACAAATATATAGATATATAAATGTTTTAATAATATCCATATTGACGTGGTGGAGCCGAATACCACACCCACATAGTAATAGGCGTCTATAGTAAATTTATTGATCAATTGATTTCAATTCATATGAATTATGTTGTTGATTTACCTTGCTAATATTTAACAGATTATATTAAAATTATGAACGTAGTCATGTTTATATATTTATATTTGTGTATTATCTCATCCTATGTTCTTACTTTTAGGTTAAATAATGTAACTTGGAAATCTAAAGTATATAAACACTTCATTTCAGCAGACAGACGACGCCATAAATAGTGATGCCAAGTATGTTGAATTTTCCTTAGACATGGAGAATTAGAGGTATCAATGGGGAAATTACATAAAGATTGTTCAAGAGCAAATGGGGAAAACTTTTACCAGACGAAATATCAAGAATATGATATGGTAAATATACGATTATCTCAAGAGTAAACAGGGAATTTGTGAGGTAAGAAGATAAATTCTGTTGTAGTTGGGGAAATATCGCCAAGCAGACCTGGCAACACTGGCCATAAACAGTGTTTCCAAGTATGGTGAATTTTTCCCTAAGACTTAACATTCTACCCGAGGAAATAATATCAATAAAATGGTAAAATCAGGTAAATATACAATACAACCATGGATGGCAGACTATAATAACGACCATCTTCAAATGTAACAACAGGGAATTATTGAGGTAAAAAGGGAAATTATTGGTAAAACTATGGGGGTAATATCTGCAAGCCAGACACACACACCTGGCAACACTGACCATAAACAAAATGACGGCAGCAGCAGCAGTGACACCTAAACCCCGACTGACACATTTAACAAGGGAAATATAAGGTGAGGAGGAACCTTTTCACCCACTCTACACCCACCACACCAAACCATGTATCCTCCCTGTGTTAAACCATATAATAAAACACCGATAAAGGAGGTAATAAGGAGAGATAAAGATGATAAAAGTGTACTAGGAATAATTTAATGGTGGTGGTGATGGCTAACGTTAAGGATAAAAAAATATGATTTATTATTATCCCAGGCTATGTTAATGGT
This sequence comes from Petrolisthes manimaculis, assembly GCA_034508575.1. Classification (NCBI taxonomy): domain Eukaryota; kingdom Metazoa; phylum Arthropoda; class Malacostraca; order Decapoda; family Porcellanidae; genus Petrolisthes; species Petrolisthes manimaculis. The sequence continues at coordinate 864,299 of JAWZYT010000374.1, read as the reverse complement.
GATGTTATTGTTGTAATGGCTGACTGATTTATCCTTCCTGTTTTAACCCTACATTAGAATACATTTTTAAGGAGTAATTAAGGATAGAATGATGGTAATTAATAATATTCAGACTCGACTAGTTATGGTGGTTGTAATGGCTAAGCTTGGGTTTTGTTCGTGTTGGTGTATATTATTATTAAATGATTTCTCATAATGGCTAATTACTTAAACTTGATTGGTTGGTTGGTGTTTGGGTAAAAGTAGCGAAGTACTTCATTCACTAACGTTATATTGTAAATTTGTCAATTTTTGACAATTCTAAGACGCTTCATCTATGGTGTTTCTCTTGGAGATGCCCCGTTTTCGAGATAAGCCCTGTTTTACAAACATAATTTGGAAATTAGTCTGAGCTAACCTAGACTAGACCACAGCAGACTACTGGGACCTAACTTGGGCCAACTACCGGGATATAACCGGTGTAAACTATCATAAAGTGACCGGGGCAAATTTCAGGGACCTAGCCGGATGTGGTAACACTGAACGGTTGTGTTCTTTGTGTATTATTAAAAGAGTTCCATTGTTTTGTTGGTGTTAGTGAATGTGTTTCTCACCCAAACTCTGGTTGTGGTTGTCGTAATGGTTAAGCTTGGTTGATTGTGTTCTGTGTGTATTATTAAAACAGTTTCATTGTTTTTCTTGGAGTTTGTGTATGTTTTTCTCACCCAAATTATGATGGTATTTGTGGTTGTCGTAATGGCTAAGCTTGGTTGGTTGGTTGTTTTGTGTGTATTATTAAAACAGTTCCTTTGTTTTGTTGGAGTTTGTGAATGCTTTTCTCACTCATACTCTGGTGGTGGTTGTGGTATTTGTGGTTGTCGTAATGGCTAAGCTTGGTTGGTTGTTTTTATTCTATATGTATTATTAAAACAGTTCCTTTGTTTTTTTGGAGTTTGTGTGTGTGTTTCTCAACCAAAGTATGATTGTGGTTGTCATGATGGTGGTTGGTTGGTTGGTGTTCTACCGGTACGTGTATTGAAACGGTTACTTTTTGTTGTGGTTAGTATATGTATTTCTCACCCAAAGTATGATGGTGGTTGTGGTTGTCATAATGGCTAACTTAAGCTTTGTAGGTTGGTTGGTGGTGTTCTATGTGTACTATTAAAACAATTCCTTTGTTTTATTAAGGGTTAGTGTATGTTTTTCTCACCCAAACTATGATGAGGGTTGTCGTAATGGCTAACTTAAGCTTGGTTGTGTTCTATGTATTATTATTATTATTAAGAGTTCCATTGTTTTGCTGTCGTAATGGCTGACTTAAGTTTGGTTGGTTGTGTTCTATGTATTATTATTATTAAGAGCTCCATTGTTTTGCTGTCGTAATGGCTGACTTAAGCTTGGTTGGTTTGTGTTCTATGTATATTATTTAAAGTTCCATTGTTTGGCTGTCGCAACGGCTGACTTAAGTTTGGTTGGTTAGGGTTCTATGTATTATTATTATTAAGAGTTCCATTGTTTATCTGTGAGGTTAGTGTATGTGTTTCTCACCCATGGTTGTTGATTGGTGTTGGTTGGTTGGTTTGTGTTCTGTGTATATTAATCTGGTTGGTTTGTGTTCTGTGTATATTAATTAAGGAGAGATTTTCTTATTGGTGAATTGGAAGGTTTCTGATTACTCCAAACTATGCAGCCAAACATCAAATCCCCTAATAGTACCATTGAGGGCGTCTGTCTGTCTGTTTCATGACATAGTTTGGAGGAATCAAGAGCCCTTCCAATTTACCAACAAGAGAATATCCCCGTATATATAGTTCCATTGTTTTGCTGTGGGGTTTGTATATATGTGTTTTGCTGTGGGGTTTGTTTATGTATGTGTTTTGCTGTGGGGTTTGTGTATATGTGTTTTTCTGTGGGGTTTGTGTATATGTGTTTTGCTGTGGGGTTTGTGTATATGTGTTTTGCTGTGGGGTTTATGTATATGTGTTTTGCTGTGGGGTTTGTGTATATGTGTTTTGCTGTGGGGTTTGTGTATATGTGTTTTGCTGTGGGGTTTGTGTATAGGTGTTTTGCCGTGGGGTTTGTGTATGTATGTGTTTTGCTTTGGGGTTTGTGTATGTATGTGTTTTCCACCCATGGCTGTTGATTGTGGAGAGTGTAGGAGTGTTTATTGAGGTTCACTAAGACATTTTTTCCATTTGTAACGTTAGTAATGTTGAATGAGTGTAGATAAGTGCTTTGGTTTCACTTAGGCTAATAATTGTTTGTTTGTTTGTCCACCTGGCTTCTGTGGGCAAAATTCTACCTGAACAGATATAGGCGTATGCAGATTTGTAAGAAATATTTATGAAAGTTGGGTCTCATGACTGGCACCAGTTAATTAAAAATGAGGAAATTGGTGGGTTTTCCTTTAGACATCTCTCTCTGCAGTTTCAGGAATATACTTGTTAACTTAGAACTGTTAGATAGCAGTGTTTTCAAAAGGGATATTATTATCTATACTCTTAGTAAGTAATATGAGGAACCCAAACCACGTTATTACATAAACAGTTTTACAATAAATATTTTCTGTTACAACCCACAATGGTAGACAAAATATTTATTCTAAGCAGTTTTGACGACAGTTGTATTTCTCTCCAGTGGAATTACGAGTGAGTTTATATACAATAGTGACCCGTACCTCACCTCACCTGTGCCTGATGCGGCGTGGCTATTGCCCGAGGCACCTCACTGACTGATGGGGGAAGTACTTTCGTCGGCAAAGACTCAACGATTAACCCTCTCATTACTGGGTCTAGTTTAAACAGATCATCGTTGAGGTTAATATTATTGTATGTATTAATGCCTACTGGTTCTATATTTTGTGTTTATATTCCACAGTTGGTGTGTTAAAGTGAGCTACAAGGTGCCATGGAGGGTGGGTTATTGTCCCTCAAGTGGAACAACCACCGCTCCACCTTCCTTCATGTTCTCTCCACAGTCAGACACAAGGTAAGAGGTGTCTACATTTCATTTACACACCCATTAAACATCCTGTATACTACTGTCATCTGTTCTCTGTATCATAGTTAAAAAATAAATTGTCAGGGTAATTTTCACTATATGCAACCTACCCTATTTTGTTATTGGTACTGAACATGACTAGGTCCCATGTACAGTTGCCAAAAGAGGAATTGCAACAAATCTTGATGGAACTTTAACCATAGTAATATCCACAACTATTTGTATGGACTATAAGCAGGTATAACAGAAGGAAATATACATATCCTTCTGTAATACATACTTATGATCCCTACAAACAACTATGGACATTAATATGTGTAATGTTCTATCAATAGTTGTTGCAATTCCTATTTTCGCAACTGTACCTTATGGGCTCAGATATAATTTTGTACTTAAATGCAATTTAAATTTTACCTAGTAAAATACTTGAAAGTAATTAAGGATGACTTCCAGCTCTTTCTGTTAATGTAGTTTTAAAGGGTTTGTTGATTCCCATGTAAATATTAGATGGTGGATATGCAGTATGTAAATGTTTAAATGATTTGGCTATTGATAACCTGAATATGGTCATTTATTTTCAGGAATCTTATTGTGATGTGACTCTAGCGTGTGATGGCAAGTTCTACCCAGTGCATAAGTTAGTGTTGTCAACATGTAGTGAATACTTTGAGCAGATGTTTGAAAGGACGAACTGTAAACACCCAATTATAGTGTTAAAAGATATAAAGAAAGATGACTTAGAAGCTTTGTTGAACTATATGTATGTAGGTGAAGTGAATGTGTTGCAAAACAATTTGTCTGGACTTATCAAGGCAGCAGAGGGATTAAGAATTAAAGGCCTTGCTGTACCTGATGAGTCTCCCAGTGAAACAGAAGTGGGCCATGATAATAAAAGGAGTGTGGCCTGGGGTGGCGAGGGTCCCGAGGCCAAACGAAGAAGACCCGAGGAGTCCTCACCCACGCCCACCCCACCAAGACCAGGCCCGGCTCCTGCGGAAAAAGGGTCAAGGGAGAGATCACCGGTGGGGTACCGAGACCCATTCAGGACCCCAGTGAGAAGTAGAGAACCAGTCAGCTCATCACCTATATCAATACCTCCAAGTCCTGAGACCACTCCTCATCCACCATTATCAATAGCCAATACAGACCCACCTCCAGACCTCTCTCATGCACCACCACCACCACACCACCTAGGCACATCTTCTAAGCTTCCTCCCTCCTCTGGAAGTGATGTGGCTCCCACCACCAGCGAGTCAACCAGGCCACCTGAATGTGAGGTAAGATGCTGATTATTAACTTCATAAAATTAATAAATAATAATTGGAATTGGAATACAGAAATAGGACATTTGGACTGACTCATACAGAATACTTTGCTGGTATGTACGGTACTGGAAATTATGTTTTATATCGTACATATCGTGGCCACCTTCTGACTGAGAGACTTGACTTGAGTTGGTAATACATGACTTGAAAGAGAGATAGGAGGTGATTTCAACAGTGTTACCAGCTCAAATCATGTCTCTCCGTTAGAAAGGTGGGAGTTATATTTTATTTTGGTTCACGATATTTCAGTACCACATTTTCTTTTGATCTGTCAATCTGCAATCAGACTGAAATTCTTTATAGCATTGTAACTTCATCTGTCTTTCCCTTGAATTGAATGTTGTGTTTGATGATAATTAAATATATGTATCCTATAAATGTGTGACTCATTTCTGGAGAGTTGGTGGCTCCTGCAATATATATCTTCACTCAGTATGCCTTCTGTCCTTGCCCATCCCATTATCACATCAAGATAGATGGGTTACTACAAGGTGGGAGTGGATGGAATTGTGTGCATGATATTACCTTTAAGTTTAAATTCAGGATATTGGAAGTATCTCGACTCTAATGTATATTATCCTTATTAACAGATGAAATCGGATGAGCCTGTGGTAAAGGAGGAGCCCCAAGAAACTTACAGTGAGACTGAAGATAGCAAAGAGCCATTAGGGGGTGACTCTGATGGTGGAATAAACTACAGTCACCATCCTGGAGGTCTGGGTGGCGTGGGTGATACTGGCACAGGTAACTTCTCCCCGGGACTGAGGGCGGCCACACAACCACAAACCCTGGAGGACTTGGTGGCGTTACCCGGTGCATCCGGTCTACAAGGGGTAGGTGGCATTTGGATTATCTTTTTGCTATTTTGATTATTTTTATAGAAAGAACTTGGAACTTGAAAACGGAAAATAGGGTCTTGATGATGATGATAAATATTTTATTTTTTACTTTCAGAAAGTTATGTGGGAAGGTGATAGAACTTTAATGGGAATTCCATTTGAGAGCTACAGCAGCAACCAAGTCCGAGCAACTCAGATGGTGAGTGTACCTTCCTTTTATTGTCTTCTATAACTAGGCTCTTTCAAAACTGATGCTTAATGTATGACACACAGGCAGCCAAATTCTGTTAATAAGTTGTCAGAACCCTGCAGGAATATTTTATTTAATAATATTAGTCTTGGATAAATATGTCATCATTAAGCAATTTATTCTTAGCTTTAGAGCTCCCCAATTATTAACAGTTATTTGATATATTGTTACTGCATTTTTTCTCAAACATTAATAAAAAATCTCATGTTGGCTTTACAGTATAGTAGAAAGAGTTTAGTTTTAGAAGACTTGTTTTTGCAAGGCATCTCTTTATAGATAATTATTATGCAGTCAATATAGAAATGTTAATATATAGTGTAGACAAAGTAGCAATTATTTTAAGGAGATGCTTTGTAACATATTTTAATATTACATTTTGTGTTGTATTGTAGTTTTAAGACTTGATATCATTTGCACACATTACTGTATTGTGTCTCACATCCATTGCTGAGTCTTGTCACAAGTCCCATGCTTCACCCATTATTTTGCTGGTTTGTTTGAGTTTCAACAGTAGAGTTGAAAAGCCTGGCATTTTATGACTGATTCTGTTGAAATGGTTATAGGATATATTTTTGGGAGAAAAACAATTTTACCTATTTCTGAGTTAAGCGCACCTTGATATATGTCGCTATGGACTAGATTTTAACTGCTCGCTCTCACACCAAAAAAAGGATTTGATAATAATATGAATATTTGGTTCAGTCTATTATCCATGTGACAAGTAGGAATGTTGGTCCAGTTTCTTGTGTAGGCAACCGAACATGGGGCAAAATGAGTTTGCTTCTTACCAATTATCTTTGTCATTGATTGTTAGTTAAAAGGTGCAGGAATTTGGGCCTTAACTGTACCCTCTTTCCTATGGAAACGTGGTCTTGAGCCCACAGCACTGGCTGTGGGCTCAAAGCCTTTCCCCCCAATCTCCCTGGTGGTCGGAGGCCCCCAGACTCCCTGGTCCAGTAAGCTCTGGTCCCATTTCCTTGGGATGTGCTTCGGTAGCCCAGGCATATAGGGCCAGCTCCTCCTTTATTTAAATTTGTTTTTTCACTGTGACCAGAGTGTACCAGGGGTCTGTGGGGCAGGAGGCCATTCTGTCCCGGGAGAATATCAACAACAACTAAAGAGGGAGGAATTAACCGAATATAAAAGGAAGCCTGTGGAGAGATAATAGGAGTTTAAGTTTGGGGTTACACATATCCTCAAATTAAATTAATATACCTCACTAAGCCCACAAATTAGATGCATTACACCTAATAAAGTTACTAATTTTGTTTTAACTAAAACCTGTAAAATTTTAAAAGTAGGAAAAAAGAAAACAAATTAGCTCATCAAGCAGTTGGGATGAAAATATAAAACATACGAAAGCACCAAGTTGGGGTATAATTCTAAGGACATAAAAGGCACTTATCAACAGCTTATTGACTAAAAGAAGTATTGTCAACATTACTTTTCACAAGGATTTGGTGGTGGAACATCAGCATTGTAGTGCTTCAGGGATGTTCCTCAATGCCTTCCAAACTCATTCTCTCACGAGGGTTGTATTTTAGCAGCTTACAAATAAGATTCTGTACATTATCAGAGAGGATCAGTGAGGAAGGATGGAAATCGTATGTCAACATGAGCTATCCTCTTCAAGGTTTCTGATTTTGTTGTGGCTTTGAAGGATGGCTGACCATAAACAAATTCATAGCAGAGGACACCCAGAGCCCAGATGTCCACTTTATCATGATAGAGGCCTCGGCCTTCAATCATCTTAGGGGGGAGATAATGCAGTGTACCACATAGGGTAGCTCGTCTTTCATCTGGTACATGTACTGACCAACCAAAGTCAGCCATTTTGAGGATGCCACCACTAGCCACCAAAATGTTCTCAGGCTTGATGTCCCGGTGAATAACATTCTTTGAGTGAAGAAACTCTAAGGCACTCGCCAGCTGACCAATGAAGTTAGCAGCATGGTACTCAGAGAAGCACTTTATTGGCTGGGCTTGAAGAACCTTGTATAGTTCTTCATACTTTGCAAACTCCAAGATGAGATACACTCACTTTTCATAGTGAAAGTATCCATGCATACTAAGAATGTTACGGTGTCTGAGGTGGCTATGAATTTCTGCTTCCCTTTTTACTTGATGCTCAATACCATTTGTTGCCAAGACATTTTTGAACATCACCTTCAATGCTAACAACACCCTTGATTTTTTCTCCCTTGCAAGATAAACATTACCAAATATGCCCTTGCCAAGTGGTCGTCCAATTTCAAAGTCGTCAAGGGTCCAGCATCGCCCACTTGCACCAGAACTAGCTTCTTTAGTTTTTCCTTTTTTCCAATTATTGGCCAATACTAGAGAGAATATAAACAATGATTATAAACACCATATTTGTCATCATTTTCTTCTGTAGGGACTTAAGGAAGGCAGAAAGTTACCATAATAAACTTGTTAACCTGGTCGCATATTCTTATGGTTTGCTGAGATGCACATAATTGTAAACATAATATATCTGCACAAATATTTGACATAAACCATACTGGACATTGAAAATAACAAATGTTTTTTGTGGAAACAGGAAGGGATTTTGATCTTTATTAGAAAGATATATATACTTGGTGCCAACACTAGGCTTCCACTCTGCATCTGATCTAGCAATTACCTTTTGGAATTAACAAAAATATTTAGACGAGGTATAACAAGGTATAATGTTGTTCATGCCATAAACATCGATAGGGGTTACTTCTACATTCAAATCCTGTACAGTGCAATGTTTGAGAGAAAGAGGAATTTAGGTGGAATGAGATTTTGCATGTACAATAATTTACAACGATTTAAAAAAAAAATCAAAGTAACAATACTGTACTGTAAGAACTATATGCTACAATGAAATATTAAAATTTTAGAGATGTACTGTAATGAAACTTTAAAAAAAAAATTAATGTATAATACTGTAGTATTAAGGCAGCATACTGAAAATATAAATATTTTGATTAATGTAAATGCCAAAGAAGTTACTGTACTGGAGTAGTGTTTCCAATGTTATTGATATTAGATTGTATAAGATTACTATTGTAGGGCCTATATACGATTACTATATGGGTAATACCACTGCAATGTTGTTATAAACACTATTGTTATATACTGTATAGTAGTTATATAATGATAAGTGTTTAGGACAGTTACAATGAAATCTACCAGAAACTATTTGTTCAGTTCTGTATTTCCTTTCTGTAACTATCACTATTAAGAGTACTGTAGTTAGATATTGTTATTGCACATTTCATAGTTATTTAATGTATGGATAATATATATTGCAAAATATACCAATATTTGCCTCGACCTGTGATTTCAAAATGAACTGAGGTTACAACAATTTCAAGTATGAGACAGCAAAGCTTCAGTATAAGGCTGGTGTTTTTAATATGTCTTGCTTCCACCATAGTTACAGAAGAATACCAAAAGCAGCTATTACTTTGAAGCAGTGGAAAACAGGACAAAACTGCTTGTATGAGGTACATTATATTTTTTGTCTGTGTGCAGTCTATTATAATTTACTGCAGGTCTAAATTAAATTAAGGGAAAATACAACACTCTTGGTGCCCCCATATTACATTGTTATTGTCACTTTATTTCTTGAGGTTAAGAATATTTAGATACTATTGTTTCATATATCTTATAGTGTTAGAACAGTTAGGCTTAAGTCATTGATCCCTTGTTTAACAAAATGCATAAGGAGTTCAAGCACTGTGATAATTGTTACAATCATCATCATTTTATGTGTTACGTCTGTGGTTTCAATTTATTTTAGACATTTTTTCCTTTCATCTACCATCAGAAGCTGTGAGTGGAACTTGTCATTTTTGCTGAAGCAAAATTTTACATTGTTATACAGCCAATACAGCCAGTCATATGTTTGCACCCATGCCTCTCTTTCCCTTTGATTCTGGTTTTCTCATTTCTACTCAGCAGCCCACACTGTGATGAGAAGGGTGAGAGAGGGGCAGGGGATGTGTTAGGGAGTAAGAGAGGAAGGAAGGTGATGGTTGTGATGACTCGAGGGTTGAATACACCTGTAGTGAAGTGTAATATGAATATTTATCAATATTTCCTAAGTGATAAAATGCAACAATGATTAACAAGAATATTCTAAATTAATAGACATAATGTGAGTATTTCCTTAAAAGAAAATATAGGTATGCCAAACAAAACTAGACATGGTTTTAGACCTCCCAAACTCTTTGTTTACTTCACAGATAATGTTATAGCTCTTCCACACGAGAGGCAAAAGACGGTGAGCAGACACTGTTACCAATTTTGTGGATAGGCCACGGGCACGAGTGAATACCGGGGACTGTTTCTGGTAACTTTGTAAAAAGAAAGAGAATTCCATTCAGTTGGCCATGCCCGCTGTTTTTTTGCCACTCGTGTGGAAGGGGTTTTAGGTGGGCATTTTGCCTTTACTCCTCACCTAAGGCAATGTAGAATGCTACAAAACTTATTGACTAAGTGAGTTTTAGTCTTTGCTACAAAAATATTTGTTGCGGGAGGGTTGGTGGTTGTCCGGCAGTCTTACAAAGTACTGTATATGCTGATTTTTCTGGGAAGAAATTTTGAGTGTTGTGAATGCCAAAAGATATTCTTTTATTAGGTTAGACATTAGAGAAATATGGTTGTGTACAGTATTTGTGGAGGATGATGTCTGGGATGGCTGTACTACATAATCAGTATTTGTTGGTATTGTTGTGCTGTGTTATATATATATTGTATGATTTTTTATTGTAACTATATTGTTCTCTCTATGGAACAATCCCATAGTTCATCAGAACAAACAGTGAGAGACTGTCGAAGCCAAACTTTGGATTAGAGATACTCGGCTTAGTCATATTTATTCAATGGGATATTATCCTACTCCATCCTGCTAATGTTGTAATATATACCTGTTTAAGGGGGAAGTTTGTATTGGTAATTCTGGAGCAACTGAATCCTCCAAACTATTCCAAGCAACAGAACACCATTAATTTTGCCCCTCTGGTCCTAGCATACTTTGGAGGAATCAAGGCACTCCAGTGTACCAAAAAAGAATTACCACCTTAACTACTACGTACTTCTTTCTCAGTGATTGTCTATTGTGTACAGAGCCTGTTTGTGTTGTTAACTAGGCATCACAAACTTCCTAATCTGAGAAATATATGGTACCATACTCCATTAATCCAAAAACATACAATACAATACCCAATTGATACATATTCTTCAGAGAATCAATATTTTAAGTAATCTTTAATTTGTTGTATGATTTTTAGTGGCCTGGTATTAGGGAAGCCTTATTTACAGTTGGTTGATATTGGTTATGTGGGCTTGTATTAGGATAATGTATATTTCATGGTGAAAATTACTATTTGCGGTGTGAGGGAAGGCTTTCCTAGGTATGTCTTTCTTTTGGCTCTCCATCAGCTGTCTGGTGGGTGTCATCTAAGGGATTAGGTACACGTTCTACTGGAGCTTACTTCTAGTAGGAAAAATATATTCCCTGTGACTTGGAGCACTTGTCAGCACAGCTAATTTAATGAGAAGATTTAATTTCTTTTACAATGTTTTCTTTTGCTTATTATTTTATCATAACCAATAAGAATGCTTGTCCTTTATTTTCCTTTTTGTATGATGTAATGTATTATGCTGGTTGACTTACAAGACAATCTCAAAATTGCAGGGGAAAATTTCATTCATACATACAGTATATATTCTTCATATAAGACTGGCATGAAATGTGAACCTAAGACCAACCCAGGCAGTCAGTACTGCCAATGTGTGAATGCTTTGAATGGATGCATTTTTTGTTGATACTGTAGTTTTACCACTACATATATCTTACTGACCTGAAAACAAGTTCATGAGAAAAGGTGGGTGGTAGGGGGCATTCTTTTTCAAATTCCCAGAGTTATGACATGTTACTGAACCATGTATGTGATGGTGCATCAGGTGATGCTGATAGGTAAATGTTTAGTGTTTGCCCATCTCACTGCAAAACAATTGAGAACATTGAGGGTTAGGAAAAGATAAGATCTTGTCAAATTACCTATGTAAATAAATTCACAGCAACAGAAAAGATTTCATACAGTGTGCCAAAATCAACTCTGAAGTTGGCAACCCCTTCCATTCCCTAACATATTACAGTATGGCATAAAACTGCCCAAACTGTATATTCCTATACCTGCAGTTGTTCTCCCTGTTGCCTCTTGCTCCTGTGTATCTTCATATAACCCAAACCTTTCAAAATCAAAGTTAGCAGGAATGCTAAAATAGTTTTTGTTGACATCCAGTTTGCCATGATCATTAATAAGGGTAGCTTCTCAAGCAGTAGTTTCACACTTAGTCCAAGTACTGAGTGATGAGCACTTGGTGTTGTTCAAAAATATTCTTAATGTATTACTTCTTGAAGAAAGATTAAAGTTCATTCATGTCCTGTATCAGTTTAACAGGATCAGTTTCATTGTCTGCAAGACAGTGGTGATGCCATGGTGAGGTGAACCGCAGGGTGTAAACGGACAGATCTTGATTAAACCTCAGGATACTAAATCACTAGATGAAAGTTTAATTGCTGATATCAGTGGCTTGGGAGTCTTCCTCTGCTTGATCATCATTATCATCATCATCCAGCATTTCTTTGATAGTCAGTCCAGTGTCTTTGAATATCATCTCAGGCACCTGCTCATCATAAACTTGGTCCTCCTCTGTGATAACAAGTATTGTAAGTTTACATTCTTGCTTTGTACTCGTGTACTTTCTTATAGCATTTGTACTGTATTTGGAAAAATTAGTGAATGTGGGGGAAAAGAAGTGACTTTTTGGACAGACTGTGGTGCTAAAATATTACAGGTACAGTATTCCAATACTGTAAATTATTCATTTAGAGCTTAGTGAAATATGCACTTTACAGCATATTCTGTGAAGTCCCAATGATATTGAATATTATATTCATACATATATGCACTGCTTATGTCTGTCAGTTCACTTGTCTATGCATGGCTTAAAATTCCCTTGCAGTTCATCCAACACATGATTCATGTACTGTAAGTTTATTCATGCACTGTACTATGAATTTTTAGAGCTACATGGCGAATATTGGTCTAGCGCTAGGACTGAATTTATTTTATTCTTTTGTTTCATACTTTTCACATGCTGTATGTACCTTGATTACACACTGATGAATGGTGATAATCAGTTACTCTTGATATAGACTTGAAAATTACTACAACTTATCGTTGTACATATACTGTACACTCTTACCTCTCTTTATCTCATGACCTGCCTAAATATCTGTAATTCTTTGCCAACAGCAGGTAATTTCCATCATCATTATCTTTCGTGTATATTCTTAATTCACTAAAACTTATATCCTTACTGTCACCCTGCCTTCTACTGTACAATCATTTACCACTGGGACATAGCTACTGTGCATCGACCCATATGGGGCTTGTCATATAATGTTGGTGTACTGTGGTCTATTCATTCCTCCATAATAAGGCATGAAATATACTTCGTTAGTCTAGGTGTTTTGTGGCTGAAGTTTATGAATAGGGTTTTATGATTTTGAAGGGAGAAGATGATATTTTGTATGGAAGTAGCAGAAGAGTTCTTACATTGTCATAACATTTTTATCATGGTATTAGCCTAGGGTTGATGAAGTTTGAAATGTTGAGAAATTTTCCAGTTCAAATAATTGTTTTTATCTTTATTTGTGTGTGTGTTTTACCCTTCAGCATGTATCACTGTTTTGACTACAGTACTTCATTATCACTGTGTTGTGAACTTGGATGGTTTTATGATTACAGTATATCTTTCAGAGATTTTTCTGAGATATTTGTTTTTATCTGTTAATAGAGGTGTGGTGCTCTCACAGTACCTTAGTATATTTGACTTGTGGCCGGGTTATGAGGCAGGACGAACCTGGACTGAACACCCCATTTTCTCTTATAGGGGCCAAGATGCAGTAACCAGAGTGAGTCGCTGGAACAGACACTTGCCCGCGCTATCCAAAGTGCCCATGTTTGCCCCGTCTGTGGCCACCTAGCTCGTCAGAAGAAAGATCTCAAGAAACACTTGCGTGTCCACACTGGCGAGAAGCCCTACGCGTGCCCCTGGTGTGCCTACCGCTCCACTCAGAACAGCAACCTGAGGACACACATACGCAGAGTCCACACACAGCACCTACTGCAGTCTGAGCAGTACCACCCACCCACCAGTCGAGAAGAGGGCACTGCAACTGATACCTCATGTCCTCCCCTCTTTGTAGATTGATTCAGAACTCAAAATTAATCAGTGATATGCTCAGTCAGTGAATTGGAACCATGCCAATAAATGATTATGGCAGATTTGTATCATATCCTGATACAAGTGATTCCCCATGAAATGGGCATTCCCCCAAAAATTTTGCTGGTTGAATTGCAGAGAGAGGACAGTCTGAGTTGGGTGATATGCCATTATATATATTATACTAGTCTGTTGGTCAGGTGTAGGATGGTGAGACCTACCCCATGGAAAAGTTGATCCTAATGACCAGTGTGGCATATTTTTCTCCCTTAGGGTCGGGTAGTGTCGAGAACAATGCATCCGACAAGTGAGTTTGTTAGTGAGCCAGATGAGGCGGCCCTGCTGACTAGTGACGATGGACTGAAGCTGTTATGTGATCAGTGCAGCTACAAGGCTCGTGATAGTGCTAACCTCAGAAGACACAAGAGGATTCATACTGGTGAAAAGCCTTACGCTTGTGCTTTTTGTGATTATCGATCTACTCAAAGTAACAATCTGAAGGCACATGTCAAGAGAAAACATGGGGATAATGCCCTGGATTATAGTGTTGATCAGTTACCCACACAGACCATTAACCATTATGCATCTTCATCACAGTGAATGTAGTCATAACTTTTGTAAATATGGTTTCCATTCCTACTGAATTTCTTAGTACAGGTACCCTGCTGTTGTTACTACTTTATTACAGTATGGAATCTTGTCACTCCACTAAAAGTTTTATGTATTAAGTAAATATGTGATATTTGTTTTTTATGAATAGCTAAATGTAGTTTAGATGGTACTGTATAATACAGTAAGTGATTGTTTATTTTTTCTTGCAAATAAAGTTTAAATCATAATAGGATATTTTCTATTCCTGATACAGAATATATTTCATATTAATTATAGTGAATGGAGTGAATCTCTGGTGAAATGAAAGAAATAGTAAGATCATTACTTGTCAAGAATGAAGCTGCTTGTTTTGTATTGTTGTACTTTGCATATCAAGTGAGTTAAGCATTATATTGATATTAAACTTGCTTTGCCTCATACTCAAGTTTGAGGCACCTTCATCTGGTTAAAAATTTGAATTCTCCATTTTATACAGGTAATTAGAAAACTTGCTCTGCATCAATTTTGGTTACTTTTATATCAGAAGCTTCTAGTTTTTATTGGATTAGATATTTTATACATCACAAAGGCCATCTACAGTATTAGGACTTGACACACGTAATCTTTATGGCATGTTTACTTCAGTTTGGCTTCTTAAGCTTTTCAACTTTCCCATTTTGTTGTTTTGTAGCATAAAGGTTCAAATGATGTAGATAACCTATCCCCTCACATAATATATAGTACTGTACAGTATTATGTACTCTGTACACATGTGATATATGTTGCAGTATATCACACAATCATTTTAAAGCACAGGTGAAAGGCTGTTTAATTAGTAAACTAGGTAATGGGTTTTTTGTGCTTATTCTTCTCTTATCTTTATTAATTAGCCTTGGATGTCAGTAATATATCCCTTGCCCTAGTTCAGTAAGATAATAGACACTTGAGCCAACTGTTGGTAAACCATTGCCCTCTCTTCTCTTGTAGGCCTCGGAAGTTCTGGATGCGCAAGGGGGAACTAGGAAGTTGAGCCACTACATTTGCCAGCACTGCGGCTATGTGGCGCGGGACAAGACCAATCTGCGCAAGCACTTGTACACTCATACTGGTGAAAAGCCATATGCATGCATGTACTGTTTCTATAAAACTACACAAAACAGTAACTTACGGACACACATAAAACGTCACCATCAACAGTACCTATTGCCAGAAGAGAAGGAGATAGAGCAGTTTAGTGGAGGAGTTTAGTGGTCGTGTTGAAAGTTTTAGGCTTTGAGTTGTGTTACAAACCAGTAATGAGCCTGTGGTATCAGTGACATATGTGTCGTGGTTTTCTGAAGACTGGATTATACGGTCTGAATTGAAAGAGTCGGGCTTTATGGAAAGGCTTTAATAAGATTTTTAAAGTTAGGTTATTTAATGCTTGTACTTTTACAGCTCATTTGTTAAACGCAGAATCAAAGTTTAATGATACTATTAAATAGTACAGAGAAATTCATTTAACCTATTACTATTTAGATGGCTTGATGTATATTATGGTAACTTTAAGATATGCATTTCTAGAAGTGGGAGAACTGATATGTGATAGGTAATAGTGAGAAGATTATTATGAGGAAGTAGTGGATAAGAAGATAAAAAGATGATTATTTGGCATGTTTGAGTGTAAGTGTTGGTAAATGTGGGACATTTCTTACCTGGTGAGAAAGAGGGTAAATGAAGCAGTGTTTGTGAAGCATAATATACTGTATGTATGATTTATATGTCTTCAGGATTATGGATGGTGATGATACATACATTTTATGTGAATAATATTAAGAAGCCCTGTGAGTCAATCAGCTTTAATTTTGTGCAAATATTTATTGAATAGTAGTAAAAGTAAAGCTCTTTTAAAGTGATTACTTTAGCTTTCATTAGCTCCTCACGTATAGTATGCTTGTGAAAGTTGTGGATTACACTTGTTGTGTAGTAAGTCACTAATACATTTTCACTACTGCAAATCCCCATGAGTTTTCTTCATCCTTGGTGAGTGTTGTGAAGTAGAAACTACATTGTAAGATTGATATTTCTGGTGCAGTAAATCAAAGTATTATGTGCTATGTTTAGCATATTACGGTATTAGTATAACTGTATGCAATAGGCACAAGGTAATTAATTTGCATGGCAATTTTCAAACCTTGTCATGGCTGTGTGTGTCCATTGGAAATCCTCTTTTAAAATGTAGTGCATCATGTTTGAATCCTGATAAAGTCATGTATAGTTTGGGAAAGTACAGGATATTGACGTCTGGAGAATTTCAATTTACTGTACTGAATATACCTTCAGACAATACTGTACCACAATACATTATCAGCTTCCAACTCCTTAGTATTCAGCAGGGGAGAACTTATACAATTACATAATCTATTAATTTTGTTGTAGTGAACCCTTACAGGAATGAGTATGTGAGCACATTTTGCTGTACTGTACTGTACTGTACTTTATTATTACACTTATTCATAACACACGCCTTAGTTAATTTTTTGTGTAGTTCCAGGTATCCATCTCCTCTTATTGTCTTGTTTCTTGTACTAACACAAGTACTGAATGATTGCCTTTGTTGGTCTGGTACTGGTGATAGTCATGGCATTATTATATTGTATTGTAATCCATAAATAATTACCTGTACTGGATACATTTTGTAAAGTGTTATCTTGAGATGTTGAAGTTGAAGCTTGAACTGCATAAGATGTTTGTAGTTGGTTCTTTTGTTTGACTTTGTAAATAATCTCGTCACCAGCTAAAATAATACGAAGCAGAGACAACTTGTGATGACTCAATTTGATCTTTAGTATGCATGATGAATTTGTGTCCAGTAATGTGTAATGGGAGATGAAAGTTGAAAATATTTTGTAGGTTTCTGCATAATGGACAAAGTCTTTTCTGCCACTAGCTGGTAAATAAGAACACGGGAATTTACCAGTACAGTATCAGAAAATTTTGCTTTTAACAGATATCATAATACTTTAGAATTAATTTGCAAGATAATCACTAAAGATAATTTTTGCAATCATATCCTATACAGTACTTGTATTGTTTATATACAGTATTGTATTAATAAATTATATGGGAGTAGCATGTAGTCTATCTGATTAATGAAACGGATTAATCATGATATTTTTGAATGATTTGAGAAAAGCAGTTGACGTTAAGAGAAATTTGGTATATAAATAAAAATTAGGCATACAGCACTGTAATATGGATTCATGCTTTACTTGTTATTTTAATTTGTGTGTTCCTATGCTGTGTATGGGTTGCCACAATCTTCCAAGGGTTAGATTTAGTGTCTTAAAAAACTTGTTGCTTAGAATGTTGAGGATTTCTTTTATGGCTTATCATAATCACAACTTTGCCTGCTTATTTTATTCTTTGATTGAGACTCGATAGCTTAGCTTACCCTGACATAGTTTAGAGTGAGGGAAATATTACAAGCATGGCAACAGTGAATGTGAATAGTAAGGCAACGTGTTTGTTCATTGTAGGAAGCATCACGTGTGTGGCAGCGGCAGTACCCTCTCCTGCTTGGTGGGGGAGTGGTGTGTCCTTTTTGTGGAAAACTCTTTCATCACAAGAACAACTTTTGTAAACACTACAACACCCACACAGGAGAGAAGCCTTTCCATTGTCGCCTCTGCAACTTTCGCACCGTACAAAAGGGAAACCTCAAGGCACATATGCGAAGAATCCACAATCAAGAAGGATCGTAGTGTTTTAGTACCTGTATTATAGTGTAAATTAAATATATTTTGGTACTATACAGTACAATACTACTCAGTTACTAGTTGATAACATCATGCCATAATGACATGTATTGGCAATGATTACAACAACACTACTGTACACTGAAAAGTAAAGTTCAAGTACAAATATTTATGATAGTAATTGAATGTTGAAGGTAAGAGATACTCGTGGAATCTGGTGTTTTTCTCATATGTGAAATATGGAAAATTTATTGTTGGTTCAGTGTATAGAGCTTGGGAATATTATTTTTAAGATTGAGCTGATCAAGTAAAATCTGTTAAGTGTAAAATATTTCCAATATTTATTTTATGGCACATTACAGAAACTGGCATATGCTAATGAAGTGGAAATGTGAAAAGGCAGTTTGTTTTATATTTTCATTATTTTCATGTGAAAATTATAATTTTATGCGTCTTGTAACAAGTGCAGTTACTTGTGTCCAGAATCAATGAGTGACAATCTCATCTGCCAGCACTTACAATATTTATCTCAAAGTATGCAAAAATTAGTTCATTTAAAATGCTGTGTATATAAGAACAAGTAATACAGACAGTTTGTACGTACTGTATCTATAAACATGAACGAAAATGAATGCTTCCCCTTTTGTATACTATTCAGAAAATATGGTGTGCTATCATGGACTCCAGGCATACTGTACCAGGAAATTAATTACAATATTAGGTGAGAGACTCTCATCCCATACTACAATAACCATACAGATGTAAGAGGGAGCTTAGGTAAGATTTAAAGACCAATGGTTAAGCACAGGGTCATTGTATGTCTGAAAGTTCCATTGTCATGTAGTTGTGTATTTGGTCACTTGGTGGTGTGCCAGAAACTTGTTACAATATTACAAATGATGCCACCAGCATTGTGCTTCAAATCTTGAAACTTAGGAAATTGTATTGATTATATTTTAATGCATACAAGAACTTGTATAAGTACAGTACAGTACAGTACAGTACTTTCTTCCATAGTTTAACAGTATGCTATATTCAGAATAATTTAATTTACAGCATACAAAAACAAACTATAAGCAACACACAGTACCAGGTTGTGGGTAAATGGTAACAATGTTTTAGAATATGATCGTGAGCACTTCACCGTGACTGCTGGCCAAGGTTTACTAACCAACCTTCCGTGCACTTCTAGGATACGAGCGTCATGGGTGAGGTGCCAAGCGCTCTGGGTGATCGCTTTACTTGTAGCTACTGTTGCAAGACATTCAACCACAAGAACAACTTCCGGAAGCACATACGGACACACACTGGGGAGAAGCCTTATAACTGTCCACACTGTTCCTATTGTTCAGCACGTACAGACCTTCTCAGAATACACATTCTCAAGAGACATCATTATGAGTCATATAATTATCCAAAGTCTTAGGGGCTCTGAGTACGGACCGACCGTCTAATTAGAAAGGTGCTAAGTTTCAAAAATTTACTAGACAGCAATTTTTTGACATCTGTAAGGGCAGGGCAAATGAAAACTCTCAGTTTTTTTCAAGTTATTACTCAATGTCCAAAGGTGAGAATATAGATTCCTGTAATACAGTACAGTATTGTAATATCTTAAAGGTAAAGAGAAAAGTGGATATTTTGAATGGCTGTAATTCCTGTGGACATTACTTGCCTTTACCTTTCCATTACTTTGGTGTTATTAACATGTTACATCTCATTAGCCTCCAAAATTTGTATTGATGAAATTTGTAAAGGTGTTTACTCCAAAATTTTTACATATACATGTATTTTTTTCCACTGTGGATATGGTTAGGCAAAAATGATTTAATTTGAAGCTGTGAATGGAAGGAAATGATATTGAGATGTAAAGCTTGGAAATGTATTTTGAAGTGCTAAAACAACTATGCCATCACAGCACTCAAATGATACAACTTGTAATTAATTCAGTTTTTTATTTTTCTCAGTCTGGTTTTGTCTTGATTTACTGCTGTATAATTTTAGTTTTGTTTTTTTGTTTTAGATTCTTATATTTGAATTGCCCATATTTTGTACATAGAATATTGATACTTTGTGATTGTTGTTAAATGGTATATTCTGCACTCAGATTGTTGATGAAGAAATGTAAAGTACAATACTGTCATACTGGTTTTATAACAACCTATTTAATTACTGTACATTAGCATTTAAAACTTTGGCATTTACTTAGCATTCATGTCCATTTTGTAGGAAATTATTATGTGTTATTCTTAAATTTAATTAATGACCGTCCACAGCATATGAAGATCATCTTATACTGTCAGAATATTTAATCTCTCTTTTGCCCAATTGGCACATGGAATGAAAGGAGAACATAATGACAGCAGCTACTTGTGGGTAAAATAATATCGGAATCTGTGTTGCACACCTAACTTCTCTGTGATATTCTCACCGGTCCCCGTTTCCATTCTTACCCGAGATGAGTTGCTCCTCTTCCATTCATGGAGTTTGGTACCAGACTACCACATGGCAGATAGAAATGCATATAACCCCTTGGATTATGGCTTCAATACCACCATGCCTTCAGCAGCTCCCCAGCAATATCAGACACCAAGCACCCTTCCATACTTCAGCTTGGCCATAACACTCCACATCTCAGCAACAGAGGGTGGAGTATTGTTAACTGTGGAGGGAACCAGCAATCAGGGGTAGCCAAGTTGACCCTGTATCTAAGTCTGTCTGTCACTACACAACCATCCACGGTTTGCCCAAAGCTTGCCAGGGACCTACTCTCAAAGTCTCTTTCATGGCTCTGTAAACAGGTTGAAGGTCATTTTGACCATTCGTTGATACCACAGACATTCTTCTCAGTGAACCATTAGCAGGACTACATGACAGCTTCCTATGCTGCTGTGATTACTTGTCAGTCTGGCAGCATGACTTTACCCATTAATATCCAATGTCTCCTTGAGACCCTACCACTCCTTCATCTCTGTCTAACTGCAAGGCATTCTCCAGCAGCTGTCAGGGTTTCCTACACCTCAGTAAAGTACTTCAGTGAGCCAAGAATTTCAATCCCAGTGGAGAGAGCCATTATATACAGTACTCCCAAGTGTAGATACCATTACTGAGCTACTCAAGATGAAGATTAGATTGGTATCATCTCAAGATATGTCCAGATCTGAAGCAAAACTTTAATGTAGCAACAAGTTTGTGGTGTGTAGCAAAAAATTCAGTACAGTACTCTTATAGACCCTACAGTTTCAGTGAATGCCCAAAACGATATAAAAAGTCAATATCTTTGGTTGCACCTCTGTTGTTGAAGTATGAAATCCAACACTGTAACTCTTGCCTCTTATACCAGGATACCATAATTCTCTCCCCTCCACTTCCTTGACACAAATAATAATGGGATGTTGATAATGAGTATGTAGTATGTTATATCCAAGATTAAATGGTCTTAAGGGGGTGTGGGAATAGGGGGACAGGCTTGGGGGGTTTTTGGGGGGTGCAGGAGTAGGGGGACAGGCTTGGGGGGGGGGGGGTTGGGGGGTGCAGGAATAGGGGGACAGACTTTCTACCCACCCCAAGCCTGATCCCTATTTCCGCACCCCCCCAAAAGCCTGTCCCCCTATTCTCGCACCCTTTCAGTCCCCCCCCCCCCCCCCCCCGAAGCCTGCCCCTTACTCCCACATCCCCGTAATATCAGAGAAATATAGCCATCATTTACTCAGCTCTTCACAGGTCACAAGATTGAGAAATGTTGGAAGTAATTTTTGGTCACCACTGTTCTGGATTGATTGTGGAAGGTGAGGCCATTGTATTGTATCTCTCTGTTGTAAATTTTTGAATGTTACTGTATTTTTAATTGTTTATTATTTCATTATTTTGTACTGTATAAACATCAATGTACAGTAGGTTATAGAAGTACTGTACATGTATGTGGTAGAGAGTTTGTTTTTTATGTGATCTGCTGCTCTGACTCCACTCTATAATCTAAGGAAGTTTTTATAATTCACTTCTGTATTCACCATCAGTACAATCCAAGACCATTAAGACATCTATATACATACCACCTCGTCCGACCCCTAGACGAGGCCCGTGGTTTTTCTGGATGACGGCTCGGCACATCTATCACTGACAACACACACACCAACACACACCACGGACCCTCATGTGTGTGGTGGTGTTGTTGTTGTTGTTGTGTGTGTTGTCAGTAATGGTTTGGACGAGCTGTTATTCAGAAAAACCACAGGCCTCCTCTCAGGGTCGGAAGAGAAGGTACAGTACCGGTATATATATGTTTTATGGTGTTCGATTGTACATGTTCATACTTGGCTTTCAAAAACAAGTGCACTGTATAATTTTTGGCCTTTTCTCATGTCAAACAAAGTGAAATATTGTATATATTGTTCATCAGAAAAGAACAATGTTGAGATACGAAAATATATATATACAATATATACTGTACTGTATATACTATAACTATTGTACTGTAACTGTTAACAAAGAGAAAGAGCTCTCTGACGTAGCCACTTCCTCTCTTATTTTAGGTTGGGCTGGCATCCTCAGTCAGACCAGAGGCAGACCGAGCCACAGCATCCTTGAGGTCCAACATTTCCACCTTTAACACCATGTGCCCATACTGCAACAAGGCTAGCTTCTACTCTCCCCGTGACTTGGAACGCCACATCCGGATACACACCGGTGAGAAGCCCTACCGCTGTCAACACTGCAGCTACCGGGCGCGTCTCAAAGCCCACATGAAGTCCCACCTCCTGCGTATACATGGGTTCGCCGAGAGTGCAAAAGTGGGAGGTCACGGAGTTAGTCAGGTGGCACAAGTTACACAGCACTCACAAGATACATCTCTTTAGTCACTTTCCACCCACATACAAACTCTCCTCTTATACATACATGTACAGAGAAAATCAAATGAGGCTGACGAGTGTTGAATTAACTGGCTCAAGACACTTATATATACAGTATGCTGGTGGAGTAATCTCTTCTGTGGTATTTAACTTGTTATGACTTGACATCGAAGTGATCTGTTTTTTTTTTCTATATGTAAAGTCAGTGTACGGTAAAGGATTGTTTGTACCACTTTTAAAACAATGCATATAAAAACTGATGGGGCTTTCTCAGAGGATTAAAATACAATAATGCTTATATGACAGATTGATAACCAGGAATGGAACAAGAACTCAAAGTTAACTGGGAACATTGGATTTTGGAAAACAACAGAAAAATGAACTGAGAATGGAAGAAGTTTGTAGGAGGCTTGCATTCTACAATATAGGGGACTAATGGTGGCTGCTGATATACTAGAAAATGAATCTCCTTTATATATACAGTATATTGACTGATACTAGCATGTGTAGTATTAAAATGAGATAAACCAAGACAAAATATCTGAAACTGAAATCTCATTATAGTGTTGTTAATGTTAAGTTGCAACTATGTACAGTATTGTATATGTGATACTTAAGAGACTATCACACACACCAAGTTTCCCTCATCCCTCCAACCTTGGTCATGTTGTAGATACAGTAGTGATGCCTCATTTGTGGACAATACTTTTTAACTAGGACAGTAAACTAGCAATGAATTTCTGGTGCTGATTACCAAAATTTGTATAAATTATTCTTGTTACCACACAGTACAGTAGCAGCATCAAAATTATATGATATGATAATTTTACTATAGCTTTCATTACTGATCTTAGTTAGGGTAATCTGTAGCAGATACTCTCACTGTTATGATGAAACCATTTCCAGTTTCATGGATCTGTATGTTTTGAATCCTCAATATGTGAGTTTATGGGCTGCTAAGTACAGTACACCTCATAATACACATCACTTATATGGGAGGCTGAAAAAATCATATGTAGTACAGTACAGTATATACAGTACACAGTATTACGTTGCCAATATTAATATAATAATAATAATAACAACAGTATCTCAGGAAATGTTACTCCAAGAGCTATTTTAGTGACCTCATCAGGATTATCCCAGTTGTCATTACAGACGACATTTTTGTATGTTTGCATTTAAATTAGTTGAATAGGAATTACAGTACATAACTACAGTAGGTGTGTTGTAAAATGTACAGTAGCAATGCCATGAATTTTGTAATACTGTATACAGGATTGTACAGAGTCTAAAGAAAAGCATTGGTACACAGGAGGTACAGTCATGGAAAATAGTCCTTGACCAGTCAGTGAAGAACATTGGAGCGTCTGAAAACTGTAAACATTTATACCCAAACTATAAAGAGGCAGGTGACTGAAGCAACGAATCCACATGTTCACAGTTCATAACAGCCGGGCGCACCTCTCCATCATAAGCTGGTCAAGGACTATCTGCCGTGACTGTACCATGCCTACCATAAACATACATACATACATTTACTTATGTGGGAGAGTTAAAATTGCTCGCTGTAGTTAGTTCATGAAACCCACCATATACATGTACTAGATTTCCATGCGGAATTTTCATTGACTTATTGTGTATTGTGAACAATGTATATAATTTACCACTGTACTGTATGATATAATATTATGTTTAACACAATAATTCAGATATACACCTAAGAGTATGGCTATCAATGTGTGTTTTAACTGTCCCTCTTTTTCAATATCCTTCCTGCTTGCTGTCACACCTCTTTATCACCTTTTTCTGGTGCTATAGGACCTTCCTGTTGTGGCGCCTAATATCCGTCAATCTATCAGTCCAATCTATCAATGTGTGAAAAGTCTGACATTATTATTTTAGTTTTCCAATGTCGTCATAATGTTTCAGACATTGTCCACTGACACGTACACACACACATACACAGGGAGCAAGAGCATGTATGGACAAAGATAATGTATGGCAACTAACTACAGTTTTGAGTAATGTGGTGAAGAGAGGTTGAAAAGAGATAGGTAAAGCTTCATACACTGACATGATGATTATACATTTTTTATTGTTACAATATTTTGTCTCTGCTCTATCAGAATTACATTACTCCTTTTGTTATGAGTGTATTAAGAGTATTATTCTTGCAATTTACAGACTTCATAACACTGTGAACCATGACATCCTTCATAAAATGAATTGGCATATTTTTATGTGTGTATTTTTTCCGCATACGAAGTTGCATTGCTGTACTGCATTACAAACTTGTGAAGTACAGTAACAGAAATGTGTGATTTACAATAGATGATGGAATTGATATTATCTGTATGTAATAGTCTTCCTATTAAGTACAGTGTAATGTATTTATTTCAGTACAAGCAATAAGGACTGTATTAGGGTTGCCAATTGTTTTGTTATAAGGGGAGCAGTACCAGATTGTAGAGAAAGTAACCTAATGTGAATATTGTACAGTATTACCTTACACTTATAACATAACTTTGTCTTTGTAGATACAGTATGCTTCAAACTTTTACACAGGTACGCTGCATTTCTCTCTATACAGTATTGTGCCATTTGTAAATACTGTAGTAATATTGTAATATAGTAAGAGGCTTTGGGTCTTTCACTATATGAAAAGGTCAGTAATTGCTGGATGGTGATTATATCTTAAGATATTTTTATTATTACTGTATATGATAATCAAAGATGAAATAAATGTCTTGGATAAAAATTGATTGTCCACCTTAGTACCAAAGGAAAATAAACAACATTAATAATAAGTGAATCATATTATTTTGTGCTGTACTTCATGACTTACTACACTACTGTCACTATAAGGGAACTGTATTGGTGGAATGGTAGCAGGTTCATATTATGTATATGTTTGGTTGGACCAAATTTGAGGCTGGTCATCTCCTGCCTATGTTTGGTGGTTAACACTTACCTGTAACCTTTGTATGAGCTGCAGCACCACCTGTCGATGTCACAACTTTGGTGGAATTTGTCCATTTCTACCACCATCAGGAATAATTCTATGAAGGTGTATCAAATTTGTAATAGTTATTGAGTTAACAGTTATTAAAAGCAGTGTACTGTAAAAACAACTGTACTGTAAATACAAAGCAGGCACTCCACTATAATTCAATAATAATTACAAATTGGATGCATCATCATGGAAGACTTTCATGATTTAATTGCCAGAGTTATAACCATTCCTGATATGACACTTTATATAATGTACACAAATCTATATGCATGACTGATGGTGTGATGTGACAGGTGTGTGTGGGAGCAGCAGCAGGGAGTGGCAGTCAGCGGGAACCTCAGCGCATCCATAGCTGTACCTACTGTCACAAGTCCTTCACCTGCAGACAAAAACTGGAGGCACATTTTCGCACGCACACTGGGGAGAAGCCCTTTGCTTGTCAATACTGTCCTTACCGCAGTGCACAGAAGGGTAACTTGCAGCTCCACATTAGGACACATACAGGTGAGGAACCCTTTGCTTGCTCCCATTGCTCATATCGTACCAAGAACCAGAGCAACTTAAATACTCATGTTCGTAGCAAACATTCAAGTATCAGTGTGGATATGATAGCCAATATACCTCAGGATCATAATGCAGTGTAGTCAATAATCATTATGTTTGACATTATCACCAAACTCTATTAAGGATAATTGAATTTTAAGTCTGCAAATTTTCAGTTTTTCTTTTACATATGAGTGATGAAGTTTTTCAAATGTCCTATTCTTTATGTTTAATCTATCTATCTATAGCTCTGACACCCCGCTCCCTCCAGTAACTCCCCTCAAGGGAAGAAGTGTCTCCAGTTTTCCCTGTTCAAACACAACCTCCTTATTTGGTCAAGCCCTACTCTGCCCCTGACATTTCTCTCCTTTACATGCTCTTCCACTCTGTTCTGCCATCCAACTGGAGGTCTGCCTCTCACACCAGGTCCCACAACCTCACTTCCATACACCTTCTTTACAAACTCCTCACCTTGCATTCTCTCTACATGTCCAAACCACCTCAATGTATTACGCTTCACATTCTCAACCACTCTACACTCAATACCAATTGCCTTCTCACTCATACCACATCTCTCATACACACTCATTACTTTCTCCATCTCACCTAGAAACTCTAGATGCTTCTCTCAAGTAACACATTTCCACAGCACCTTTTCTAGATTGATGAGCCCTACTCCATGTCCATGTCTCTGACACATATGTCAGTGTTGGCAGGATTATACTATTTTGTATTTCCATTTTCACTTCCATACTCACATTTTTACCCTTCATAATCCTCCCCAGTGATCCTATAACCTGTCTACCCCTCATTGCCCTCTCCCTAATTTCTCCTTCCATACTTCATATTTACACAGAACTGTGCCCAGGTACTTAAACTCCTCGGGGCTGCTCTGCCAGACAGCTTGAGGAACTTCAACAACAACTTAAACTCCTTCACTTCTTCCATCCTCTCACCCCTCAGAGTTATCTCACACTTAGTCCCAGTTGGTACTCCCACTCTATAAGGTGTGGCAGTCAATCACTTCAGTTTTTGCCCTCTCAGAATTCCATCACTTTACTTTTACCAACATTCACCTTCAGTTTCCTTCATTTACACACAGACTGAAACTCATCCACCACCCTCTGTAACTCCCTTACACTCTCAGCCATCAACACAGTGTCATCTGCAAATAAACTTGCCGTCAAGGACCAATTTACTTCATTCAGCCTCAACTTCACTCCTAGACCATTCTCTTTGGCCTTCATCTCTCACATACAACCATCCAAATACAGTACTGTATTATTATTATTAAGATAGATCAGAGACACAAAGCTGGGAGAGAATGCAAGCATTCTATCAATTTGAGCAGTTAGCTTAAAAAAACATATTAGCCCTACTTTTGAAGCCAGCCAGTCCTACACCATCAAAGACAGATTCACCAAGGCCATTCCACAGAGACACCGACCTAGGGACAAACGATCAACTGTACTGACAGGTTCTACAGCGAGGCAATATGTAAACAAACCTATGGGAGTCCAATGCACCATGAGTGACACAAGCTGGAACATACAGAGGTGGCAGAGAGGAGTTAAGAGGATGCAGCACATTACTTCTGAATTTGAAGAGCATGTACAATGATGCAATAAAACGACGGTGACTCAAATTACAAGCTGGTACAAAATTTAGCATTATAAACAATCCTATACCACAACTTGAGATGGCAGTCAGCTGCTGAACACCACACTGAAGAACAGTATTCCAACAGAGGCAACACAAAGGAGTTGTAACACAGCAGTAACAATGAGTGATCTCTGAACACACACCAAGCTCTACACATTATACCCAACTTTTGGGAGACACCTTGAGATTGACTGCACATGCCTCTCAAAAGTCAGTTTGGCATCAAATGTAATTCCCAGAATAACCAAAATCTCAGACCCCTCCAATACAGTCCCATCAAGGAGCAAGGGTGGTGATAAAGGATACACCGTGTAAGATCTAGAGACGACCATTGTCCAAGTCTTGCCAGTATTCAACTTCATGCCCCACGACCTGCACCAATCACTAATCCTATCCAGGTCATGATCCAATGCCTGAGCAACAGAAATCCTGGCACCAGGGGTTGGCACAACAGCAATGAAAGTGGAGTCATCAGCATAACCATACAAGTCATTCTCTGAGATGTTAAAGAGTTCAGAGGTATACAGTAGGAACAACAACGGTCCTAAGACATTACCTTGAGGCACCCCAGACACTAATTTAACTCTTCCATTCTGCTCACCATCCACAACAACATACTGGGATCGAGCAGTGAGGAATTATGACAAGACAGACATGACTGAAACGCCAACACCAACAGAGCAAAGTCTGTAGAGGATACCCAGATGGTTTACCCTATCAAACGTGGCAGAAAAGTCAAGTTGCACCAGTCTAGCCTCACGACCCAACTCCAAAGCATTCTGCAGTACATGAGAGATACATAGAAGTGCATCACACATGCCAAGGCCCCTTTGATATGCAATCTGTGAGGGTGGGAATACACCATTACGTTCCATGAAGTTACTTAAACACCTTAGACAACACAGGAGTGATAGAAATGGGCCTGTAATTGCCAACTGAAGATGAAGGAATTGGGGTAACATTAGCAGTCCTCCAACATTCAGGAAAACTACCAAGACGAAGTAGTCTCCTGAAGACAACACTGAGGCGGGGAGCTAGGACATCAGCCGTCAGTTTAAAGAACAGAGGAAACATTCCCAAGGGGTCAATACCACCATAGAGTCCAACTCATGAAGGAGTTTTTTTAACTTCCCTTGACCTAAAGGCAAATGAGGAGAGACCAGGCCAGTGGTGACATGTGGAGGACAATTCTACAGACTCCCTAGACTGCTTGCTATTAAAGTGAGGTGCAAGCAATGCAGCCTTACCACCGTCACTAACCAAGGGGGGAGTGAAGAGTCACACCCAAATACAGCACTCTTCAAGGTAGACCACCATTTATGTGGTCTGAGTACTGTATGCAGTAACACATCCCTGACTCTAATATTGAACTGTTGCTTGGCCCTACACTACACTAATCAGTAAACCAAGGTTTATCACTACACTGTATTACTTACACAAATGATCTTCTTAAGACACATAGGCTATTACTCAATTACTTCAGATAAATGCTGATTCAGCAACTCTACCAGATTATCAGCACAACATACATGACACGCCATGGAAACCCACACGAAGTACCACAAACTGCATCCCAATTAACACGAATCTTCAGAAGCACTTCCCTCCTCACACACAGGTTTAGAACTAATTGGGCAGTGAAAACTTTCACAGAGAGAAGAGTGATCTGAACATCCAATTGGTGTGACCACAGCTACTTCCACCAGATCCGGAACATCAGTCATCACCAGGTCAAGGGTTCCACCTCTCACATGGGTTGGACCAACAACCTATTGGTCACAGCCAGAGACCCATGAAAAATCCAAAGCAGCAATACCATGACAAGTTATTATTGAAGACCCTAGCCATTCCTCATGATGCACATTGAGGTCACCCATGAAGACAAATGACACACGACTGTCCTCCGCTCATACCCTAGCCATTGATGTTAACAAACAAGTCATATATACCATCCTCCAGATCTGGGTTCCGATACAAGCTATAAAGATAAAAGTTAAACTGTCTCCCACATACTCTAAAAACCATCATCTCACAGCAACTGCATTCAAACTTTTTCTGTCTAAAACAACCCAAACCATCTCTAACGTAAGCGACCAACCCACGAGACTGCAGCCACTCCCCACGGTAAAGCAGAACCGGTCGACCAAAATCAGGAATCCGTAATTCCGACTGATGACGCCTGTCAGAGCATAACAGCACATCATAATGGGGCCCGGGCCGCCACAGTCAAATCAGCAAAATTCCCAGATGAACCACATATTCGAGTAAAGTACTCTGCAGCACCAAGGAGGAGGACGTCTCGGATCCGGGTTCAACTCCACATCCGGAAACCTAAGTTTCAGGCAAACAAAATAAAGCAGATAGAGAAAACCCATATAACTAGGACTTTGGATGCATAACACAGAAACAAATAATACTAGAGGGGCAGTAACGATGGTAAAGAAGCCGCCACCACCAACCAGTCCCATAGCCCTGCCCAGACAACATAACATTGGCGGGAAAATGATGAAAAAAGAATAGAAAGAGGAAGAGAAGCATACGCCAAGCCCTGTATGGAAGGGAGAGGAGAGTTGGAGGAAGATCAGGCTTGTGACTATGGCTTCAACTCTAAACCTCCTCTCAGGGATGCTGTTGGTCCACCACAAAGGTGGACTCATCTGCCTTGGGAACATTTCCTCTGAACCAGGACAACCCAGTGCCCCAAACATTCCCAACTCATACACCTCACCTAAAATGCAAGAAATACATTATACATAGGTGAACTGGTGGTACAGGAATGTTATGATGAGATATACTGCCCTCAGCTATGGTAGTATAACACACCCTTGTCTCAACCCTACACTAATATTAAAACTTTTACTTAGATCACCCTCAACCCGTACACATGCTTTTGTATCTGCATGAAAGGACTCAATGCCTTTCAGCAGAGACTCCCCAACACCTGTCACAGCTCTCTTATCAACCCTATCGTATGCCTTCTCCAACCTCCATGAAGGCAGCATACAACCCCCTACCCTTCCCAATATATTTCTCCACTGGTGCCTTTAATGCAAATATCTGGTCCCCACATCTACTCTTTCTGTACCCTCCCTGTTACTTCAATCAGTCTTTCAGTAAGAACCTTCCCATACACCTTTCCTGGTACACTAAAAAGGCTTATTCCCCTATAGCTACCAGACTCATCCTTACGTCCCCAATACATGCACAGTTTAACTGACCGTCTGACTGAACTGACGATCTGCAGTCCACTGGGTGTGCCACACACTATTCAGTTCTACCTTCCAACCTAACTTCACTTCACACCCAGCCAGCACCATGGCAACATCTCTTCCTCTCCAACATTTGGATATTGTGCAGATGCATCTTTTTCTTATAATTTACTTATCAGCACATCATAGGCCGTTGTGACACTATGCGGCTCCGCCAGCTGGAAATCCTGTAATGTGTCACACTTAGTATTAATATAAGTACTGTACATGACAAATTACTATATATAAGAGTAAGGAACAAAAAGATACCAAAGATTTTCTTGGCTTGTCTTGGAAGCTTTGAATAAATAAATCCACGTCAA
The DNA here is from genome assembly GCA_034508575.1 of Petrolisthes manimaculis. Taxonomy (NCBI): domain Eukaryota; kingdom Metazoa; phylum Arthropoda; class Malacostraca; order Decapoda; family Porcellanidae; genus Petrolisthes; species Petrolisthes manimaculis. The sequence goes on along the minus strand of JAWZYT010000374.1, from coordinate 832,647 downwards.
ATATGGTAATTAGTAATTTTAAAGGAGTGGTGTCAGAGTGGTGCCGGTGCGGTGTGGTCGAACAGTGTGACCACATACATAAAACTGTGTGTGTTTTGCTATGATATGCGACACGATGAGGCGACGCCGTAGGGTGACACCTCACATTTGTTTATATGTGTTATCGCCATTCTGTGGCAGAGCCAAATAGTGTTACAACGGCCATAGGCAACTGCTTTCTTGTTTGTCAGAGTAATCACTGCTTTTCACTTTCCATATAAATGGATGTCCCCTGTAAATGTCAATAAATTCCCCCCATAACACTCTATCCTCTTGGGACACGGACATTTCCTCAGAGACAACGCCGCTTCTATTTAAACACCACAACAGTTGGTGTGAAACTGATGCCAGATTTTCAACATGAGCTTCAGTTCATCCAGTCGGCTTTCCGTTCTGACTTGTTAAAAAAACAAAACATACACACTCAAACTGGCCTGCAGTTAATGGTCAAACCTGGTGTCGTCAGTCCGACGGTCAATTAAAACTGTACATGTATGGGAGCTTTACTCCCCTTCCCCTCATACAAAGGTACAATTATAGCTCTTCTCCAATCCTCTGGCACCTCTCCCTGCCTCCATGCCAATGTGCATATATGCAACATCCACTCCATTACATCCCCCTGTGCCTTTCCCATCTTCAACTTTCCTAACCTCTTCCCTTCCGAATTCTCCCTGTACACCCTATCGTCTACCACCTGCCTCCATCCCCAAACTTGTCATCACCGTCTCCCCTCCCGTCCCCTTATTCATCAAACTATCAATATGCCTCTTCCACACTTCCACTCACAGTAACTCCATTCTCTCTCTTCATTTTCATGCTACCAGACTTTCCTTCTCTTTCTCTTTTAACCTCCTTCCAGAAATATTTCTTGTTTTCTCTAAACTTCTCACTCAGATTCCTACCAAACTCCTCATCCACACTCCTTTACCATTCTCTTCACTTTCCTCTTTCATACATTGTATTCTCTCTTCCACTTCTTCTGACACATTCCTCTGTAATGTTCTCCTATGTCTTCCTTTTCTTACATATATTATATTCTCTCTTCCACTTCCTCTGCACTGTTCTCCTTCCTTTTCTTCTCTACTGCATCTTTCACTTTTTCTGACCCTTTCTTTACTATTGTCTTAAACATTTCATACATATCATTCACTCCAACTCCCTCTCCTATACCCATCCTTATATCCTCCAGCACTTCACTCACTCTTATATACTTCTCTATACTCAATATCATTCAATCTTCCACTTGTCACCTGCCTCTTGTTCCCCTCTCTATCCTTCCTACCATACTCTCATTTTGCTGTGACCCTAATCTCCGCCATAACCACATAGTAGTCAGAGCACTGAAACATTACTCTCGCATCCATCACATCTTTCCTTATCCTTCCATCAACAGCTATGTAATCAATCAAACTCATTTGCTCTCCTCTTCCATGTGTACCTGTGGATCAGCCTGTGCTCGAAGCAGGTGTTGGTGAGGAACAATCCCGCCTCGGCATACACATCCACCAGGTACTCACAATTTTCATTTATTCCATTCACACCCCACTTGCCAACTACATTTCCTATTCTCTCATTCATGTCTCCCACCAGCACTATCAAAACTTTTCAGTCAGTCAGTCAATTCATTCCATTTTTCCCACCTCGGTCTGTGTGTTTACTGGAGCATACAATACGATCAGACCCATGCATACTTCACTATACCATTCTTGCTTGTCATCCATATTATCCTTGTTCCCTTCCTTCCATATCCATCCATTTCCTTCCACACCCTCTCAGACACTAACAATGCACACTCTTCCTTTCCTTTCCCTTTATTGTACTCTTTCATCCATACCAGTCCATATCATGCCTCCCACCATTCCTACACTCTTCCACCACCCATTCTTTCATATGGGTCTCAGGTACCCCCCCACACATCTATTGTATTCCTTTTGAAACACTCCACAATCTCTCTCCTTTTCACCTCATTCACATTGATTGCTTCCACTTACATGTATTCTTCCCCTTTCCTGCCCCCCACAGGGCAGACTGGAGACCCCTCACATTTCTAATGTACTCAATCACTATTACATTTGGTGTATTCTGCCACCAAGGTCAGGTTTTTTACATGTGAATGGCTGAGATTGAACATTTACTCATCATTTCCCTAAGCCATAATGTTATCATTCTTATTGGCAGAATGAATAATTGTTGTAGGACTTGTAACATTTGAAGTTATGTCCTCATTTGGAATGACTAGAAACAAAGGTTTTCAAAACTGCAGCCTTATGGAAGTTGTTGGTTACTCTTCACCCCAGATGACTTGCAGACTTTTAATTCTTCACTACAAATTTAAAGAAATTCAGCAATATAATAATGGTAAAAAAAATATATATATATATATATATGTGTATAATGTAAATTACCAGGTATGAAAAAGAATATGAATGGAAAAATGATATGTTTAATTTTTAATCTTACTTGTAGAATATACAGTAAAAGAAGACAGATATAAAGAATTTGTGTTATCATACAAGAAATGTCCCATCTTCTATTCAACATAATCATAGTAAAAATATTGTACTAATTTCAAACCAAAATATTCTTCTGAAACAAGAATCTAGTAGTTGCTAAAATAAAATACCTTATATTATTTTTAAAGTATGGTATAATTTGTAATTAAAGATAACTTTTGACTTTTGATCAATGACTTTTATATCTTATGACATGGAACATTTCTATGCAGTATATATATAAATGAAAAAAATATATGGAGACAAAAAGTAATGAAGGCAACTTGTATACACACATCCAATGCACATTTACTTTCATCCTGATTACCAACCAAGTCTATGTTTTTTAAGGCACACACAGTTAACATTTACTGTGGTAGTTTGGCAAGAGATTACCCACAACATTTTTCTCCAAACACAGATAAATGTTCCATTCTTGCCAATGTACCACAGTTATAAAAGTCAACTGTCTTGGTGACCTTGGTTCAACTTATGATGCTTTAGCAAGTAAGAAGAAAACAGTGGAGATAGCTTTCACGATCACTTCCTTTCCATTTCTTACCTTATTTTGTATTGGAAATCAATTTTAGGTTAGAAAAAGGAAATGGAATGATTCAAGAAATGCATAGTACACACTAAATAGATTTCTGGCACTTTAGGCTGAGCTGGAAAATTGACCTTAGCCTCGTAATTTCTCACTGAAATAAACTATTGTTCTAGACAATATTTTCCTCATTATGATATCTTCATAGAACAGTTACCAAGGGAATTACTGAGATTTTTTTTTTTTTTTTTTTACTATTTACTGGATCTCTTGAATTCAAGACAAACATTACATCAAACCAAAAATGCTTAAACAGCCAAGAGGTTTCTTAAACAAATGGAGGAAATCATTGTCTACAACTGTGCCCAACACTTATAGAAAAACCTTTGCACATGATGAATAGGAAGCTGCATTGTGGTTCACTATCAAAACCCAGAATAAACTCAGATCTTGGCTGGCAGTGTAGAACGGTCAAGGTCATCAAAGTAAGGATGTTTGAGGGCCTCTTTAGCAGAGATCCTTCTGGTTGGGTCATAGGTCAGGGTTTTCTGAAAGAGGAAAGGATTATTATTTGCATAATCAAGAGATTATCAAAAGAATGTTAAAATGAGACACCAATGTCTTCTAGTTCTCTATCACTTCAATATGGGTTAAAGTAATGCACCAAAGTTTACTGTTTACACAAGAAATAATCTTGAATAAGAGTTGCAGACTCACCTTGAGTCATGAGGAAAATATGTAAGCTAAAGAAGAAATAACAATGCTTTAAGTATTTGATAACAATGAAGATATCTTCACACCATATTGTGACAAGTGTCAACACTCCATATTCATATTTTCAAGGGCACAAAGATGGCTCCAGGCAGAGGAATGGAATTTTTTTTATAATTTGAATACATACCGAGAGCAAGTCTAAACCCTCACTGTCCATCTGTTTGACTGAGTTGGCCAAATTGAAGTCAGTCCACTTGGGAAAATTTGCCTTGTAATCTTGCAATTGTGTGACACCAGGCCAGGTCTCTTCTGTTGGAGTCGTTAGGGTCCTAAAAAAATGTAAAACAATGATCACATATTAATAGATGGAAGGAATACACGGCTCCACCCTGGGATACTTAAAAGTCAACCCCATCTGACTGGTGGTCCGCCTCTAACACCAAGTGCCCCACCTTGAATTTTCTCAACATGTCCAAACCACCTCAATGTACACTGGCGGTCAGAAATTGTCCCCCGATCCACTGGCAAAATTAATCACTTTGAAGATGCGAACAACTGTGCGTCTCCCTACAACACACAGTAGTTCGAATAATCAAAGCTCGATTAGTTGGGATTCATCATACTGTACCAAGGAATCAGGACACAATTTCTGACAGTGAGTGTACTTGTGTTACACTTCACTCTCTTAATTGCCCCACACTCAACACCAATTACCTTGTTAAACATGTATTAATGGTATATATTGTATGTACAGCTACAATCAAATAACCGCCAACACTTTCCTTCCATCGTGCAAATAAATCAGTATCATATCAAAACATAATCATACAAAACATTACATCAACTCAACCCCCTCAATTCTTATTATGAGGTGCTGCAAAACCATACATGTGTTGTTCTTTATTACCAAAATATTATCTATGATGGAAGGAAAATGTCGGTGGATATTTGATTGTGGCTGTACATCATACCTGAATATTCTGAAGAGTTGGTCAATTTCTGAGTCACCATGGAAGAGGGGTCGCTTAGTAGTCATTTCAGCAAATATACATCCAAGTGACCAGACATCAACAGGGCAGGAGTACCGGTTAGACCCAAGAAGGACCTCTGGGGCACGGTACCACAGGGTCACAACCTGAAAAGTTCAAGTTTTTATTACCTCTGTATTATATCAACCTCATAATATTACAATCCTCCAGATTCATATTATTGAATTTATTGTACCGTGGTGTTCACTGAGTTTATGCAGTTTTATATGGACAAACACAAGATATCTCCACTCCCTTTGGCCAATTATACTGTACTATCCTTACCAATGAAAGTGTTTTCCAATGTGTACTTCCCGCACAGTACAGAATACTGTACACAAATATTTCAGATTTATAGAGCTGTAAAATACAGAAAATACTTCACCTCATGAGTATAGACTCTGACTGGGATACCAAAGGCTCTAGCCAGTCCAAAGTCAGCAATCTTTATAACTCCTTGTTCATTAATGAGCAGATTCTGTGGCTTAAGGTCCCTGTGGAGCACACGGCGTTGGTGGCAGAAAAGGATGCCTTGGAACAGCTGTATGGGTAAACCAACACATTAGTCACTAAAACATTATAATGGTAACTTGCTTGTCTGAATGAAGATGGCAGACAGTCTGATACTTGAAATAGATCACCATCAGTGAGGTTTGGGTTTACTGATGAATAAAGAGTGAAATGATGAAATTCGAGGCAAATATCGAGTGTTAGCTCAAGGTGTGTGTATGTCAAGTTTAAGTTAGCAAAAGTAAATTTTGAAATATAATTCAATCTAATGATTGTAAAGACTGTTCTATTGTACAATGAGGCCCAAAATGTGTCCACCTCTTACCTGATGGATGTAGGATTTAACTAGCTTCTTGTCCAGGTACTTCCCAGAATCAAATGAATCTACATATTTCTTGAGGTCCATATTGAGGAACTCAAACACCAAGAACAGCTTTGATTCCTCCATCAGTACATCCTCAAGTCTGAAGGAGTAACAAAGAGAGTTATTGTACACCACCTTCATTTAGTAAAGGAATAAACCTACTAAACTGAAATGAAGAGGACATAATTAAGACAGACATGGGGTAATCATTATCGATTATTCATATTTTTTTCTAAGTAATCGTAATCGATTATACTTAAAATGTAATAGTAATCACGATTACTTAAGTTATTACATTAGTCAGTCTACTGTTTAGTTTAGGCAACCTACAAGATTAATCAATAATCAAGACACTTTCACTCCATCCATCTATCTATTGTTCTAACTCTAGGCCTACCGTATATATCTTTATATTTATTTGTATTTAATTTCACATGAACTGAACATGTTGGGTGTGTGGACCGTGTTTGATCAACCACCAGGAGTATGATGCCAAATTATCCTGATAAATATGTCAAGAATCTGTTTTAAAGAATTTACTTATTAAGTGAGCTCTTTGTGTTTACTTGTTAATTGCAATTGTGAATTTCCATCCAAAATAATTTATGTTGATAAAATATTACTCCTTGGGCTGCCAGCTTAGTGATAAGAGCTTCCAGTTTAGTTTTCATCAAGTACAACAAAAACCACAAGCTTTAATTTCCATGGCCATGTCTTGAGAATAAAACACTGCATTTCCACATACAGTACAGTACAGGAAATTTGCTTAACTCAATTTGTTCATTTACTGAAGTTGTGCAAATGATTATAATTAAGTTTAAGTTTTATCCATTAAGTTTTTTAGACTGGTTATAGTGATACATTGCAGGCTACAGCATAGGCTTAAATGCTTAATGGATATATTTTTGTCTAAATAGTCATTAAAGGTTTTGAAAATTTATGTTTTTCAAAAGAAGTATTACTTGGCTGGATGAAATTGAAATACAGAATACTGAATTTTGAGTAACTAAGTTGGCTATTATCAATGCATTTTTCTCATCCAGTAATCATGATTGTAATCCATTTTTTTTAATAGTAATCGTTAAAATTGCATGTAATTGTAATTGAATACATTTTACAAGTAATCACCCCATGTCTGAATTTAAGACTTAAATAGCTTACATACCAAAGGGAAAACCATAGTTAGTTAGCAGTACTGGTGAGGGCCAAGGGATACTGTACTTAAGTCTTGTACTTTAGTTGTGAGTGACTTACTATTAGAAGGAAATATAAACTTTATGATACCTTTACAGCATCATACAATATGCTACACCACACAAGGCATTCTCAACTACGAATTCAATCCATCTAACGGTAATTGTTGCAAAGAGTATCAGAACAAGGAAGGGGCCACTGAATAAACCATTGAGAGCCTGCACTGTGTACATTGTTGATGGATAATACAGGACATTTCTTTTGCAACATAATTCTATCCAACAGAAATAAGATAAGGGAAGCATATTGTATTATAAATAGGCTAACAAGAGACAGAGGGAGTGGATAAAGAACTCCAAACACAATTATAATACATGGGTCAGTAAGCAAGAACGATGATGGTATAGTACCGGTACGACTCAGTAAATAGAAGGAGTGAATAGGGCCTAAAGAATTCCAAACACAATTATAATACACTGGGCAGTATGCTAGAACGATGATGGTGTTGACGACAGGGTGGCACCGGTACGACGACTCATAGACAAACTACAGAACCCCCACGCCATCGTCAACACCACGGATAGTCCTGCATACGACCCATAACACCACGGACACACACAGGACAACATTGGGGTGCTGGAGTTCCTTGAGGAGGGAGATTTCTCGGATGGCGGTGGATGGTACTCCCTCCTCCTCGTTCTCCAGTCTGATCTTCTTCATGGCGACAAATTTGCCCGTCTTGCGGTTCTTGGCCTTGTACACGACACCGTAAGTGCCCTCGCCAAGCTTCTCAATGCGCATGTAGTCCTCCATCTTCATAAGCTGGTGAGGAAAGGGTCGAGAACATCAGATATTGTGCCTAGGCTAAACAAATTGTATAAGAAAGGGATTGAGAGCATCAGATATTATGACTAACCAAATTGTAACAATAATAATTCATGGACAGATTTACAGAGACTGATTAGAGCTAGAGAGCATCCAATATTGTAATTATAATGATTCATTGACAGATTTGCATAAAAATATTATGATAACATAACTCTGTACACTGGTTCTTGAATGTAAATCACCAGATTCTGTGACGCTAAATGGAGAATGATACAAAATAAATACAATAGAGAATAATATAGAATAAATACAAGAGAATAATACAGAATAAATAAAATCGAGAATGATACAGAATACAAAAAAAGAGAATGATACAGAATAAATACAACAGAGAATAATACAAAATAAATACTGTACAGAATAAAATAAACTATAAAACAGATTAATGGTGATGTGGTCCACCGCCTAAAACTGTGGTTTGCATCAGGAAAGAGCATCCGGCAATAAAAATTGAAGCCTAAATCTAATGTTATGAGTTGTGCAAATGATATTATGGCCCCCAGTACCCAGCAGCTTTGGCAGGGGTTGTTCAAAATCTCTGGGTTGAATAGTAGTTTAAGGATAGCCAAGGTAAATGTGGGCTCAATGTGTGGACGAAGCAGAGGTGGTAGTGATGCTGGAAAGAAAGAGGGTAGATGTGTGTTCAGTACAGGAAGTAAGGTATAGCAATGGTGGTACAAGGATTTATGGAAGTGAAAACGAGAAGTATAAATTTTGGTGGAACAAATGGACAAAGATGGAGAGACATGGTGGTGGTGCGAAGAAGTGAGGCAGACAACAGCAGATGAACAGAAAAGAAGAAGTTTATAGGGAGAAGTCAAGACAGGCTAAGAGGGCAGTAGCAGAAGCAAAGGAAGCAGCTTGGCAAGAATGGACTAGGAATATAGATACACATGTAGTGCAGAAGGTAGAAATGTTCAAAGTAGCAAACCAAAGAGGAAGGAAAGAAAGAATGTGAATGGAGCCAGATGTGTTAAAGATGAAAAAGCAAGCATTTTTGGAGGGAGGAGCAAGCAGTGAAGGAGAGATGGAGGAAGTATTGATGAGTGCCAGTTTGGTTTTCAAAAGGGAAAGTCAACGATAGATGCAATATTTATAATGAGGCAATTATAGGAGAAGTAGGCCATGCAGAGAAGAAAATGCTGTACTGTATCATGTTTTTGTAGATCTGGAGAAGGCATTTGACAAGAGTTCCAAGAGTGGAAATCAGATGGGCTTTAAGAAGACAAAAAGTTCCAGAGAGGCTGCTAAATTTGGTGATGGCTTTGTATGTGAACACCAGATCAATCAAGAGTTAAGACTGGAGTAGGAATATCAGATGAGTTTGAGATAAAGGTGGGAGTTCATCAGGGATCAGCCCCAAGTCCTTTGTTCTTTATTCTGGTAATGGAAGAGGTGACAAGGGAGGAGAGAGAAGGGGTGTTGTGGGAGTTGCTATATGCTGATGATTTGGTGATAACGGCAAGGAGTGAAGAAGTGGTTGATAGGGTCAACAGATGGAAAAGTGAAATGGAAGGGAGAGGCTTGAAGATAAATATGGAGAAGACCCAAGTGTTGGTTACAGGAAAGGAACCTATGGAGTGGCAAGACAGCCTTAGACAGGGGAAGATTTTCATGTAGCTGTTGTGGTAGAGGGGTGGTGGGTGTTAACTTAGATTTTTGTAGTGGTTGTAACAAATGGTGTCACTTGAGGTGTTCTGGGTTGAGGAATGTGAATCAGGCAGGAGCAAACTACAAGTGTCCAGAATGTGAAAAAGGTGGGAGAGAGCAGAGGTTGGGGAGAGTGATTCTGGAGGGGGATGGAGGAAGTTTACAAATTGTTGAACAGTTTTGTTACCTAGGGGAGATGGTGTCTTGTGAGTCTGGAGAGGAGACTGTAGTGAGAACAAGAATAGCAGCTGCATGGCAAAAGTGAAGAGAGAAGATACCTTTGAGGAGCAGGGCAAAGGTGCATGGTGCTTGTGTGAGATAAGTGTTACTGTTTGGTGCGGAGACGTGGCCAGTAAATAAGGAAGCTGAGAGAAAAATAAAGCAAAATGATTGTAGAATGCTGAGATATATGGCACATGTGAGAAGGGAAGATAGGATATCAAATGAGGTGGTGTGGTGTGGCAGATGTGTTAAATAAATGTGTGAAGGAGGTTTAGACTGAGATGGTTTGGGCATGTCAAGAGAAGAGAGGAGGGCCATATAATCAGAAGAGCTTTTGAGCTACAAGTACCAGGGAGAAAACCAGTGTGAAGGCCAAGGAAAACATGGAAGCATTGTGCGAAGGAGGATGAGAAAGCTGAATATTGAAGTAGAAAGTGTGTATGACTGCAGGGAGAGTTACACCTGCCGAGGTTCCTGCACAAGAACCCCAGGACCCTACTGGCTTTGGCCCTGATGTGATGCTACCTATGTGTGTGTTCCACCTCATGTCAACTGAGATGTGGACGCCCAAGTATTTGTGGGAAGGGATTGTGTTGAGGTTGGTGTTGTGTAGTTGGTATGTATGAGGGATAGGATTATGAGCACGGGTTAAATGGATGTGATGGCATTTGTCTGGTCTAAATGTCATCTGCCACTTGACTTCCCAGTCTTCAAGTGCAGTTAGGTCGTCCTGTAGTCGAAGGCAGTCATTCCTATCTTTAATTGGTCTGTAAACTAAGCTATCATTTGCAAAGAGTCTAGTGGTAGAGGAAAGTGAAGGTGGGAGGTCATTAATGTATGAAAGGAAGAGAAGGGGGCCCAGGACAGTGCCCTGGGGTACCCCAGAGGTCACAGGAACAGGTGGAGACTGACTACCGTCAAGAACTACGCGTTGTTTTCTGGTAGTCAAGAACGTTCTAATCCAGTGAAGAAGTTGTCCCTGTATGACATAGATTTATAACTTGTGTAACATAGTAGTCTTTGGTGAGGGACTTTGTTGTGTGTGTTTACCCCCTTGTCAATTTAATACATAATGTTTACCTTTATCTTTCCTCTATTTAACACCTATAGTGCCATATTAACCCACTATAGTAACAGTGGAGGTCCACCTTTGCTGTACACATGTACGGTGATATTCAACAAAGTAAACCACACCAATAATAATAATAATGGTGGTGTGTGTGTGTGTGTGTTTACTCCCTCGTCAAGTTAATACATATGTTCACCTTTATATTTCCTCTATATTAACACTTATAGTGCCATAATAACCTTCTATAGTCACCACCACACCCATACATACCAGATGCTTTAGTTAGATAAGGGTATAAAAATAATAACAATTAAAAATAAATAACAATGGTGTGTGTTTTACTCCCTCGTCAAATTAATACACATATATATACCTTAATATTACCTCTATATTAACACCTATAGTGCTATGTTAACCTTCTATAGTCACCACCACACCCATAGCAACCCCGTCTATACCATCAACAAGGTCGAATGCTATAAATAAGGCTATAAAATTGATATAAAATAGAGCTTCTACGTACTGGCAGGTTTGAAATGTGTTACCCAGGGACGAATACAGTATTGCCAACTCACTCTCATTGTTTACATTTTTCCCCAAGTTTATCTTTAGAAATTTTACTTTTTTACCCAACTTTATCTTTCGAATTTTACTTTTTTATCTCAGTTTTAACATCAGAATTTTCCTTTTTGCTTCATATTCATTATCAGAATTTTCCCAGTTGCCTCATTCTCAATATCAAAATTTGTATTTTTACTTCAATAATTCCCTGTTTACTCTTGAATATTGGCGGTCATTTTTTTGTATTTCGTCTGGTAGAAATTTCCCTGTTTACTCCTGAACAATCTTTATATAATTTCCCTGAGTGGACTACAAAAATTCCCTAAAACAAGAAAACTTTCCTGTACCTGGCAACACTGGGGACGACCCGGACTCAAACTGGCCAATCACAAACCTCAGCTGACACATTCATTATTATTATCATATTTATCACGGGTTATATTAATTAATGGTGCTTATATAGGAAGGGTTACAGAAGGTTTTTTATTTAGTTTAATTATTGTAGATAAGGTTATTTGGGGATGCTATTTAATACCCGTTTTGAAAAATATGTGTTATGTTCGAATGCAAATATGTAATCAAAATTGGTCATTAATTTCAATAAAAAGTATGCAGTGAAGTTTAATATATTATCCTCATTAATAGAGGGAAATATAATGTTTTATTATGGCAAATTATGTAATACAAATAGTTAATTACTCTCAACGTATCATACCTTATTGTTACTCTAATTATTCACTTAATATTATTGCTATATAGACTTGCAATATTATATCTGAAACAGGAAAAAGTGAAAGGACTGGCCATGAATGTACAAACAAGGTTAAAATGAAAGGGTAAACATTAACAAAATAAAAATAAATCGTATGTTTTTGTGAACCTTTGTATGTTTATATAATTATGTTAATTAATCATTCTTTCTGATCCAAGCTTATAAATAATATTGTCTGTGAGATGATCAGCATAGTCTGGCCTTTCCTTTTCTTTGTTGTATACCATTGCAAGAATCAATTAAATTTCACAATTTATTTTCGACATATTTATAAAAGTGCGCATTTGAAATTGAAAGCGGGAAAACATCTTGGTGAGGGAGCAATGTTAACAAATATAAGGAATTTTCCCTAGATCAGGGAATTAGAAGTACCAATGGGAAAATTCTATAAATATTGTTGAAGAATAAAAAAATGGGGGAAATTTCTACCAGACGATATAACAAGGTGAAAAAAATTAATTCCCGACGTCATGAACCTAAGAAAAACTGCCACTTTTTACCAGATAAAAGAATTGTTGACAAAAAAGTTGGGAACTATACTCATGCAGCAGCAGGTCTCTAAACGTTTCTATATTTCATTTGTATGACTGTGAGAAATGAACAAGTTATATTAAAACAGTAAGGAAGCTCCTTATGTTTCTACCCAGGTGAACAGACTCTAGAATACACGTACGGTACAGTTTATTGACAATACACAGGTAAGCAGTACATATGAATATAGGGAAGGCCAGCCTGTCATAAAGCGTTGTGGGTAGATACCTAGTTGGTAATTGCAGTGTATGGAGCTTGTGTAGTAATGTAGAACAGGAGCACCACATGTGGTCAGAATGGGAACACATATGTGTATGCAAGTGTATGTCGATGTCAGGAGCGGGGCAAAGATGCTATAGTTTCATCACATGCATGGTATGTCTGACCATGAATACCTGAAGGCCCTAGAAAATATTTAACTTGACAGCTGCTGTCCATCCGCATTCTTACGTCACTTGTAGCAGCTCAACGAGAAGGCTGGAAACCACTTCTCAGATGCGCTACTCAAGAGGCGACATTCCAAGCTGTTCCCGGCGACTGTGAAACTCCACCTTCAGGCCGACCTTGATCTGCCCATAAACCAATACGTTAAGCACACTGACGCTATCATGAGCATATACTCAGAGGCCGATCCACCACAAGTACACCACCACTTCAACACCCTCTACACATTAATTAAGCGCTATCTTCTTCCTCTCCTCACTCCAACACCTCTCATATCAACCCAACAATCACATAAATCCACCTCCACACACACCCCGAGACAATTCAACCTTATATATACACAACACATCACCCTCATCTCAACAATTTCACCCCATTACCAACCTCCCCCAGCATCACACGCCTATGATCCCACATTCATACCCACATAATCAACTTCACACACATGTTTCCACTCAGCCTCACCAACCATCACCCTGACACTTATGCACAACCCAGTACTCCCTTCCATAACACTCACCCCCATCACAACCACCCTTATTTTCACCAACATTTCACCCCAACCCCACGCATTCTCCCACCGTCACTATGTCACTCCTACGCCTCTGCCGTATGTTTCTCACACTCCATGCTACAACAGGTTGATCAATACACCCAAGGCACCTACGTTACTATGCCTTGCCCTCAACAATGCACAGACCCAACTAAACGTACGTCTTCCTATGTCCACGCACCTATGCCCACCCTCAAGCCTCCGGAATTTCCCCCTGCGGGTACAGAGGTGCCCCCGCACAATTCTATGGGTAGAGGACCTCGAGTCTGGAGACACACTCCTTATTGACTCTGGTTCCAAAGTGAGGATAGTTCCCTGATGGCACACGATTTACTAATCAATCCGAAATGTAACAGACTCATACACCAACCTTCAGGAGCTACTATTCCCACCAAAAACTGTCGATGAGCCACGCCTACAAATTACACAAATCACAAAAGCCAACACTTACGATAACATTCTTCATGATTTCCCACTCATACACTCTGTAAAGACTTCTCCAAGAATCAAGGATGCAGGTATCCACCACAAATTCACAATGATGGGCCTCCCTGGGTTTGCCAAACCTCGACATATGCCCCCAGAACGACTAGGAGCTGCACAATGGGAATACAGGGTGATGATCAAAGAAGGAGTAGCCAGGCCTTCTAATAGCACGTGGGCATCACCCCTGCACATGGTACCTAAACAACAGGAAGGTGAATGGAGGGCATGCAGGGATTACAGGGGCCTTAATGCAGTCACTATCTCTGACAGATATCCCGGTATCCCACATCTCCTTGACTTTCATTCGAAGCTGCAAGGACACACAGTGTTCTCAAATATTGACCTCGTCAGGGCTTTCCTTCAGATCTCCGTCACAGAGGAGGATAACAAAAAGACGGCGATAATCACACCCTTCGGTCTATACGAATTCCCTGTAATGAACTTCGGCCTACGTAACCTGGCGTAGACATTCCAGAGGTTTATGGAAAAGGTACTACAAGGCCTTGATTATGTAGTGTTATATGTCGACGACATCCTCATTGCTTCAAGTAATCATGTGCAGCACCAGCAACACCTGCCGGAATTGTTCTCCCGCCTGCAAGATTATGGATTCAAGATTCACCCATCTAAATGCGTAATAGGGATGGACCAACTAAACTTTCTCGGCCGCCTCGTTACCCCGCAGGGAATTACTCTGCTCCCACAGAAAGTGGAGGCCGTGCGAGAGTTCCCTCTCCCTACCACGGCTAGAAAACTGAGAGAATTCTTAGGGGTGGTGAATTATTACCACCGCTTTATCTCCCACGCCACAGCAACACTTGCTCCACTCCATGACCTGCTGAAGGGCTTGAAGAAGAAACTCACTTGGAACCCTGCAGCAGAGTCCGCTTTCAGGGAGGTGAAAAATAAGCCCACTGACTCCACCCTCCTTGCATACCACATGCCCTATATGCGCCTACCTCCATATACACTGACGTATCAAACAATGCCATAGGAGCAGTGCTACAGCAGGAGGTTGATGGGGTGCTAAATCCCATCACATTCTTTAGTAAATGTTCTTTACCAAACGCCTTGAGCCACCTTAGAGAAAATACAGCGCCTTTAACAGGGAGTTGGTGGCCATGCATGATGTCATTAAACACTTCCAGCATTTCTTTGAAGGCAGAGCCTTCCACATACGTACTGGTCACAAACCATTTACAGCAGCCATGAACCAACTTGGTGCCAGCTGGTCACCACGAGTCTCTCATTCATATCTGAATTTACTACAGATATACGGCACACACGGGGGAAAGACAACACAGTTGTGGACGCACTCTCAAAAGCATCACCGCCACACCCACTCATTGCTATGGTACAACACATTTCTCCTCTAGACTATGCAGCACTCGCCCATGCCCAACAATTAAGATGATACTCACCTCCAGGAACTACTGACGGGTGACACGTTTTTTTTTTATATACCTCAACCTCGGGGCTGTAGGCTATTAGCAGCCTGTGACTCTTGCGAGACCATGAAATTACTGCATGTCACACCAGATGAGACAGTGGAGCTTCGTGGTGATGTTGGTATCATAGCTTCTCTTCTGCCCCACTAGATGATGACACCTTATTTATACACGTCACTATCAGGGAAGAGCAGCTACACCGTCATTCACAACATCTTGGAATATGGTCGGGCATCTTCTATGTTGTGAGTTGAGAACGACGTAGGGGGTATTTTCTTGACGTGTCGGTGTAGCCAGGATAATTAACGACACAGCAGGACCCAATTCACCTCTGAAAAATCCCAGACGTTTTATCATGGATTCGAACCAGGGTCCTTCACAGCCGCAGGCCGTCTCCTTATCCACTCTGCCATTGCCTACAGGACTACACCTTGAACACATTACTGCACCAGACTCTACAACAAGCTTCTGGTGTGACCATGGAGCAATATAGGTGGAGGCGCCAGTAGGACCTGATTTGTGAAGCCACCAATCTGTCATTTCCGGCGCCTTCAAGATGGCGCATACCTATTGATATCAGGTCATAAGTCAGGTCAGAAGTCTAACTTTTTTTTTATATGCTGAAACATTATCTTGGTGTCCGCCATATTGAAGGTGCCGAAAATGACAGTTCGGCGGCTTCACTTAATCCCCTGGATTAGTGAGCCATGGCACCTCCACCTATACTACCTCCATGGGTGTGACACATCCTGCAGCACGCCACGCCCCTATATACCTGAGCAATTCAGAGAAAATGTATTCAATCTCTATCACTCGATAAACCACCCGGGAATTGCAGGTATACGTGCAATTTGGCCAGGAATGAGAAGGCAATTTTGATTGATGGATATTAGGCGCCGCAACATCGAGGTCCTATAGCGCCAGAAAAAAAGGTGATAGAGAGGTGTGACAGCAAGCAGAAAGTAAATAAAAAGAAAAGAGGGACAGTTGAAGAACTGAAAGATGGGAACCATTTAGTCTGGTCTCTCACTAGCGACCTTCCTAGCATGGGAAACCCTCTCTCCCCGAAATCGGGGTAGAGCAGGGGCCGGAGCCCCCTCTAGTATAGCTCGCCAGGTCATAGAGACACGCAAGCCCCCCACCACGGCAAGGCGGATCCCGTTGGGGGGAATGAGAAGGCAAGTGAAGGATTGGGTGACAGCCTGCATCTCCTGTCAACGAGCGTAGGTAGGACGACATACACGCCCACCAATTCATGAGTTCATCGTTTCTTCCAGCAGATTCCACACCATACATGTCAACATCGTGGGCTCTCTCCCTTTCTCCCGAGGGTACCAGTATCTCCTGATGTGCGTAGACAGAATGACATGGTGATGTACGGCAATTCTAATGTGTAACATCACTATATATTGATGGCACAGCCCGCCACTTTCTCAGCGACTGGGTGTCTAACTTTGATTCCCCTGCAGTTATCCTCATGGACCAAGGTACATAATATGAGTCCAGGGCATGGCAGGATATGCTCACATTATTAGGGACACATCGTCAGCAGACCACCGCGTACTGCCCGGCATGTAGCGGCATGGTCGAGAGATTTCATCGCCGCTTGAAGGATGCATTCTGAGCACTACAGCCTGATCAATGGACTGACGCCCTCCCTCTCATTCTCCTGACAATATGTACTATGCTGAAGGAGAACCTTAAACACTCACTAGCGGAGCTCGTTTTCGGTGATGACCTACGTCTCCCTGGCCAGCTAATATCCCCGATGACTGACACATCCAGCCTCAGTTTCCTCCTTGCCCTCAGACGCATTGTCACCAACGCTACACCTACGTGGCTGACAACCAAGACAAACGTACTTACTATTATACCTGATCTCAACACCGCGCCTTCACTACTCCTGCATACAATTTCCCACTGCACTCCACTCCAGCAGGTGTACAGTGGCCCACATCCTGTGCTCTCCAGGGCGGATACAACAGTCATGCTGCAAGTACGCGGTAAGCTATATGTCACGTCCTGGTAGTGAGTAAAGCCGGCCTACACCGTACCACTCATCCCAACACACGCTAGTACAACTACACCTTCACGCGCACACACCATTCCACCTCTTCACCATGCCTCACACGCACCACACACACATATGCTCATCATCACACCGACCACCACTACTACCCACACCCTATATACCCTTCACACCTTCACACGCACCCACAACCTCACCGACATACTACGCACCTGAATCAGACCCCACCATATACCTACTCACCTTCCATCACACTCTGCGCTCACACGCCATCCCTACTATTCCCCCTACTATCATGGCAACTCCTTCCCCCCAACTACCTACACCCCCTAAACCACCATCACCTCCCACCTCTCCCATCCCATTACCTATTACTTCACCACCTCACCCACTCCCTGACACACCTCCACCCCCTGGCCCTACCACCGCTCCCCTCCCTCCTCACGGCTCTTCCCTAAATCCTGACTTACCGGAGCCTCATTCACCCACTTCCACTACCACACCTTCTCCTCTCCATCCTCTTTCTTCCCCAACACCAGAGGTGGCCGAGTGGTTAGTGTTCTGGACTCATACCATAGAGGTCGGGAGATCGATCCTCTCAGGTGAGGGCCTGAGAATATTTACTCTTCCGATTTGAGTGTCAGGCACTAACTTTAAGGCGACCGAACGTCGTAAAATACCCTCACTGGTACCATAACAGCTGCAGTATTTGGGAATTACCCTCACTTCCCTTTCTCTGTGGCTGGGTACCAGTTCGGAAGTCGTGACGTGTGTGTGTGCGAGCAGCAGTTGACCTGGGCCACGATAACGGGCTTGATTAAGCCTATGTCCAGTGTCGGATCATATAAAAAAAAAAAAAAAAAAAAAAAAAAAAAAAAAAAAAAACCTGTTTCTTCCCTTCCTCTTAACGGAACCGCACCAAATCCTAATCCACCCGAACCCTCGTCCCCCACTTCCTCCCCTCCTTTCCTGCTTCCTCTCTTACATCAGAACCAACTCAACCTATTCCTCAGACCCTACGAGCCCAACCCACACCTCCCTACATTGAACTGTGTTTATCTAGTCTTCCACAGGAACTGCCACCCATCATTCACATCATACCAGCCACGCCTCCTCATCCCACCAGCACTCCTCGACGTTGCGCTCCCTCATCTTGCCCTGCTACACCACTATCACTACGTCAGGAGCGGCGGGATGACGAACCTGTGCTGGTTCCTGATGGCTTCACCTTCCACTCAGGGCGCACTATACGGATCCCGAGAAAATATGTCGCCGCCAATTACAACATAAACATACACCCACTCTAGATGTTCCCGCACACATACAGTCCCTCCTATTAACCACACACACTTGCAGCCAACCTCCCCACCTCACACATTACCCGTACACATCTGTACAACACATATATTCCCCAGACAGCCACAGTCTGACGGGTACGCTAATCTTTTTCCCTGACACAGCTTAATCCTCTTGAGAGTGCAGCCACCGGCCTCCTGCTTTCTCCCAGGTATGAGTCAAAAGGGGTGCAGTTCGTCAGGTGATGAGCGGGGTCACGTGGCCACGCCACATACGAGAACTTGGAACCGAGTGAATAAAAAGGGGAGGCTTCTCCCAGAGGTTAGACTATCCAGCGAGCTACTATAGAGGAAAGTCTTGCCCCATTCCATCTGTCGACATATACATGCACCTGCATACACACGTGTTCCCACTCTGACCACACGTGGTGCACCTGCTCTACACTACTACAGACGCTCTACTGCAACTACCGACTCCCCACGAACGGCACGAAGCTGCACGACAGGCTGGCCTTCCCTATATTTATAATATAAACTGCTTACCTGTTTATTACCAATAAACTGTACTGTGTATTCCAGAGTCTGTTCACCCGGGTAGAAACATAAGGAGTTTTCTTACTGTCTTAGACCTAATGCCCGAGTATCCTCAAGAGTAAACAGATGGAATTTGTGAGGTAAAAAAAATGGAAAATTCAGGCTGATGTTGAGGAAGAATCTGGGGAAATATCGGAAAATTCAGAAGCTGGAGATATATCGGAAAATTCAGAAGCTGGGGAAATATCGGAAAATTCAGTAGCTGGGGAAATATCGGAAAATTCAGAAGCTGGGGAAATATCGGAAAATTCTGACGTTGAGGAAGTTGGGAATGTTGAGGAACTGGGGAAATATCGGAAAATTCTACTGGATGTTAAGGAATTATCTGGGAATTATCGGAAAATTCAGAAACTGGGGAATTATCGGAAAATTCTGATATTGAGGAAGCTGGGAAAATATCGAAAAATACAGAAGCTGGGGAAATATCGGAAAATTCTATTGGACGTTGAGGAAGAATCTGGGGATATATCGGAAAATTCTATTGGACGTTGAGGAAGAATCTGGGGAAATATCGGAAAATTCTATTGGACGTTGAGGAAGAATCTGGGGAAATATCGGAAAATTCTATTGGACGTTGAGGAAGAATCTGGGGAAATATCGGAAATTTCTGCTGATGTCGAGGAAAAATCTGGTGAAATATGGGATAATAAATGAGATGAGGTGGTAACACTGTGATGGAGGAGGGAGGAGGTGATGACGTCACGGCCAGCTGACCACAACAACAAACCCCTGCCAAATATTTCCAAAGACACGACCCAACACTGACCGCTCCCACTAACCTAATACTATTCCAGCAACACATTTCCAGGCAATTCCAGTCTCTGTGAATCTGTGCTGGAATATTTGGACTGGAATTGGATGTGGTTTAAATGTGAGATAAGGAGAGCTGAGGTAAGAGAGAAAAAGGTTTATTGTATTCAAGAACTTCCGTGGTGTATACGATGGCGTGGTATCGATACGATGGTTTCATGGATATATAATTAGGCTATCGTACCGGTACCACGCCATCGTATGCACCATGGATGTTCTTGAATAGGGCCAAAAAAATACCACGGTGATCGAGAATGATTTTAGCACAAATGTTATGATTTTACGTTTGTGGTTTATACGATGGCGTGGTACCGGTACGATGGCTCCATAGAAACACAACAGAGTCGTCGTATCCTCACCACACCATCGTCAACACCATGAATGTTCTTGAATATGAGCCATAGTTTGTTTCATGTGATACGTTAATGGAGAAAGTTCATTCGCCCTCCCAATTAATCAAACGGACGTTATTATTTATTATTTAATTGTGTGTCTTAATGTGTATATGTTCCTTAGGTAATATATGAATAGGATTTAATTTATAGTTAGATGTGTGAAAGATATGTGAATTTTTCAGTTAAATTTCTATAAGTATGATTTTGTAAGTTAGGTCTGGAGCGTATGGGAGGTGAGAGGTTGGTTAAGAAGGTGTACGAGAGTGAGGTGGATGGACAGTGAGGAAGGGGCAGACCTAGAATGAGGTGGAGGGATGGGGTTGAGAGGTATATGAGTGAGAGTGGTATTGGGTGAGAGGATGGACGTCAGTTAACGGGGAACAGGGGTTCATGGAGGCGATTCATTTGTGGCCACCCCTTCGGGGATTGAGGCGTCGGGCAATAGATAGATAGATAGATAGGTCTTGCCTTGGGTTACTCCTATAGGCTATATGATAAAAATTTTGGTTAGTGTTGACTTTTTTTGGGGGGGATATTCTTGCAAGGCCCCGAGATTATTGGGCATCCCACTAGATGAAACAGTGGGGCTTCGTGGTGATGTCGGTACCATAGCTTTTCTTCTGTCCCACTAGATGATGACGCCTTATTTATACACGTCACTATCAGTAGAGAGCAGCTATACCGTCACTCACAGCATCTTGGAATATAGTTATCTTCTATGTTGTGAATTGACGACGATGTAGGGGATATTTTCTTGACGTGTCAGCATTGCCAGGATAGTTGACGAACAGCAAGAACCATCAGATCACCTTGGAAAACCCCCAGACGTTTGTTTTTGCGTGGAATCAAACCCGAGTCCATGACATTTGTAGTCCATCACTGTATCCACTCTGCCACGGCCTCCCCCACTGCATTTGGTCGACAGTTTATAAATCGCATCATCGAATAAGACTTTGGATATAATTGTAAAGTCTGCAAAATAAGTACAGTATTGGAACTCCACTATAGATAATTATACAGTAGTCAATTTCAATGTAAGGGTGGTTCCAATATTTTTTTTTTTTTGCAGACTGTAGCCTACATGACTCATCAAAAATTAAACTACTTACAAGCTTCTGTATACAGTTTTGAATAGTGTTGATCATGACTAAGTTGATGAGTTGACAGCTTTTGGCCGGCGGTTTATACAGAAATAGCTTCATTGAATAAGACTTTAAACTGCTTACCAATTTTGTCTTATATTTTTATTCAATGGTATACTTTATTATTATCTCATTAAAACATGTCCGTGAGTAACAGAATCTGATGTAACTGATTAATGTTCTTTGTTATTACTGTACTTCTTCCCCTTACACCTTTAGACTATAGCCGGTCAGTATCTTTCCTTTCTTCCACTGTCTCTCCTTTCCTTCTTTCTTTCTCTTTTGTGCTTGCTGTTCATCCTCTCTGTCTCCTTCTCTTTTTCCACCATCCCTCCATTCCTACTCTCCTTTATTTTTGCTGTTCATCCTCACTGACTTCTCTTTCTTCCCCATTCACTTATTCTTCTCCTTATGTTATCAATTCTAGTCGAGGGAAATTGTGGGGCAAAAACATAGAGATATGGCATGCATAATAAAATTAATCTTTAGGTCTTCAAGGTACAGTCGGCTCCACTTCCTTGTCTACGATTTAACGATGCTAATTTCAAGCCACCCAGATATCTGAATCCTAAACCACTCGCTACCAAGTCAGATGGAAAGGGGGATTGGGTTGGAGAGGAAAAGCTTCAACAGTGATACAGTAATTTTATTGGATAGGGAGAAAATTATTACAGTAAGCACCTGAGGTTATGATTCAACTATTTGGGTGACAAAGGTGCTTGCATAAAGGGAAATTGCTTTGTGTGAATACATGTTTATATGGGGAAAATTAGTTATGGGTGGCCACTGCCTCACTGACAGTTCTAGAGATCTTATACAGTACTCCAATATCAAGGGTACAGTTCAGTATTTGGTAATTGTGATTTGATTATGAGTCACAGTAGCATTGAATATAAGTTCATACCAAATAGCAGTACAGAAGCAAACTAGAAGTGTGAGTTAGAATTCCAAGGCTGGCTGTGACACTTATGTGGGCCCCCCCGCTGCTTCTCCCAAGGTCGCACCACTACCCTCACCTGCCATCACACCACCACTCTTACTAGCATTGTGTTCAGTGTTGATCTCTTTCACTTCATCCATAAACCCCTCACAGTCAAGGCTCTTTGCGGTCTTTAGTTAATCACCTGAAGCTTCAGAGCGTGCAATAGAAATTTCTTCTTACACTCGACCTTTGGCATGGTGAAGGCAGATGTTTGTTGGTTGGGTGTGGGGTTGTGGGCAACAAGTTGGCAACAATGGAGAGTGGGGTACACTGGATGCGAGGGAGTGAGAGACTGACTGAGTGAGAGGGAGTAGCCGGCTGGGGGGAGCGGCTGGTTGTAGTGTGGGTTTGGGGGAGTGGCTAGTTTCATGCTTAAGCTGAATGTAAATGCGCTTCAGGAAACGGCTGCAGATTTGGGCCACTCTTGGCCACAAAAATGCGTGCTGTGGAAGCATCGCGCATAAGAAAATAAGAGGTGCTGATTTGGGGTTCTAGTTGCAATAGGTTAATCGCACATTGAGAACACACGTAATAGGTGAATTTACTGTATCATCTTACTACACTATCTTTTATCAAAATCCAAGGGTAATGCTACATTCCAATAGTTATTATACAAAATGAATATAGTCTTTACATAGCACTACATTACCATGCCAGCTATTATTAATACAATACTTAATGCTTTATTTGTGAGTCAAGTAGTAATTCTTGCTCACCTGGTAACTCTGAAACAAAGGTTGAATAATCACTGATAACATCCATAACCCTTACAGATAATCTGGACCATACACCATTCACTCATGATTGTAATTATTGTGTCGCTATGTATGTAAAGTGTTTATTGCTTTATGTTGTCATGGTCTATAACACATTACAAGTGAGAGTAGTCTGAGGAGGATAAGCATTTTTTTTATAGCTCTTGTATCAAGTAATACCGTACTGGTAAATATCTTGTCAATATTGCCACGTGAGTGTTCATCCACTTTTATACCAGGTGAACACACATTCATCTGGCTTTCTTCCCTTGCATAATTAGGTGATACATGTCTCTTAATTAGAAAATATAAAGGAATGATGTTCACTTCTAAGTATGATCTCCATGTGCTCAATGTAATCCAATTATGATGGATGAGTTTCAGTAGGCTACAGGTATCTTAAATTAGATTACAGTATTAGAAAGAAAGAAGACCACACTGGTCCTGAAAGACAATAACATGATGGGGAAAGAGAAAAAGAATAGGATCTGTGTGGATGAAGGAAATAGACGAAAAGAAGGGACAATTGAAGAATTTAATAGGAATGGCTCAAGTCAGTAGAGGTGCCAAAACTTTTAAAGTATCTTAAATTTCTTGAAATATTACCATAGTATAGATCTAACATTCCACCACTTCCTTAGTATTGTAGATATTGTAAGATACTGTATCTGTAAAGCCAAATTTGTTACTCTGCAGTGGTTTGTACTGATTACTTTCTTTGTGTTACTAGGTACCAGAGGATTGTGTTTTGTTGTGGAGGGTCTTAATTATCCAATGATCACTTTGCCTCTTCTCCCCCACCATGTACTCACTCACTATATTTACTTTCTCCTCTTCCCCCCTCCCAGCAATCCTTCACTCTACTTCACTTTAACACCTCACTCTCCATTGTCATTCCATCTGTTGTCGAAAATTATCAATAAAATATTATGAAAACGGGAACTGAAAAGAAATTATATGATATCTGTTAAATAAATTCATTTCATGAAATATGATAGTAATTTTTATCGACTGAATAAAGTCATCTGAGATTATTATCTAGGCCAAACATTCAAGTACCAGGATTAGTGAACCAATCACCAGTGATGAAGTGAGCAGTGTTTGAAAAACAGAGATGATTTTATTCACCCACATTGTTAGCCAAAACCATTATATACCCAACCCAACCCTCTTTCCATCTCGCTCGGTAATGTGTTGCGAGTGGTTAGCATCATGATCACACAAGGTTCAAGATTCAAATTTCTAGGAGGCTCAACATTGGTAACTCTAAATTGTAAACTAGGAAGTGGAGCCAACTGTATATGTTTATTTTCAAAAGCATTGATTTTTATTCCAGGTGGCATCCGTTGGAAATACAATAGAATGCAGGAACGTCTAACTTAGAGCATCATGGAGGCGTCTGGAGATGAACCAGACTCAAGGTAAGGAGTAACTTTATAATAGTACTGTATATAATATTTAGCACCAAGTAATTTTGTAGTGTCAGTTGTAGAAATGTCTGTAAAGAGAAAGAGTGATATCTTAAGGTATTCAGCTTGCATAAAATTTGACATAAGATTATTTTTATTCCCTATAGAACTACTTATGGTAATTGTACTCCATGTTATTATGTGTTTTTATGTAGCCACATGATATAAGTATATAATGGTGTTGTTACTTAGGTTGAGGTTTTACTGATATCTTAGGCATTCAGCTTGCATGAATTTCAATATATAATTTTTTCCCCTATTTAACTATCTATGGTAATTGTACTCTAATGTTATTGTGTGTTTATATGTAGCTAAATGATATAGCCTAAGTATATAATGGTGTTGTTACTTAGGTTGAGTGTACAGGAGCAGGTGCCGCAGCTGTGGTGGTTCCAGAATGGGTTACGACTACGACACTTGAGTCAGGTGGTGGGCAGGAACCTCCAGGGCCACGGACAACACCCTGCACCAACCCCTGCCTGTCCTCTACCTACTGTCAAACCCCGACCCACACCCACACTAGGGTAAATTTATCAGTGTCTTTATATGTACAGCCACAATCAAATATCCACCGACACTTTCCTTCCATCGTAGTAAATATATTGATAATAAATTTAGTACAACACGTGTTTTATTTTGCATCACTTCATAATAATTCACGTAATTAAGAGGTTGAGTAGATGTAAGGTGTTGTATGATTATATTTTGATATGATACTGATAAATATGCACGATGGAAGGAAAGTGTCTGTTGATATTTGATTGTGGCTGTACAGTATATGGTATCTAGTCTGTGTGTGATTAATGTAGGGAACATTCTCTGGGTGGTATTATTAAACTACTGTACTTCCAAAAAAATTCTATCGCTTAGTTCCTATTATTTTGTAATGGGAATTTAGCATCGAAACTCGTTTTCATCGAAAAGTAAGTGTAATGATACCACCCTCAGTATCTTTATTACAATCAGTCGGCATTTATTTCAGGGAACAGTATTAGTTCCCTATTTTGTATTGTATTCCATCATAGTTTATCACTTGACTACCCAAGGAATAGTTTGAAGCATAATACAGCACTAATTATCTCTTGCATAAATATATGATACAGTACTGTATATAATATACACTCCTATGCTGTGTAAAACGTAATTAATTTACTTTTCATTTCAGATACTTCTTCACTCTGCATGTTCCATCAAACAATGAGGAGTTATTCCGGAGTGAACTTCAAAGTACAACAAATCCAAATTGGCTTGAGATTGAACAAGAGGATCTTAACCCTATCAATTTTAGATCACTGAAAGGTAATCCTTGTTAAATTACTTGCACACTTCATAGGTCTTGGCTTAAACATGAGTGAGTGGTGTCCAAAAATACAGTAGTCCATGGGAGAGGTCTCTCTTTGAATCACTGTCACTTTGATAACACTGTCAGGAGAGCTGGTGAGGGGATGAGCTTTCTGGACTGTGCCTTTTTTTTTTTTTTTTTAGCCTCCAATATGATGACCCAGGTTTGCCATCTACTGGAACTTGATGTAGTGTGGACTATTAGTTGTTACTTCATCATCAGGTATACAAGTTTTTTTCTCGTAGTTTTCTTTGCTTTTCGTTCCCCATCATTCTTGGGAGGAGTTTCACCAGGCATACCTTAAGGGAGTAGTACAGCGTTGGTAAATCTGGAGTAGCCTAACTGATTCATCCAAACTATTCAAAGCAACAGGACACCGATATTTTTCTGAATTTGGTCCTGTTTCCTGACATACTTTGGAGGAAAAGCTTTGTGGCCAGATCACAGAATCTTTTATGGAAGCTTCAAAGTGCATTAAATAAAACCACAGTATAACCCAATATATAAAGTACAGTACTATAACTTTATTAACTAAGAATCTTTTATGTTTTATTAGGTATTGTGATCAGACTGTGGTTTCAACCTGAGGGAGAGCCAGCCATTCCTGTCACTTCATGGGGCATCCACTTCAGCGGCCTGGTGCCTGTTGGTTCCTCTTTGCCGTGCCGACAGGACGTATTTGAACCCAATACCCTCATCCTCAAGTTGCGTCGGATCTTTTACACGGCTCCTTCCAGCTTCCATGATCCAGAGGGAAAGAAAACATTGCCAATTCTTCGCCATGGATTATCAATGCCATTGTCAGAGACCAAGCGCAGCTACACTGTCAGTGCTCTCTCCAGGTATGTATTGATTGATTTTTATTTAACATTTAATTTATGGGTAAGACAACAGCAAGGGCAAAATTACCCTTTCATAGCTGTGTCTAGGGAAAAAGAATTAAGAAAATAAAATTGTTGTCAACTCTTATCATGTACTCGTCCACAAACATATGCTTTCCCTGTTAATCCACAGAATGCTTGGCTTTCTGTAGTCTGTAGATGCAGAAACTTAACATTCCTTGAGTTATTTAATAAGGTACTGACTGTATATGATGTTAACTCTTTTTCCAAACTGTTCTGGCAGACTTCACAGCACCAAACGAGCACAGCGTCAGCAGGAGATCCGGTGGAGAGAGACCAGAGAACTACTGGAGGCACGCGGCGTCACCAGGACCTCAAGTACTCAGATTCTGGCTGCTCAGGTATTGTTCTTGGGTTTGTTTCTCTGCCTCCATATTGACACAGTTCTTCACTCCCTTCAGTCACCTTCCCTCCCAATTTTCAACCATGACGCAGGTATCATTTGGTACAGTCGCAGCACATAGTCCTTGAACAGAATTCCCTTTACACCCTGGTCAAGGACTATGTGCCATGACTCTACAGTCTCGGCCTGGAGTAAGTATTCACCCACTCCCAGCCAACCCCGACATGTGGCACCATCGTAACCAGGGATACCTGAGTTGAATCAGCGAAACACTGTCTTCCCTCCACCTTCTCGCTAGCTCAAGTAACGGATTTGACTCAGGTTGACGAGTCTTGCCCTGCTTCACCTTTTGTATCCACGGTAGCGATGGTGCCACATTTCTGGGTTGGCTGGGAGTGGGTGGATATGTACTCTAGGCTGAGACTGTACCTCCTGTGTTGTTTCTAGGTTGAGGAAAAGTTGCTGTACAGTATATGTTAGAGTGGGGGTGGGTTGTTATTATATGTTAAGGGCTTCAGTTGCAGACCTAAACTTCTCACTAAGATAACCATGAAAGTATCTTGAAGGATTTCATGTCTGTAATTGTTGTTGAAGTGTAGTAGACCTTATGATACTAATAGAAGGATGAGTAATGAACAAGTTTTTTACATTTTTACCAGGTTGAAGACTGCCGTGTCAAAGTGGCCTTACTTAGGAAACAGCTGGAGGCAGAGATTGACAAGCTTAGGGCAATCAAACTCTCTGCTGACAATCTGGATAATCAGAACCAGGAAAAAGGTTAGATATACAGTACCGGTACCTGTACTTGTGTGTGTTGTCCAGAATAATGGGTGCTAAAATGCCATGAATAACTGTTTTGTACCAAAAGCTGTGTCCTGTCTATTGTTCATGAAAATATTGGGAAGAGATATAACTTATTATGTTGTGTGCAGGGTTGGAGCTGTTGGAAGGGTATCAAGGTCTACACCGACAATTGATGTTAGCACGGAGCTGCCAAGAAGCTGATGCCAGCCAGTTAGAAGCCCTGAAGGAGGCCTGTGAATGTTTGGGGTCATGGCGACGCCTCCTTATTTCACAACTTCCAGACATCTACCCCATTACTCAGGTGAGGCATACTAAACAATGTACTGTACAGTCGCCAGCACTACTGCGTGGTACAGGGGCTCACATGTTACAGAGATTTAAGTAATTTAGATCCTTAAGCAACAAAGTTCAATTCATGTGCTAGTGTATCAAGGATACTCCATCTCACACATGTGGATTGTTTCAAGCTAAATATTTACAGTGGTGCTACATCTCTGCATATGTGTGAGCTCCTGTCCACGCTGCAGTGCTGGCAAGTGTACATTCATACAAACAGATACTTGTGTACTTTTATCCTATTTATTACCAAGGTTTCTCCTGTTTAGCCAAATGGATCAGTGGGAAAGCAGTTATGAGTAACTGTAAGAGACTTTCGAATTAAGAAAAAATATTTAAGGTGACAGTGCTTTACTTATCTTTATGAGTACTGTACTGTAGCCTCCTTATAGCCAGTTGACCAATCTGGATGACTGGTCACTTACAGTACATATATTGAGATATCCATAGCCTGTATCAACTGTGACTTCCTCCCCCAGGATAGCAAAGGGAAATATCGCATCTGTGGGGTTCACCTGCCAGACGCAGAGAACTTTGAAGGGGTCAGCGAGACATCCCTGAGTGTGGCATTGGGCTTTGTGGCTCACCTGTTGGTCCTCCTGTCTCAGCTGCTGCACCTTCCTCTCCGCTACCCAGTCAATCCTCATGGTTCTATGGCCACCATTACTGACATCTCCTCCCATCAGATGCGAGATGACGAGAGAGAGTGAGTGCTTACTTTTTTATGTTTTACTTTTTCAAGAATCATTCCTCAGTCTCCCTATCCATGCAACTATGCTTGCTCCTGTTAAGTAATATAATTCCCCTGCTCTAAGTTTTGATTACTATTCCTACTACACAAGAAACATACTCTATATATATTTGCTAGAAGTATTCAATGTTAATTCTACTTATGTCCTATACGTAGCTTTTAGTTATAGGCAGGCAGTCCTTTTAAAGTCTTTTCATGTGCTTTTAGTTTTCATTTCTTGTTGAAAAAGAAATGGACAACTTTCTTTTATTACATTAAGATTGTTTGGTGTAGAGAAGTGGCATCCCCATCACACACCATTATTGTGATGGTGGAGTCACCCTAGTACCATATCCCTTATAATTCAGGAGGTGGGAGTAATAGTTGGGAATCCCACCAAAGGTTCAAATAGCCTCTGAGCTGGATACCTTGCCTGTTGAGGGTCCTACATTGATGCTAGCCGCAGCTAGAGCCTCCCTACACCTTGAAAAGATGGAAATAGGATATTGATGATGATGATTTGAAAATTGTGTTGTGTGTGTGAGTACTGACTACTTTAGTAATAATGATTGACATCATTAGGTTTCCTCTGTACACCCGGGGGAAGGAGAAGGAACGTCTTCACTTCAACTATGGTGTCTTCCTGTTGAATAAGAACATTAGCCAGATGAGATGGTACTTTGGGATCCCCACTACAGACCTCAGGACCACTCTGGCCAACCTACACCTTATGATGATGAGGATTACTCAAGGAGGGTGAGTCTCTGTGCATTGATTATGACAATATGAAGGTTTGGATTATTATACTTAAACCCACACACTGCAAGGAAAATATTTGCTCACTTAACACAAAAGAGTTAATTGAAGAAGCTGCAACATTTGAAGGAAATTGTAACCCAACTTTCCCTGCCAGTCACTGTTGTTTATGTTTGGGGATGAGAGAATTATCAGTCTATTAAAGTAGTGCTTTACTTTGACCCTTTATTGTCGTCACATGCATTTTTTGACCAGCGCTGGGGTTTCAACTTGGGGAATATAGCTCATTTCTCCAGACATTGTGCTATTTATTGTTGTATCTGTCATTATGGTTCTTGATGCATCTTTTTTGGTGTGTGTTTACTTTGTTTTGGTTTGCCCCTTTGGGTATGGGGAAATGACACCTTCATGATAATGATTTATCTATGTTCTTTACTTGCAGAAATGGAGGTAACCAGCAACCAGCATTGATGCCAGATGTTCTTATACCAATACCTCGTACTAGTAACATCCATACACTTGAGGTTCATACCCCAGCCAGTCTACTACAACAACAACACACACCCCGCCTCCCTCTCAACCCATTAGCAGCAGCCTCCACCTCCACCTCACACAACAGAGTTATCTTGGGAGAAAATGAAGAGGAAGAAAATAATGGAAGTTCTCACTGGAAACTGGCCAAGTCCAGCAGTGAGACCAACTCGAGTGAACCGTCCCCCATGAAGGAATCCTTGTATGTGAGAGAAGCTGCTCCACTACATGAAGGAACCACAGGAAAGTTTGTGTTTGTAGATAAAGTTAAAAATCCACTTGCTTCTGTTGATAATGTAGAACAGGATTTGGATGAGAGACTGAAACACTCTAATGGTTTTAGTTTCTCATTGGATAACGGCTTAAATCACATTGGTGGAAAGAGCGAGTCCTATTACAAGATCAAAGACCTCTCTAGTTGTGATGACTTGAAGCTTGTGAACAATGTAAGCAAAGCCCTAAGTCATGGTTGTGGCTCTGATCCAAGTTTACTGACTAATACCAATAGAACAGATGCTGAGGTGGGAGAAGAGGATGTACTGCCAGTCTTTAAAGAAAAAACTACAGAATTACTGAGGTCCTGGCACGAAGACGACCCATCCCACTACACGGGAACCCTGGAAACTTACAGCTCTGAGAGATTAGAGGAGGTTGGCATTGAGTGTGATGAATCTTTTATGTGTACTGATGGTAAGTTGGAGGGAGAGTCCAAAAATGATAACCCACAGCAAGAGTCCAAGCCTGATGGTATAGCAGGAGAAGATAACACTGGAGCTGAGGACTCTGTATTATTGTCCACCGATGTAGTGGATTCCACCAAGGCCCACACCAGTGATGAGGAAAGTAAGGAGACTGCTGCTGAAGGTGTCAAGAATGGAAATGATGTAGCACTGTCACTCTCAGAACTTGAAATATCAGAAGACGGATTTTTGAATGATGTCGCATTCAGAACGGAAGCTTTAGCAAGTCAGAATTTTAGCTTTAAGATGTCCTTCTCGAGACAGAGTACCGAAGATGAATACCATTAGCAGGTTGTACAGTGCATGTATGTATGTATGTATATGTAAATTTTTATCATCCAAACATATTGCTAAATCTGAACTAACTGCCCCTGACCTGGAATGGAAACCCACGCTAGTTTGTGTACAATGAAAGACAAAAGTCGTGGCCAGAAACTTGGTGAAAGCATGTGGTAATTGACGAACCATTTGACTTTTGCATGGTTCTGTGGTTTGGGTTTCAGTGTAGTTGAGTCATGAGTGAGAATTTATCCGACTGAACGACAACATGGCTTTTGTCTCTTGTTGCTCACTGTTTGAACTGGCCTGGTTTCGAATCCCATCTTTGCTGATATTTTTACACATTGTTTACAGTATCATCTGTATTGTACTGTTATTTGGTTCATCAAAGGCGTATTGGCAGATAGATTGCAAACTTTTTCCAAATTTATGTTTTGGTAATTTTTGTTTTATTAATTGTAACATTTGTATATAACTTTTTATAGAGCCTTCTCTCTCAGTGACCTTAATTAAACGTGAAAGGTGATGTAAAATAGAGTGAAGAAATCTCTAGTCTTTGTTATGCCGAGTAGCTGCCATATAGTAATTTTATACAGGATAGTTATTTGCTCTACATGAAAGCTGGACCAATCTTTAGGACTGGATAGTAATAATTGTGAGCCAAAGGTATAATTAGTTAAAATGTTGTTGTATAACCATAGATGCATGTTATTCTTTGCTGTGAATGCTGCATCAGGGACTGTGATATATTTCATACCTGCAATGTATGTATGTACTGTAAATGTAGAGATGCACTGTCTTGTATATATTTGTACTGTACATGTAAATAGCAGGAAAACAGCTCCACACCTCTGTAGTATGAGTTAAAGGGGTGCGGGAATAGCGGACTGGCTTGGGGGGAGTTTGGGGTGTGTGGGAATAAGGGGACAGGCTTGGGGGGAGTTTGGGGTGTGTGGGAATAGGGGGACCGGCTTGAGGGGAGGTAGAAAGCCTGTAACCTATTCCTGCACCCTCTAACCCCCCTCCCAAGCCTGTCCCCCTACTCCCACTCACCCCTAAATCCCATCCAAGCCTGTCCCCCTATTCCCGCACCCCCCAAGCCTGTCCCCTATTCCCGCAACCCCCGTAACTAGTAATATGATTGGATTGTGGTATACATGTATTACATTTGCAGAATTTCATGAGGAGAATAACCAACCAAGGAAATAAACTAATCTTTAAGAAACCAAAGTTGCACTATGCATAGCCGATGAGAGCAATATATACCTTGGACAATAATAAACCAATGAATAATCTACAAGTAAGGGGGAAAATGAGACCCACACAAATCCATGTTTATAGTTCTGTTGGTATGACACACTTGTAGTTTTGTAATGTCCCCACGCATAGATGTTCAGTGATATTGGCGAATATTAATTTATGGACTTAGAATTATTAGTAGCGTCGACTTGGTTGTAATAGTGATAATAACATTCCTTTTTAAAGACCATCAGTAATTAGTGAGACAGATAAAAGTTGGAATAGTTGGCACTTTAGATAATTAACAATGCTCATTTGTTCACTTTTAAGACCTTGTATATGTGGAGTGATTATATTTCAGTGATGTTAGGAAAATAATGAAAAGTACAATATTTCACCTTTCCTTCATATGACGTTAAATGTGAATTAAGACTTGACAATTTTAGTTATGGTACTTTTAAGAGAACTATCAAAATTTAAATAGCTGTTAATGGTTGTACTGTATTTATATACGTACAGCCACAATCAAATATCCACCGACACTTTCCTTCCAGCATGCAAGTAAATCAGTATCATATCGAAATATAATCGTACAACAACACCTTATGTCAATTCAACTCCTTCAATTATTATTCTGAGGTGCTGTAAAATCATACACGTGTTGTTCTTTATCATATCGAAATATAATCATACAACAACACCTTATGTCAACTCTACCCCCTCAGTTATTATTACTAGGTGGTGCAAAATCATACACGTGTTGTTTTTTTACTACCAAGATATTTACTACGATAAAAGGAAAGTGTGGGTGGATGTTTGATTGTGACTGTAAATGAAGGGACATCTTGTTACCCCTGCTACGGGTTCTGATAATGTAACCACTACTTCACTCTACAACATGGCATTTGCTTGTGTTTCTTTTAGGATGAGAGAGAGAGAGAGAGGCGTCAAACACTACAGTACAGTGTGGTGGTGTTAATATAGTAGTACTGAATATAGTGCTATTATTTATTGTGTAATGTGAAGTAGGTCCCGTCCACACAATCTATCTGTTCTCTTACTTCTTTAGCAGTGTTACCAGATGGAGAAGTTCCCGTCAGGCTGTACACTGTCATATCAAACGTGTGTATTGGAAAGAGTTTTGGAGTTTTGGGAAATGTTTGCCTGTCGGGCGCTGCTCAATCGTGTGGACGGGACCTTAGAGTATTGTACTGTACTGTACTGTAGTCAGGAGGTTAGGTCCAGTCAAGATAATATGTTAGGGTAGATAATATTATGTTGTTTTTATCCAATGAATGTGTTGACCATGAACTGTATACAAAGTCACTACCACTACTACTACCACCACTCCACACTTGATGTTCCATGCTGCTGCTCACTGGTCTTCCTGATACAGTACTCTTCTACCTTGATCTGCCTTCCATCCCTACTACCTGACCTTAAAGACTCCCCTACTTCCTTCCTTCCATCCCTACTACCTGACCTTCTCCCATCCCTACCTAACTTTCTTAATGACTTCCCTACTACCTGACCTTAATGACTCTCCTACTACCTTCCATTCCTACTACCTGACCTTCTCCCATCCCTACCTGACCTTCCTTCCATCCCTACCTGACCTTCCTTCCATCCCTACTACCTGACCTTAAAGACTCCCCTACTTCCTTCCTTCCATCCCTACTACCTGACCTTCTCCCATCCCTACCTGACCTTCTCCCATCCCTACCTGACCTTCTCCCATCCCTACCTGACCTTCTCCCATCCCTACCTGACCTTCTTAATGACTCCCCTACTACCTGACCTTAATGACTTCCCTACTTCCTTCCTCACATACCTTTAAAATTTCTTGTCCCACATGAACTTGTCTCTTGCTTCACTCTCTTCCCTCAAATATTCACAACTATTATTATTATTATTATTTTTTATGAGTAAAGGTGAACACAATTTCTTATTGTGAGTTTTCTTGTTGTGGGACATTGTTTGAAGGCAGGTTATTCAGTAGGTGCCTATTTTTAATCTCCATTTTCCTTATGGCATATGTTTGAAGTTGATAAATATGGTTGTGTAGTGCTTTGGCTCATAAAACAAAGCACTGCCTCTTTACCTCTCATATCTTGTGTGTGTTAAAAAGGATGTGTGTGTGTGTGTGTATTAAAAAGGATGTGTGTGTGTGTGTGTGTTAAAAAGGATGTGTGTGTGTGTGTTAAAAAGGATGTGTGTGTGTGTGTGTGTTAAAAAGGATGTGTGTGTGTGTGTTAAAAAGGATGTGTATGTGTGTGTGTGTTAAAAAGGATGTGTGTGTGTGTGTGTGTTAAAAAGGATGTGTGTGTGTGTGTTAAAAAGGATGTGTGTGTGTGTGTGTGTTAAAAATGATGTGTGTGTGTGTGTGTTAAAAAGGATGTGTATGTGTGTGTGTGTGTTAAAAAGGATGTGTATGTGTGTGTGTGTGTTAAAAAGGATGTGTGTGTGTGCTCAAGAGGGTGTGTGTCTGTGCTCAAGAGGGTGTGTGTGTCTGCGTCTGCTCAAGAGGGTGTATGTGTGTGTGTGTGTGTCTGCGTGTGTGTCTGCATCTGCATCTGCTCAAGAGGGTGTGTGTGTGTGCGTGCGTGTGCTCAAGAGGGTGTGTGCGCTCAAGTTTATGTGCGTGTGTGTATGTGCACGTGCATCATGTGTACTCAAGCGGGTGTGTGTGTATGTGTGTATTCCATTTACTGTACACTTTAGTAACATCAGAGTTTTAACCACCACAAAGTCCCCCTCTTAGAAGATGAGCCAAAATCATATACAGTAATTATATTGTTTTGTGACAAGTGAGTGTATAGTGATAGAAATGTTAACAGGGTAATGAATTCACTTTTGTTACATTGGAGTGCCTTGATTCCTCTAAAATACAGTATGCTAGAAAACAGGACCACAACAGCAAAAAATAATGGTGTTCTTTCTGTTGTTGTTGCTTGGAATAGTTTGGAGGATTCGGTTGCTCCAGATTTACCAACACCTAATTTCCTCCTTATGGGGAAATCACAGTACAGTCTGCGGCAAAAGTCCCGTCGCCTCGCTTGCTTCACCGAGGCAAGCGATGTTCATAGACTCGAGATTATTAGGTGCAGAAAACTCACATATTTCTCGAGTCCGTGAATTCTGCGCATCTCATTGAAGCAGGCTAGGCGACGAGACTTCTGCCACCGACTGTACAACAACAACAACATTGGTAATTCGAAGCATCCAAACTATTCCAAGCAACAACAACCGACCACCATTATTATTATTATTGTTAATCTGGTCTAAGTTTCCCGGCGTAGTTTGTGGGAACCGATCGAGGCGCTTCAATATACAGTTGCCAAAAGAGAAATTGTGACAAATCTTAATGGAACTTTAACCTTAGTAATTTTAATATCCACAACTACAGTATTATTATTTTTGTATGTATAACAGAAGGAAATATACATAATTATATATCCTTCTGTAATACATACTTATGATGCCTACACAACTATGGACATTAATATATTTAATTTAAGGGGGTGCTGAATTAGGGGACAGGCTTGGGGGGTTTTGGTTGGGGGGTGTAGGAATAGGGGGACAGGCTTGGGGTGGGTAGAAAGCCTGTCCCACTATTCCTGTACCCCCTAAACCCCCCCACCTCCAAGCCTGTCCCCTACTCCCACCCCCCCCCTAACTTCCCCCAACTCCTGCACCCCCCTAATCCCCCCTTCCAAGCCTGTCCCCCATTCCTGCACCCCCTAAACCCCCCCAAAGCCTGTCCCCTATTCCCACACACCCCTAAACCCGTCCCCTACTTCTGCACCCCCCAAAGCCCATCACCTACTCCCCCCTAAACCCTGTTCCCTACTCCTGCTCCCCCCTAAGCCCGTCCCCTACTCCTGCTCCCCCCTAGGCCCGTCCCCTACTCCTGCTCCCCCCTAAGCCCGTCCCCTACTCCTGCTCCCCCCTAAGCCCGTCCCCTATTCCTGCACCCCTCTAAACCCCCCAAGCCTGTTCCCTTACTCCCACACCCCCTAAACACAATCCCCCTGTTCCCGCACCCCCCTAAAAGTGTGTCCCCCTATTTCTGCACCCAGTTAATATTAATGTTCTAGCAAAAGTTGTCGCAATTCGTCTTTTGGCAACTACCAAATATTTATTAATTACCCTTTTTAATTGAGACTTTTATCTATGTATGGCTTACTTGTCAATAAAACTCACCTTACTTGTCAATTAAACTCTCCTTACTTGTCAATTAAACTCTCCTTACTTGTCAATTAAACTGTCCGTAGTTGTCAATTAAACTGTCCTTAGTTGTCAATAAAACTGTCCTTAGTTGTCAATAAAACTCCTTGTCAATAAAACTGTCCTTACTTGTCAATGAAACTGTCCTTAGTTGTCAATAAAAACTCTCCTTGTCAATGAAACTGTCCTTACTTGTCAATAAAACTCTCCTTAGATTAAATTAATTACTTATAAATAAACAAACAAACACCCACATATAATAAAAAGCATATATTATTATTATTGGTCCTGTATTCACATCCATTTTAATTGTATATAAATAAGTATGTACTGTAAAAAAATGTATTATTATTATTATTGTATACAGTTCCATTTAAAAAGACAAATTTATCCATGAAAATAAAAGATTAATAATATTGAGCCTGTGTATCTTTCCTTATTATTATTGTTGTTGTTATTATTATTGTTATTATTATTATTATTATTATTGTTATTATTGTTATTATTGTTATTATTGTTATTATTATTATTATTATTATTAATTTTGTTTATTATTTATTATTATTAATTTTATTTATTATTTTTTATTTTTTTTAAATGATTATGATTATACTGTATTATTATTATTAAATTATTATGATTAAATTATCATTTATTATTTATTATTATTATTTATTATTTATTATTATTATATAATTATTATCCTGCTGTTTCTTGGCATATTTTAAAGGAATCTGCTGGCAACTAATCTAATATAATAAAATAATAATAATATTTTTTTTTTAAAGAAAAAACAAAACAAAAATAATAATCACAGACTATAAAGGAAGACAAACAGAAATAATTG
Organism: Petrolisthes manimaculis; assembly: GCA_034508575.1. Taxonomy (NCBI): domain Eukaryota; kingdom Metazoa; phylum Arthropoda; class Malacostraca; order Decapoda; family Porcellanidae; genus Petrolisthes; species Petrolisthes manimaculis. The sequence continues at coordinate 794,591 of JAWZYT010000374.1, read as the reverse complement.
ACGAGATAAATGGATACAAAGATATACAAACAAAGACAAACAAATAATTGAAGAGATAAATTGATACAAATAAATACAAATGAAGACAAACAAAAATAATTTGAGATAAATGGATACAAAGGAAGAAAATAGAAACTAAGACAAACAGATATAAATGAAATAAATCGCTATAAAGCAAATACAAATGAAAACAAACATATAAATGAAATAAATCGATACAACAAAAATACAAAGGAAGACAAACAAAAATATAATTGACGAGAAAAATGGTTAAAAAAAAATACAAATGAAATAAATGCTAGTTAAGGAATACAAACAACTACAACAACAACAACAATAGGTCTATGATTATAATACTGTATTTAATTAAGCCTATGTGTGTATTTATATAGTAGGACTTAATAAAGAGGGTGTGGGACCTTAAACTTGAACTTGAATAGGGAGGGGGACAGGCTTTGGAGTGGGGTTAGAGGTGTGTGGGAGTAGGGGGTGGGAGGGGACAGGCTTTGGGGGGATGCGATGGGCTTAGATGGGTGCGGGAGTAGGGAGACAGGCTTGTTTTTTTTTTTTAAGGGGTTGCAGGAATAAATCAATGTATCTCCATCAATATCTCCTATCTCTCAATTTATCTCTATTTATGTATCTATTTATCAATCTATCTATCTTCTATCTATCTCTCTTTATATATCAATCTATCTTCTATCTATCAATCAATCTTCTATTTATCAATCAATCTATCTATCTCTCATTATATATGAATCTATCTATCTCTATTTATCTATCTCCATTTATATCCTTCTATCTCTTTATATATCAATCTATCTTTATCTCTATATCTCTTTATCTATCTATCTATCACCCAATCATCCATATCTATCAATCAATCTTTATTTCTCTTCTCGACTCAGAATTGGGTGTCAAAATTAATCTTCCAACAGGGAATCATAAAATACGGTTGCTGAGTTGACCTAAAATACCCCAAATTTCCTTAAAAGAGGCCCAAAAGTTACCTCATATCTATAGATTTTCCTGACTTGACCCATAAAAATACCCCAGATTTCCTTAGATTAAGTCCAAAATTTACCTCAGATTCATAGCAACATTTTTTTTTGTGGATACTTAATTGCACGTTTGGTCCCGTAATCACGTTATTAGATTTTATATTTAATTCAGACTTAAATCAGGTAATTTCCTATATTTTTTTTCTTTCCAGTGATGTAGTAATGTTTTTATTTGTTAAAGTATGGAATTAATTTCGCGAATTTATAGATATTTAGCGTAACTAATTCGACCATTATCGTATTAAAATGGCGCCAAGTATTGGTTTGTAAATATAAATTGTTTTATTATAGACTTTTAAAGCATTTATTGGTCTCATGCACGTTACTGTGATATATATTAATTACATCTATATCATTAGGTACCATTAAGGGTTCGACTTAACATATGATTAACTAAAATAAGGGTCATATAATTATTATAATACGAGTGGAAAAATATATAATAGTTAGCCCAAATAAATCATCATATTATCAAAGAAAACCCTAATCTGTAAATAAAAGAAAACGACTTTTATTTAACGGTGGCTTAGATAGTCTGTTTATTATATCTATAAAAGTGATAAATAGAAAGACATTATAATGTAAACAGTAAACTTAAGATGTACCGCATCAGATTAATTAAGGGGGTGCGGGAATAGGGGGACAGGCTTGGGGGGAGGTTTGGAGGGTGGGATTAGGGATTTTGGGACAGACTTGGTGGGGTTTAGGTGGGTGCAGGAGTAGGGGACAGGCATGGGGGGGGGGGGGTTAAGGGGGTGCGGGAGTTGGGGAAAAGGCTTGGGGGTGCGGGAGTAGGGGATAGACTTGAGATAAAAGGTGTTGGCTAAAAATAATCCCCTCTCTGCACAGACGTCCACCAGATATTCACCATTGTCATTCACTCCTTCCACACTCCATTTATCAACAATGCTTTCTACTCTCTCATTTCCTACTTTCCCATTCATGTTGCCCATCATTACAATCCTCCTCCCACTCCCAAACACCCTTCAGTTTCTCCTAGAAATCTTTCAACCTCTTTCTCCCTGTCTTGTTTTTTGTATTTACATTCCCCACATTCTATTCCCGTTGTAAAGTCATAGTCTAATGTACTGCAACCTGGTGAATAAAAACGAGCTATTTGAGTTAATTTTATGAACCAAAATTGCACACACTAACAGCTATAGTTTCGGATCATTTTTCGAAGCCATCTCATTGGAAGGTGTTGCAGTACATTAGACCATGACTTTACACAGACTTCTCCTTCAATAAACTTTGATATTACTAAGAAACTTGTCACTTCAAAACACCTTACTAGTGTATCTTCGCAAAATACGGCTGACCAACACTACGCTAACAAACTCAACCACCTTCAAAATCACCTCAACTCACACACACAGGCAAGATTGGATTATTATTTTATTATTACTTTTTTTATAATCTAATCTTCCCTGTTAACCATAATAGGGCCTACTGTTGTCCCACACTATCTCTGTCCATCTATACTCCCTTCCTTAGCCTTGTTGATACCACCACTGCACAACCATCCCACATTCTTCCTTTATTTACGTTTCTCATCCCTTCCCTTCCCAGATTACGCCTCCCTCTATTCCTTCCCACATCAGACTCTCTCCTCCACTCCACATCCATTAAAAGAACCATGGCTCGTTGTTTGTGTTGAAATAAAATTATTAGAGAGAATAAAAAAATAAAAGGTAAATTGCCAACAGCATCTGGTGTTCCCAGGCGGTCACCCATCCAAGTACTAACCAGACCCAACGTTGCTTAACTTCGCTGATCGGACGAGAAGCGGTGTTTTCAACGTGGTGTGGACGTTGACGAGATATTAAGCCTTGGAAATCATTAAGAAGAATAGTTTCTTTAGAGTTAAATGCATCTTCTGTACTAAATTGGACTCTTCTGTGTTTGAGGAAGAATGGGAGCGAGACGTGTGTGTGAGCAGAAATGAGTGTGGTGTGCTGTGTGCAGGAGAATGTAAGGAAAGTAGTAAGTGTGAGAACAGAGGAGATTGTCAAGTGTAGAGGTGTGTTAGGTATGTAGGTGTGATATAACACCTTCCTCGTCTTAAATAGTCATACATATCATTGCCTACTATTATTGTAATGGCGTGTTTGTTCAGCTAAAATGTGTATTTTTCTTATCTATTTACCCCAACCTCATTCATATTAGATGGTTACACATTAACAAACAGAAACTCAGAACTTAGCATATCCACATAAGATTATCAATCCATCAATATATAACTAAATGAAAACTAAATAAGAGAAAGAATTAACGAACGAAGGAAAAGACCTACAATAAAACTCTGCTACTATTACTACTACTACAATGACTACAACAACTATTACTACTACTACAATGACTACAACAACTATTACTACTACTACTACAATGACTACAACAACTATTACTACTACTACGACAATGACTACAACAATTATTAGTACTACTGCTGTACACAATAAGGCAAGTGCTGTATGCCACAATCATAAGATAATACACAGGTAAACAGACTGCCTGCCTAAGACCCTGTACACAAGATAAGCAGAGGGCAGATATTGGTAATAAACAGTGTGAGTCACAGTGGTACCTATGTGAGAGTAGGGAGAGAGTAGAAAGGAGAGTAGGGAAAGAGAGTAAGACTCCGACATAATCAAGGAATGGTCACAAGGAGATATGCCCAAATACACAGATAATATAAACTGATTAGAGCAGCAGGAGGGGTAGGACTAAGAACACGAGGACTATACCTCATGACCACATGACAACCAGACACGTAACTTTCCTACCACATGACCCACGTGGCATCCGGCCACGTAAGCATGACAACACACAGTAATAATTGTATCCAAAGACAACTGACAACTCCAGTGAAATTGTATATAAACAGTGACACTTACCTAATAGGTAGGATTCTTAAACTTGCTCCCTAAGGGCTATTACATAATTATCTCGCCAAGAGAGACACACTACTCTATCAGAAAAGAAGCACATCAATATCATTCCCTGTCTGTGTGTGTATAGAGATATAAGTGTAAATAAATGAACTTTCCATGTTACAACTGTGAAGTCAATTACCTTAGAAAACACCCACGTCTACACTACCTAACTAATAATAATAACAATACTACAAGTCTCAAGAAGCAAATACAACTAAGTTACCAGAGCTTGAACGAGTTAAAGCCTAACAGGACTGGTACATTATGGTGGCAGCAGTGGTTGCAACAACAAGATTGCAAAGGAGTTGACTTCCAGGGAGTACAGTGAATAACATAGTTCAAGGACAAGTTGAAGATTTTACTTGTAAACTTCTCTCAGGTAATTTCTTCTCACGACCTCTATAAACGAGGGAGATAAACCACAAATTCATCACCTACAAGACACCTACTTCAACATAACTGCAACTAGACCTACAACGGGACCTCATCTACTTCACAACAATCAATCATCACTACCCCAGGCGTCCCTGTACGTAAATTCTCTCGTAAGGACAACGCCATCCCTTCATCACTACCCATGAGCGTCCCTGGAACGTAAGGACGTCATCACTTCACCACTACCCATGAGCGTCCCTGGAACGTAGGACAACGTCATCACTTCATCATCTCCATTCTCCAAGCTGACACCTTGTTACGTAAATTCTCTCGTAAAAGGCAAGTCAACATTCATCATCTTCACTCCAAGAACGACTACTAGTGTGTTAGTGTGCGAGCTACTCATCACCACGACTGGCCAGACACCACACCTAGACGTCAACTCGTCGTCATCATCATCGTTGCAACTAAAGTACTAAAAGTAGGTACACATTACATGTACATTACATTATTTTTCACTTGTCTACGAACATGTTAGGATAAAATTAGGTTTCCTCATTAAAGCCCAGAAAGAAAAAAAAAAGAAGTGCCAAATTAAAACAAAGTAAAGAATTCTTCCCCATTAATCTAAAGGTATCGCAATAACTTCGAATATCCCTGATAATGATTCATTACCCTCTGAGCTAGATTCCCCTGCCTCCCTAAAAAGTCTCGTTGTGGTGCCAACACATACGAGTACATTTTCTTCTTCTCCAACCATAACCCCATTAAAAACTCAATCTGTCTACTAATATCATCCTGTATTATCACTAACAATGACTACTCCTCTACAATCTCCTATCGTCTCTGCTCATCATCTAACAAATACTGATTCCACTGTCTCTTCTAAGCTAACAATGAAACTCTTACCTACCACCATTTCTCATGTAAAGCATTTTAAGGGAGATAATCCAAGATATGGGATTCATCTCTTCTTGCATCATTTGGAGAAGATATTTTGCAAAGCGAATATAGAGCAGGACGAACATAAAATAGCATTGGTAAGAGAGTATATTGCACAGGTTAGTCCAGCCAGTTCTAGGTTAAACACAAGTGCTTTTTCTAATCCAAAGAATTTAACGTCATATGCCACATTTAGACAGTCACTTATTGATGTTTTGGGGGATGGTAAAGTACATAAATCGTTCTCAAGGGTTCAAAGAATGATTAAAAGAAAGGCAAACAAAATAAATACAAGGGAACTAGCAAAAGCACTTGCATCAGCAGGATCGCTAGAATTATATTCAAAGAAATCTCGCATCATACATCATGTATTACATATTACTCACTCCAGGGATAAGAAGAATTATAATTTTGATACCATAACTCAAAGGGAATCACACAGACAACGTTGCAAACATTGTAACGAAGATAAGCATAAGACCAGTGAATCTGATAGTAATAAATCCACAGGAAATAATGGGAAATCAAAGCATAAATACTGTCATTCACATGAGTCAAATTCGTATTCCTTAAATGAACACATGATCCTTAACAAAAGGAAACAAAGCTTGCACAATCGAAACATGATGTATGAAACGAGACCACCACAATATTAAAGTGGCATCAATAATCACATAAGTAAATAAATACTGCCCTGTCGTCGTAAATACCTATAATATAATAATAATCCCTGTCTAAGTATCACATACTAATATTTCATTAATGATAGACACAGGAACAGCAGTTTCCTTGTTATCGGATAATTCCTTTAACAAATTGTGCAACTTAGATCCCCAGCGGATTTTATAAACTAAGATAGAACAGGTGATATAAAATTGTCACATATGACAAATAATAAATTAACAGGTATTAGGGACACTAAACCCTTCCTGTACGGTTAGACAAAAACTAACCAATACACATAATAATATGCACTAAACATAAAATAATACATTTTAGGTATTAATGTATTTTAATACAGGATTGTCCAGGCCAAAATATAAGTCCATAAATATGTATTGAAAAACAAAACAAGAAACAAAACGGGAACTATTACATTATCATAAAGGCCTACTGCAGATAATACTATATTACCACTAAATTTCGTCCATAAATTGAAGGTAAAACTTCCATCTCATATTACAACCACATATTAGTGTTCTATCCTTAGTAGAGTCTGGGAAAATAACCTGGGAATGTATCTACTTTCACTAATGTAAATGATAATAATATTGCTACTATCTATATCTTTAAGAAATCAACTACCATTAATCAGGTAAAGAAAATGACATATTTATATGATCGGTACAAGATGGAAGTTAGACTAAATACCACAAGAAATATTATATCAATTTTAACCGAAGAGTTAAAGGATAATCACATAAGGGAGAAACTTAGAAATTTGGTCAGGAAACGATATTTTCTAATTTATCGTGATAATTTTATTAATATACTAGCCACATATCAAAATGCGATTGCCCTACCTGGTAACATTTTTAGGAATAACCTATTTATAAATAAGCATATAGGCGACCATACCTTATACTAGACAGAAAATTATAAATGATAAATGAAATGTTGGATGAAAGTATTATTAAGATTTTAACTCCCCCTTTTAACAGTCAAATGTTTTTGGTTTCAAAAATGATGGTGAATTTAAGCCAGTACTTCTTACAGAGATATAATGCTACAAGTAAATATAAATATCCCCTCCCTCCTTTAAGGATGTTTTCGCTAACATTGCTCAAACAAAACATATTAAAATTGGTCAGTGGACACTGGCAAGTAGCATTATATAATAATACATTTAATACGTCCCATGGTTATTATGAATACATTCGTAGACCATTTGGGTTACGTAATGCTCAATCAACATTTAAGCATATGCTAAATTTTCGTGTTAGTGTTATTAATAACGTAATCATCGCTTACCCAGACAATTTGATTATTTTTCTAATAAGGTACAATCACAATATTTAACAATAAGGAAGGTTAAATAGACATTGCATGAGGTAGGCCTCAAACGTTAAATATATATGTTTCATTATATTACCAGGATATTATAATGATAGGTTATACATTAACCACCACTGGGCTCCATACACACAAGCATAAAATACGAACAATGACAGTCAACTAACGTAAAATTACTCGAGTTTATGTTCGTATATAGAGAATCATTATAAAGACATTTTTCCCATTTAACAAACGCACTAAAATAATCTCCTCAGGAGAGTGACAGATGTGTATGGAAGTCAGAAAAGTTAATAAAGGTTAATTAATGTCTGCTCCAATTAATGCATTTCCATATATATAATAATAATAATACATAATAATAATATCACGTGTACAGATGCTTCTTCAGTAAGCTTAGGCACTGTACTTAGGTAAGATATAGCTAAGTTCTATGTCAGGTATATACTTATGCATAACGAATATTAAATGCACAGCAAACTCGTTACTCTGTAACAGACCAGGAACAATTAACAAATAATGTTAGGGGCAATTCGTACTTTTAGAAAATCGTATTAGGCTATCCTTTACAAATACTCGTGAATCACTAATATATTCTTGGCTTAGTATAATCTCAAACCTTAGCGTGAAAAGTAGCCAGATATTATCGAACCATTAAGGAATTTCTCTCACATATTGTTATTAACTACCTTCCAGGATGATTATAGATAAAATAACAAATCCCTTAAACAATCATCTTGTCATTTACTTCCGAAGTCACTCATGGACGTGGTAAACATGCATAAACATTAGCAATTTCTATGCTAAAATATACTAAAACATTATTTAACTCTGAGGATGAAACTAATGGACGAGAATTACAGTCACTTAAATAACTTTCCCTTTATGATAAGATTTTTACAAAAAAAAAAAAAAAAAAAAAAAAACTTAGTAAAAGTGACTTATAAACCAATGAAAGTGATACATTAAATAATACTTCCCTCAGTGTTAATTACCCTTTTATCAAAATGCAACAGGACATCCTGGGAGAGACTATAAAAAACAATCTCCATATAATAGACAATTAACATAAACTATGGGCAGATGAAAAAACATATACAGTATATCGCTGAGTGCGAAACATGCAATGCTCCATGACAGGAATATAATCCTGGACGAATCAGGAGACATAATAGGAATAATTCTACTTTCCTTACCAATTACAAATCAGGGCATAAATAAACTATTACCTATGGTTAACCATTTTCTAAATATTTAGTGGCGGCACCACTACATGATAAAAACCGCAAATAATAAGTGCACATATATCTAATCCCAAATTATTTTATGCCCATATACATGTCCGATATTATAAAGATATCTAATTTCTACTAATTTGAAGCAAACGTTTGTATAACCATATCTCCCCATATCTCCCAGCAGCTAATGGGTAACAATACGGCAAAACCGTAAAATACAACAAGTACTTGGTGGCACAGAAACAATGGAAATCCCTCCACATGGAAAGACTGCATCAAAAAAATGACAGTCTATGAATACTACAAAACGTTGAAATAAAAGAAAAAAACTCCTCAGGAAATACTATATGGCGTACAAGAAACGTCTTTCATATAATTATATGAGATAACAATTGCCACACAGAAGCCAGGCTACAACAAGGACAACTTCGCTGAACAACAGTGAGTTGCAGTTCAACAATTTCATCATGATGTACAAGCAAATTTCGGGCTTGCAAGAAAAAAAATGCGTAATCGCCTACACAAGCAATTTACGGGCTTGCAGGAACAAAATGCGTAATCGCCTACACAAGCAATTTACTGGCTTGCAGGAATAAAATGCGTAATCGCCGGTCTAATAAAGCAAATAATTCAAATGTTCACTCCAGGTGATACATAAAATAATACGGGTACCCGATCGAAGTTTAAAACTTCACACAGTAATATCTTTAGTAGGTAATAAACTAATAATAAAGAATATTTTTACCAGGCGGTTGATATTGTATATGTAAACAGGATAAAGAGATTGGTAAAGCGCGCAAAACCATCCAAAATAAAACCAATCCATATCACTGGAACATAACAATTTCCTCTTCTTAGTAAATTTATCCCTACTATATACTATATACTATATAATAAAATAATCAATTACAAACATAAATCCGATCGGTTTACTATGAAATAAAATAATATTTCTTTTTACAGATGTGGCCCAAATCAACCAAAATGGATAATAATTTTTGTCTCTACTCTTAACAGCTCCAGGCTCAGACGAGGAACACAAAGCAGTACAAATGACGTCTTCAATCCGAGAGCTCTCGTATACAATTTTATTAACAAGCAGATGAAAAGAAAAGAAAAAATAAATAAACTAATGGTGACAAATGATATAATCACTATTTCTTACTCTTTACAGATTTTATCCCAGTGAGCAGTGGCTACAGCTACAAGTATTTACTGATACACTAGTTTATTTGACAGGTATCACACAAATGGAATCCAGCGACTAAGGTAATATTGTTCGCTTATTATACAAAATATATAATGGCTTGAGCCATCACCACAGCCCAGAGCGTGGTTGGGAAAATTTTTACGTGTATTTGCGTGAACATTATTTGGTACTGCTTACATAGTGGTATACACATATATCCTATAAAATAAAGGGTTATGAGACAAACTGTTGCATATCGTGGTAAGTGTAACAGGTAAAAAGCATTGCACAGAAATTAAAAACGAATTATAGAGCTTTACTTTACCAATAAAAGAAAATATTCACATATACTTAGTAGGCTTCTATTTATTTCTGCGAGAAGCAGGAAGCTGTATTACGAGTACAGAAACTTTGAAAGAAAGTACAACCATTTATTAGGAGAGTATTTACTGCGGGTAAGATAAGATTAACTCATACTTAATAACTATAATATGCAAAGGAAAAATCAGTGTGAAGTACTATCTTACCAAAATATCTTTCTTCCACCTATTTGAAATATTATTTTAAATCGTGCGTAGTATTTTAATACAAGATTATATACTCATTATTATTCCCATAGAAGGTAAAGTATTATTCACAAGCTACGCACTTCAAGAATTCCCAATGAAAATAGAAATAATCTTTTAATGTTCAAATTTCCTCCAAGAAGTATTATTATACTTAGTGATGATGTCATCAATGACACACACTCCTCAAGTACCATGTTGCATGTCCTTATTTATATGTTGGTCCTGCATAAATATTGGCAAGTATTCCTCCAAAGGATGCGAAATCTCCACTTGCTTTAAAGCAATTCAGGCACTATATGCATGTAATTCATATCTATTACTAATCAAACCTCTCTTATATCATCAAAATTCTATTTCTACAATCTATACTTACCTACTGATAGACTATTAACAATATATTACCCTACTCACCCTACACATGGCATGGATTAAGGCTACTCTAGAGAGGCAGACTCAGATAAAATCGATTCAAGGGAATCGTTACATTGGAAAATAAAATATATAATTGCTAGACAATATATCCCACTCTCTTCCACCTTTCAATATATTTCATTTAATATCGACTTGTTTAATATCTCCCTATTATCAGTTGTTTCAGGAAAAAGTGAAGCTGGGAAGTTATTCAAGGAAACTGGGAATCAAACATCCTTTTAATATCAGTTGGTTACTCCATATATTGATGAAAATAAAACTTGGTACAAATATTTATTATCCCATGTCTTATCTTTCTGGCAGGTACTATAAAAAATTTATATAGAAAAAGTCTACTGTCATATTTTGCATTGTATAAGAGAACTCTATCAATGTAGACTGAATTATCTTGTTATGGAAAATTAACATTTAGCTGTTATTGCACAGCCACAACATAGCAACAAGGCCTCTTCATTAATGTGTGAATTTTTAGCATAGGTTAGCTTATACACATAACTACAAGCACCTAGCTCAACACATTAATTTTAAGATTATTTCTTTATGTATGTAACAGTGTATTTTATTCATGTATTGATGTTCATTTTAAGTATATGATGTGCCTATGTCTTTGATGTCAATTTTATATTATTATGGAGGTATTCACTGATAATATCTTAGTTATTGTGTACCCTACCTACATTGTATGTTTGTTTCCACAATCAAGGTTATCTGAGGACAGATTAGGGTAGCGGCCGAGCATTTGTACACAATAAGGCAAGTGCTGTATGCCACAATCATAAGATAATACACAGGTAAACAGACTGCCTGCCTAAGACCCTGTACACAAGATAAGCAGAGGGCAGATATTGGTAATAAACAGTGTGAGTCACAGTGGTACCTATGTGAGAGTAGGGAGAGAGTAGAAAGGAGAGTAGGGAAAGAGAGTAAGACTCCGACATAATCAAGGAATGGTCACAAGGAGATATGCCCAAATACACAGATAATATAAACTGATTAGAGCAGCAGGAGGGGTAGGACTAAGAACACGAGGACTATACCTCATGACCACATGACAACCAGACACGTAACTTTCCTACCACATGACCCACGTGGCATCCGGCCACGTAAGCATGACAACACACAGTAATAATTGTATCCAAAGACAACTGACAACTCCAGTGAAATTGTATATAAACAGTGACACTTACCTAATAGGTAGGATTCTTAAACTTGCTCCCTAAGGGCTATTACATAATTATCTCGCCAAGAGAGACACACTACTCTATCAGAAAAGAAGCACATCAATATCATTCCCTGTCTGTGTGTGTATAGAGATATAAGTGTAAATAAATGAACTTTCCATGTTACAACTGTGAAGTCAATTACCTTAGAAAACACCCACGTCTACACTACCTAACTAATAATAATAACAATACTACAAGTCTCAAGAAGCAAATACAACTAAGTTACCAGAGCTTGAACGAGTTAAAGCCTAACAGGACTGGTACACTGCAATGACTACAACAACTATTACTACTACTACAACAATGACTATAAAAACTATTAGTACTACTACTACTACTAATATTAATAAAAACACTATATACGTTTTAACAGCAGCTGATAACACTAATTAGAATAACACAAAAGTGATATAACAAAATCAGTATTATAAACAACTGAACACGACATAAGACCAGGAGTGATACTAAACTACTACAAAAAACATGAACATTAATTGTTTGGAAATGTAATGGAGATACCTAACCCCTGTATACCGATAACCAAACCTAAATAACTTAGTAACTCGTAAGTATGTTACATTCTACTTTCCAAAACGTCTACCTCACGTATAACTTAAAGCACTATTGCTTTTCAAATGCCTGCTTCATTTACTTATAAGAATGTAACACTGTACCTTAATTCTGTAATGCCGACATCACTTACTTAATTGCTTCTTAGCATGTATTGCATAGATAAATGCCAGTGGGAATAAGAAGACATAAATAGATAAAAGCCAGTGGTAATAAGAAGTAGAAAGGAAGCAAGTAGCAAGTCTTGGGTTGTTGATGTTGTGAAAGAAAAAAAAAAGAGGCCTAGATATATTTGAGGTCTCATTGGAGGCTAAGTGTAATGACACAAAATGGATCTGGTTGTGTGAACCAATGTTTAAATGAACCATGGCTCGTTGTTTGTGTTGAAATGAAATTATTAGAGAGACTAAAAAAATAAAAGCTAAATGCCAACAGCATCTGGTGTTCCCAGGCGGTCACCCATCCAAGTACTAACCAGACCCAACGTTGCTTAACTTCGCTGATCGGACGAGAAGCGGTGTTTTCAACGTGGTGTGGACGTTGACAAGATATTAAGCCTTGGAAATCATTAAGAAGAATAGTTACTTTAGAGTTAAATGCATCTTCTGTACTACATTGCACTCTTCTGTGTTTGAGGAAGAATGGGAGTGAGACGTGTGTGTGAGCAGAAATGAGTGTGGTGTGCTGTGTGCAGGAGAATGGAAGGAAAGTAGTAAGTGTGAGAACAGAGGAGATTGTCAAGTGTAGAGGTGTGTTAGGTATGTAGGTGTGATATAACACCTTCCTCGTCTTAAATAGTCATACATATCGTTGCCTACTATTATTGTAATGGCGTGTTTGTTCAGCTAAAATGTGTATTTTTCTTATCTATTTACCCCAACCTCATTCATATTAGATGGTTACACATTAACAAACAGAAACTCAGAACTTAGCATATCCACATAATATTATCAATCCATCAATATATAATTAAATGAAAACTAAATAAGAGAAAGAATTAACGAACGAAGGAAAAGACCTACAATAAAACTCTGCTACTATTACTACTACTACAATGACTACAACAACTATTACTACTACTACAATGACTACAACAACTATTACTACTACTACAATGACTACAACAACTATTACTACTACTACTACAATGACTATAACAACTATTACTACTACTACGACAATGACTACAACAATTATTAGTACTACTGCAATGACTACAACAACTATTACTACTACTACAACAATGACTATAAAAACTATTAGTACTACTACTACTACTAATATTAATAAAAACACTATAGACGTTTTAACAGCAGCTGATAACACTAATTAGAATAACACAAAAGTGATATAACAAATTCAGTATTATAAACAACTGAACACGACATAAGACCAGGAGTGATACTAAACTACTACAAAAAACATGAACATTAATTGTTTGGAAATGTAATGGATTAAAAGACCAGAGATACCTAACCCCTGTATACCGATAACCAAACCTAAATAACTTAGTAACTCGTAAGTATGTTACATTCTACTTTCCAAAACGTCTACCTCACTTATAACTTAAATCACTATTGCTTTTCAAATGCCTGCTTCATTTACTTATAAGAATGTAACACTGTACCTTAATTCTGTAATGCCAACATCACTTACTTAATTGCTTCTTAGCATGTATTGCATAGATAAATGCCAGTGGGAATAAGAAGACATAAATAGATAAAAGCCAGTGGTAATAAGAAGTAGAAAGGAAGCAAGTAGCAAGTCTTGGGTTGTTGATGTGAAAGAAAAAAAAAAAAGGCCTAGATATATTTGAGGTCTCATTGGAGGCTAAGTGTAATGACACAAAATGGATCTGGTTGTGTGAACCAATGTTTAAAAGAACCATGGCTCGTTGTTTGTGTTGAAATGAAATTATTAGAAAGAATAATAAAAAAAAAGCTTAATGCCAACAGCATCTGGTGTTCCCAGGCGGTCACCCATCCAAGTACTAACCAGACCCAACGTTGCTTAACTTCGCTGATCGGACGAGAAGCGGTGTTTTCAACGTGGTGTGGACGTTGACAAGATATTAAGCCTTGGAAATCATTAAGAAGAATAGTTTCTTTAGAGTTAAATGCATCTTCCGTACTACATTGCACTCTTCTGTGTTTGAGGAAGAATGGGAGTGAGACGTGTGTGTGAGCAGAAATGAGTGTGGTGTGCTGTGTGCAGGAGAATGGAAGGAAAGTAGTAAGTGTGAGAACAGAGGAGATTGTCAGGTGTAGAGGTGTGTTAGGTATGTAGGTGTGATATAACACCTTCCTCGTCTTAAATAGTCATACATATCGTTGCCTACTATTATTGTAATGGCGTGTTTGTTCAGCTAAAATGTGTATTTTTCTTATCTATTTACCCCAACCTCATTCATATTAGATGGTTACACATTAACAAACAGAAACGCAGAACTTAGCATATCCACATAATATTATCAATCCATCAATATATAACTAAATGAAAACTAAATAAGAGAAAGAATTAACGAACGAAGGAAAAGACCTACAATAAAACTCTGCTACTATTACTACTACTACAATGACTACAACAACTATTACTACTACTACAATGACTACAACAACTATTACTACAATGACTACAACAACTATTACTACTACTACAATAACTACAACAACTATTACTACCACTACTACAATGACTACAACAACTATTACTACTACTACAATGACTACAACAACTATTACTACTACTAGAATGACTACAACAACTATTACTAGACCTACAATGATTACAACAACTATTACTACTACTACTACTACAATGACTACAACAACTATTACTACTACTACAATGACTAGAACAACTATTACTACTACTACAATGACTACAACAACTATTACTACTACTACTACAATGACTACAACTATTACTACTACTACAATGACTACAATAACTATTACAACTACTACAATGACTACAACTATTACTACTACTACAATGACTACAATAACTATTAATACTACTACTACTACTACTAATATTAATAAAAGCACTATATACGTTTTAACAGCAGCTGATAACACTAATTAGAATAACACAAAAGTGATATAACAAAATCAGTATTATAAACAACTGAACACGACATAAGACCAGGAGTGATACTAAACTACTACAAAAAACATGAACATTAATTGTTTGGAAATGTAATGGATTAAAAGACCAGAGATACTTAACCCCTGTATACCGATAACCAAACCTAAATAACTTAGTAACTCGTAAGTATGTTACATTCTACTTTCCAAAACGTCTACCTCACTTATAACTTAAATCACTATTGCTTTTCAAATGCCTGCTTCATTTACTTATAAGAATGTAACACTGTACCTTAATTCTGTAATGCCGACATCACTTACTTAATTGCTTCTTAGCATGTATTGCATAGATAAATGCCAGTGGGAATAAGAAGACATAAATAGATAAAAGCCAGTGGTAATAAGAAGTAGAAAGGAAGCAAGTAGCAAGTCTTGGGTTGTTGATGTGAAAGAAAAAAAAAAAGGCCTAGATATATTTGAGGTCTCATTGGAGGCTAAGTGTAGCCTAATGACACAAAATGGATCTGGTTGTGTGAACCAATGTTTAAATGAACCATGGCTCGTTGTTTGTGTTGAAATGAAATTATTAGAAAGAATAATAAAAAAAAAGGTTAATGCCAACAGCATCTGGTGTTCCCAGGCGGTCACCCATCCAAGTACTAACCAGACCCAACGTTGCTTAACTTCGCTGATCGGACGAGAAGCGGTGTTTTCAACGTGGTGTGGACGTTGACAAGATATTAAGCCTTGGAAATCATTAAGAAGAATAGTTTCATTAGCGTTAAATGCATCATCTTTACTAAATTGCACTCTTCTGTGTTTGAGGAAGAATGGGAGTGAGACGTGTGTGTGAGCAGAAATGAGTGTGGTGTGCTGTGTGCAGGAGAATGGAAGGAAAGTAGTAAGTGTGAGAACAGAGGAGATTGTCAAGTGTAGAGGTGTGTTAGGTATGTAGGTGTGATATAACACCTTCCTCGTCTTAAATAGTCATACATATCATTGCCTACTATTATTGTAATGGCGTGTTTGTTCAGCTAAAATGTGTATTTTTCTTATCTATTTACCAAAACCTCATTCATATTAGATGGTTACACATTAACAAACAGAAACTCAGAACTTAGCATATCCACATAATATTATCAATCCATCAATATATAACTAAATGAAAACTAAATAAGAGAAAGAATTAACGAACGAAGGAAAAGACCTACAATAAAACTCTGCTACTATTACTACTACTACAATGACTACAACAACTATTATTACTACTACAATGACTACAACAACTATTACTACAATGACTACAACAACTATTACTACTACTACAATAACTACAACAACTATTACTACCACTACTACAATGACTACAACAACTATTACTACTACTACAATGACTACAACAACTATTACTACTACTAGAATGACTACAACAACTATTACTAGACCTACAATGATTACAACAACTATTACTACTACTACTACTACAATGACTACAACAACTATTACTACTACTACAATGACTAGAACAACTATTACTACTACTACAATGACTACAACAACTATTACTACTACTACTACAATGACTACAACAACTATTACTACTACTACAATGACTACAATAACTATTACAACTACTACAATGACTACAACTATTACTACTACTACAATGACTACAATAACTATTAATACTACTACTACTACTACTAATATTAATAAAAGCACTATATACGTTTTAACAGCAGCTGATAACACTAATTAGAATAACACAAAAGTGATATAACAAAATCAGTATTATAAACAACTGAACACGACATAAGACCAGGAGTGATACTAAACTACTACAAAAAACATGAACATTAATTGTTTGGAAATGTAATGGATTAAAAGACCAGAGATACTTAACCCCTGTATACCGATAACCAAACCTAAATAACTTAGTAACTCGTAAGTATGTTACATTCTACTTTCCAAAACGTCTACCTCACTTATAACTTAAAGCACTATTGCTTTTAAAATGCCTGCTTCATTTACTTATAAGAATGTAACACTGTACCTTAATTCTGTAATGCCGACATCACTTACTTAATTGCTTCTTAGCATGTATTGCATAGATAAATGCCAGTGGGAATAAGAAGACATAAATAGATAAAAGCCAGTGGTAATAAGAAGTAGAAAGGAAGCAAGTAGCAAGTCTTGGGTTGTTGATGTTGTGAAAGAACAAAAAAAGAGGCCTACATATATTTGAGGTCTCATTGGAGGCTAAGTGTAATGACACAAAATGGATCTGGTCGTGTGAACCAATGTTTAAAAGAACCATGGCTCGTTGTTTGTGTTGAAATGAAATTATTAGAAAGACTAAAAAAATAAAAGCTAAATGCCAACAGCATATGGTGTTCCCAGGCGGTCACCCATCCAAGTACTAACCAGACCCAACGTTGCTTAACTTCGCTGATCGGACGAGAAGCGGTGTTTTCAACGTGGTGTGGACGTTGACAAGATATTAAGCCTTGGAAATCATTAAGAAGAATAGTTTCTTTAGAGTTAAATGCATCTTCTTTACTAAATTGCACTCTTCTGTGTTTGAGGAAGAATGGGAGTGAGACGTGTGTGTGAGCAGAAATGAGTGTGGTGTGCTGTGTGCAGGAGAATGGAAGGAAAGTAGTAAGTGTGAGAACAGAGGAGATTGTCAAGTGTAGAGGTGTGTTAGGTATGTAGGTGTGATATAACACCTTCCTCGTCTTAAATAGTCATACATATCATTGCCTACTATTATTGTAATGGCGTGTTTGTTCAGCTAAAATGTGTATTTTTCTTATCTATTTACCCCAACCTCATTCATATTAGATGGTTACACATTAACAAACAGAAACTCAGAACTTAGCATATCCACATAATATTATCAATCCATCAATATATAACTAAATGAAAACTAAATAAGAGAAAGAATTAACGAACGAAGGAAAAGACCTACAATAAAACTCTGCTACTATTACTACTACTACAATGACTACAACAACTATTACTACTACTACAATGACTACAACAACTATTACTACTACTACAATGACTACAACAACTATTACTACTACTACAATGACTACAACAACTATTACTACTACTACAATGACTACAACAACTATTACTACTACTACTACAATGACTACAACAACTATTACTACTACGACAATGACTACAACAACTATTACTACTACTACAATGACTACAACAACTATTACTACTACTACAATGACTACAACAACTATTAATATTACTACTACTACTAATAATAATAATAAAAGCACGATATACGTTTTAACAGCAGCTGATAATACTAATTAGAATAACATTAAAGTGATATAACAAAATCAGTATTATAAACAACTGAACACGACATAAGACCAGGAGTGATACTAAACTATTACAAAAAACATGAACATTAATTGTTTGGAAATGTAATGGATTAAAAGACCAGAGATACCAAACCCCTGTATACTGATAACCAAACCTAATTAACTTAGTAACTAGTAAGTATGTTACATTCTACTTTCCAAAACGTCTACCTCACGTATAACTTAAAGCACTATTGCTTTTCAAATGCCTGCTTCATTTACTTATAAGAATGTAACACTGTACCTTAATTCTGTAATGCCGACATCACTTACTTAATTGCTTCTTAGCATGTATTGCATAGATAAATGCCAGTGGGAATAAGAAGA
Source organism: Petrolisthes manimaculis (assembly GCA_034508575.1). Taxonomy (NCBI): domain Eukaryota; kingdom Metazoa; phylum Arthropoda; class Malacostraca; order Decapoda; family Porcellanidae; genus Petrolisthes; species Petrolisthes manimaculis. Next base: position 775,238 of record JAWZYT010000374.1, on the reverse strand, counting down.
CATAAATAGATAAAAGCCAGTGGTAATAAGAAGTAGAAAGGAAGCAAGTAGCAAGTCTTGGGTTGTTGATGTTGTGAAAGAACAAAAAAGAGGCCTATATATATTTGTGGTCTCATTGGAGGCTAAGTGTAATGACACAAAATGGATCTGGTTGTGTGAACCAATGTTTAAAAGAACCATGGCTCGTTGTTTGTGTTGAAATGAAATTATTAGAGAGACTAAAAAAATAAAAGGTAAATGCCAACAGCATCTGGTGTTCCCAGGCGGTCACCCATCCAAGTACTAACCAGACCCAACGTTGCTTAACTTCGCTGATCGGACGAGAAGCGGTGTTTTCAACGTGGTGTGGACGTTGACAAGATATTAAGCCTTGGAAATCATTAAGCAGAATAGTTTCTTTAGAGTTAAATGCATTTTCTGTACTACATTGCACTCTTCTGTGTTTGAGGAAGAATGGGAGCGAGACGTGTGTGTGAGCAGAAATGAGTGTGGTGTGCTGTGTGCAGGAGAATGGAAGGAAAGTAGTAAGTGTGAGAACAGAGGAGATTGTCAAGTGTAGAGGTGTGTTAGGTATGTAGGTATGATATAACACCTTCCTCGTCTTAAATAGTCATACATATCGTTGCCTACTATTATTGTAATGGCGTGTTTGTTCAGCTAAAATGTGTATTTTTCTTATCTATTTACCAAAACCTCATTCATATTAGATGGTTACACATTAACAAACAGAAACTCAGAACTTAGCATATCCACATAATATTATCAATCCATCAATATATAACTAAATGAAAACTAAATAAGAGAAAGAATTAACGAAAGAAGGAAAAGACCTACAATAAAACTCTGCTACTATTACTACTACTACAATGACTACAACAACTATTACTATTACTACAATGACTACAACAACTATTACTACTACTACAATGACTACAACAACTATTACTACTACTACAATGACTACAACAACTATTACTACTACTACTACTACAATGACTACAACAACTATTACTACTACGACAATGACTACAACAACTATTACTACTACTACAATGAATACAACAACTATTACTACTACTACAATGACTACAACTACTATTAATATTACTACTACTACTAATAATAATAATAAAAGCACGATATACGTTTTAACAGCAGCTGATAATACTAATTAGAATAACACAAAAGTGATATAACAAAATCAGTATTATAAACAACTGAACACGACATAAGACCAGGAGTGATACTAAACTATTACAAAAAACATGAACATTAATTGTTTGAAAATGTAATGGATTAAAAGACCAGAGATACTTAACCCCTGTATACCGATAACCAAACCTAAATAACTTAGTAACTCGTAAGTATGTTACATTCTACTTTCCAAAACGTCTACCTCACTTATAACTTAAATCACTATTGCTTTTCAAATGCCTGCTACATTTACAGGTATTTCTCATTATGTGCGAGGTTTAGGTTCCTACAGGCACCGCACAAACTAAATTCGCACAAAATAAACCTATTTTTCCCATTAGAAACAATGTATAATGAAAAGAATGGGATCTTGGTCCAAAAGAACTTCCATTTTTTGGATGAAAAATGCATTTATTTGACTAATAAAGTGAACATGTTTTAAAAATGAATCATGTTAAAGCTATATGTAACACTAATATATAAATAAGTGTAAATAAAGCTGTCATTAACACTTAATATGATGCCATCTTGACAAATAATAAACTGGCTGAACTAGCCACGAGTGAAATGTAAACAAAACATTGAGAGTCATTGTTGCCATGTAAGTGTGAGGGAATTTCCCTCACTTCAACCTCAGAATTTCCCATTTTACCTCAATTATTCCCTGTTTACTCATGAACATTAATGGTCTTTTAGGTACTTCATCTTGTAGAAATTTCCCTGTTTACTCTTGAACGAACTGTATATTATTTCCCTGTGTGGACTTCGAAATTTCCTAAAACAGAAATTTCCCTGCACCTGGCAACACTGGTGGGAGCGTGAGCTGCCTCCTGGTGGCAGGCAGTTGAACTACGCATCTGGCGCACTTTTTGAAATGTAGATGAGGGGCAAATCGGATTATAATAAATATATCGCATAATTATTAATTAATTATAATATTTTTAATGTCGAATATAAGCAAATTCGCACAAAGAAAACACGCACAAAACGAGAAATACCTGTACTTATAAGAATGTAACACTGTACCTTAATTCTGTAATGCCAACATCACTTACTTAATTGCTTCTTAGCATGTATTGCATAGATAAATGCCAGTGGGAATAAGAAGACATAAATAGATAAAAGCCAGTGGTAATAAGAAGTAGAAAGGAAGCAAGTAGCAAGTCTTGGGTTGTTGATGTTGTGAAAGAACAAAAAAGAGGCCTAGATATATTTGAGGTCTCATTGGAGGCTAAGTGTAATGACACAAAATGGATCTGGTTGTTTAAAAGAACCATGGCTCGTTGTTTGTGTTGAAATGAAATGATTATTGAGACTAAAAAAATAAAAGCAAAATGCCAACAGCATCTGGTGTTCCCAGGCGGTCACCCATCCAAGTACTAACCAGACCCAACGTTGCTTAACTTCGCTGATCGGACGAGAAGCGGTGTTTTCAACGTGGTGTGGACGTTGACAAGATATTAAGCCTTGGAAATCATTAAGAAGAATAGTTTCTTTAGAGTTAAATGCATCTTCTGTACTACATTGCACTCTTCTGTGTTTGAGGAAGAATGGGAGTGAGACGTGTGTGTGAGCAGAAATGAGTGTGGTGTGCTGTGTGCAGGAGAATGGAAGGAAAGTAGTAAGTGTGAGAACAGAGGAGATTGTCAAGTGTAGAGGTGTGTTAGGTATGTAGGTGTGATATAACACCTTCCTCGTCTTAAATAGTCATACATATCGTTGCCTACTATTATTGTAATGGCGTGTTTGTTCAGCTAAAATGTGTATTTTTCTTATCTATTTACCCCAACCTCATTCATATTAGATGGTTACACATTAACAAACAGAAACTCAGAACTTAGCATATCCACATAATATTATCAATCCATCAATATATAACTAAATGAAAACTAAATAAGAGAAAGAATTAACGAACGAAGGAAAAGACCTACAATAAAACTCTGCTACTATTACTACTACTACAATGACTACAACAACTATTACTACTACTACAATGACTACAACAACTATTACTACTACTACAATGACTACAACAACTATTACTACTACTACAATGACTACAACAACTATTACTACTACTACAATGACTACAACAACTACAATGACTACAACAACTATTACTACTACTACAATAACTACAACAACTATTACCACTACTACAATGACTACAACAACTATTACTACTACTACAATGACTACAACAACTATTAGTGCTACTACAATGACTACAACAACTATGATTACTACTACAATTACTATAAAAACTAATAGTAGTACTACTACTACTACTAATATTAATAAAAGCACTATATACGTTTTAACAGCAGCTGATAACACTAATTAGAATAACACGAAAGTGATATAATAAAATCAGTATTATAAACAACTGAACACGACATAAGACCAGGAGTGATACTAAACTACTACAAAAAACATGAACATTAATTGTTTGAAAATGTAATGGATTAAAAGACCAGAGATACCTAACCCCTGTATACCGATAACCAAACCTAAATAACTTAGTAACTCGTAAGTATGTTACATTCTACTTTCCAAAACGTCTACCTCACTTATAACTTAAATCACTATTGCTTTTCAAATGCCTGCTTCATTTACTTATAAGAATGTAACACTGTACCTTAATTCTGTAATGCCGACATCACTTACTTAATTGCTTCTTAGCATGTATTGCATAGATAAATGCCAGTGGGAATAAGAAGACATAAATAGATAAAAGCCAGTGGTAATAATAAGTAGAAAGGAAGCAAGTAGCAAGTCTTGGGTTGTTGATGTTGTGAAAGAACAAAAAAGTGGCCTAGATATATTTGAGGTCTCATTGGAGGCTAAGTGTAATGCCACAAAATGGATCTGGTTGTGTGAACCAATGTTTAAAAGAACCATGGCTCGTTGTTTGTGTTGAAATGAAATTATTAGAGAGACTAAAAAAATAAAAGGTAAATGCCAACAGCATCTGGTGTTCCCAGGCGGTCACCCATCCAAGTACTAACCAGACCCAACGTTGCTTAACTTCGCTGATCGGACGAGAAGCGGTGTTTTCAACGTGGTGTGGACGTTGACAAGATATTAAGCCTTGGAAATCATTAAGAAGAATAGTTTCTTTAGCGTTAAATGCATCTTCTTTACTAAATTGCACTCTTCTGTGTTTGAGGAAGAATGGGAGTGAGACGTGTGTGTGAGCAGAAATGAGTGTGGTGTGCTGTGTGCAGAAGAATGGAAGGAAAGTAGTAAGTGTGAGAACAGAGGAGATTGTTAAGTGTAGAGGTGTGTTAGGTATGTAGGTGTGATATAACACCTTCCTCGTCTTAAATAGTCATACATATCGTTGCCTACTATTATTGTAATGGCGTGTTTGTTCAGCTAAAATGTGTATTTTTCTTATCTATTTACCCCAACCTCATTCATATTAGATGGTTACACATTAACAAACAGAAACTCAGAACTTAGCATATCCACATAATATTATCAATCCATCAATATATAACTAAATGAAAACTAAATAAGAGAAAGAATTAACGAACGAAGGAAAAGACCTACAATAAAACTCTGCTACTATTACTACTACTACAATGACTACAACAACTATTACTACTACTACAATGACTACAACAACTATTACTACTACTACAATGACTACAACAACTATTACTACTACTACAATGACTACAACAACTATTACTACTACTACTACAATGACTTCAACAACTATTACTACTACGACAATGACTACAACAACTATTACTACTACTACAATGACTACAACAACTATTACTACTACTACAATGACTACAACTATTACTACTACTACAATGACTACAACAACTATTAATACTACTACTACTACTAATATTAATAAAAGTACTATATACGTTTTAACAGCAGCTGATAACACTAATTAGAATAACACGAAAGTGATATAATAAAATCAGTATTATAAACAACTGAACACGACATAAGACCAGGAGTGATACTAAACTACTACAAAAAACATGAACATTAATTGTTTGGAAATGTAATGGATTAAAAGACCAGAGATACCTAACCCCTGTATACCGATAACCAAACCTAAATAACTTAGTAACTCGTAAGTATGTTACATTCTACTTTCCAAAACGTCTACCTCACTTATAACTTAAAGCACTATTGCTTTTCAAATGCCTGCTTCATTTACTTATAAGAATGTAACACTGTACCTTAATTCTGTAATGCCGACATCACTTACTTAATTGCTTCTTAGCATGTATTGCATAGATAAATGCCAGTGGGAATAAGAAGACATAAATAGATAAAAGCCAGTGGTAATAAGAAGTAGAAAGGAAGCAAGTAGCAAGTCTTGGGTTGTTGATGTTGTGAAAGAACAAAAAAGAGGCCTATATATATTTGTGGTCTCATTGGAGGCTAAGTGTAATGACACAAAATGGATCTGGTTGTGTGAACCAATGTTTAAAAGAACCATGGCTCGTTGTTTGTGTTGAAATAAAATGATTATTGTGACTAAAAAAATAAAAGGTAAATGCCAACAGCATCTGGTGTTCCCAGGCGGTCACCCATCCAAGTACTAACCAGACCCAACGTTGCTTAACTTCGCTGATCGGACGAGAAGCGGTGTTTTCAACGTGGTGTGGACGTTGACAAGATATTAAGCCTTGGAAATCATTAAGAAGAATAGTTTCATTAGCGTTAAATGCATCTTCTTTACTAAATTGCACTCTTCTGTGTTTGAGGAAGAATGGGAGTGAGACGTGTGTGTGAGCAGAAATGAGTGTGGTGTGCTGTGTGCAGGAGAATGGAAGGAAAGTAGTAAGTGTGAGAACAGAGGAGATTGTCAAGTGTAGAGGTGTGTTAGGTATGTAGGTGTGATATAACACCTTCCTCGTCTTAAATAGTCATACATATCATTGCCTACTATTATTGTAATGGCGTGTTTGTTCAGCTAAAATGTGTATTTTTCTTATCTATTTACCAAAACCTCATTCATATTAGATGGTTACACATTAACAAACAGAAACTCAGAACTTAGCATATCCACATAATATTATCAATCCATCAATATATAACTAAATGAAAACTAAATAAGAGAAAGAATTAACGAACGAAGGAAAATACCTACAATAAAACTCTGCTACTATTACTACTACTACAATGACTACAACAACTATTACTACTACTACAATGACTACAACAACTATTACTACTACTACAATGACTACAACTATTACTACTACTACAATGACTACAACAACTATTAATACTACTACTACTAATAATATTAATAAAAGTACTATATACGTTTTAACAGCAGCTGATAACACTAATTAGAATAACACGAAAGTGATATAATAAAATCAGTATTATAAACAACTGAACACGACATAAGACCAGGAGTGATACTAAACTACTACAAAAAACATGAACATTAATTGTTTGGAAATGTAATGGATTAAAAGACCAGAGATACCTAACCCCTGTATACCGATAACCAAACCTAAATAACTTAGTAACTCGTAAGTATGTTACATTCTACTTTCCAAAACGTCTACCTCACTTATAACTTAAAGCACTATTGCTTTTCAAATGCCTGCATCATTTACTTATAAGAATGTAACACTGTACCTTAATTCTGTAATGCCGACATCACTTACTTAATTGCTTTTTAGCATGTATTGCATAGATAAATGCCAGTGGGAATAAGAAGACATAAATAGATAAAAGCCAGTGGTAATAAGAAGTAGAAAGGAAGCAAGTAGCAAGTCTTGGGTTGTTGATGTTGTGAAAGAACAAAAAAAGAGGCCTATATATATTTGAGGTCTCATTGGAGGCTAAGTGTAATGACACAAAATGGATCTGGTTGTGTGAACCAATGTTTAAAAGAACCATGGCTCGTTGTTTGTGTTGAAATGAAATGATTATTGTGACTAAAAAAATAAAGGGTAAATGCCAACAGCATCTGGTGTTCCCAGGCGGTCACCCATCCAAGTACTAACCAGACCCAACGTTGCTTAACTTCGCTGATCGGACGAGAAGCGGTGTTTTCAACGTGGTGTGGACGTTGACAAGATATTAAGCCTTGGAAATCATTAAGAAGAATAGTTTCTTTAGAGTTAAATGCATCTTCTGTACTACATTGCACTCTTCTGTGTTTGAGGAAGAATGGGAGTGAGACGTGTGTGTGAGCAGAAATGAGTGTGGTGTGCTGTGTGCAGAAGAATGGAAGGAAAGTAGTAAGTGTGAGAACAGAGGAGATTGTCAAGTGTAGAGGTGTGTTAGGTATGTAGGTGTGATATAAAACCTTCCTCGTCTTAAATAGTCATACATATCATTGCCTACTATTATTGTAATGGCGTGTTTGTTCAGCTAAAATGTGTATTTTTCTTATCTATTTACCAAAACCTCATTCATATTAGATGGTTACACATTAACAAACAGAAACTCAGAACTTAGCATATCCACATAATATTATCAATCCATCAATATATAACTAAATGAAAACTAAATAAGAGAAAGAATTAACGAACGAAGGAAAAGACCTACAATAAAACTCTGCTACTATTACTACTACTACAATGACTACAACAACTATTACTACTACTACAATGACTACAACAACTATTACTACTACTACTACAATGACTACAACAACTATTACTACTACTACAATGACTACAACAACTATTACTACTACTACTACAATGACTACAACAACTATTACTACTACTACTACTACAATGACTACAACAACTATTACTACTACTACTACAATGACTACAACAACTATTACTACTACTACAATGACTACAACTATTACTACTACTACAATGACTACAATAACTATTAATACTACTACTACTACTACTATTAATAATAATAAAAGCACTATATACGTTTTAACAGCAGCTGATAATACTAATTAGAATAACATTAAAGTTATATAACAAAATCAGTATTATAAACAACTGAACACGACATAAGACCAGGAGTGATACTAAACTATTACAAAAAACATGAACATTAATTGTTTGGAAATGTAATGGATTAAAAGACCAGAGATACCTAACCCCTGTATACTGATAACCAAACCTAAATAACTTAGTAACTAGTAAGTATGTTACATTCTACTTTCCAAAACGTCTACTTCACGTATAACTTAAAGCACTATTGCTTTTCAAATGCCTGCTTCATTTACTTATAAGAATGTAACACTGTACCTTAATTCTGTAATGCCGACATCACTTACTTAATTGCTTCTTAGCATGTATTGCATAGATAAATGCCAGTGGGAATAAGAAGACATAAATAGATAAAAGCCAGTGGTAATAAGAAGTAGAAAGGAAGCAAGTAGCAAGTCTTGGGTTGTTGATGTTGTGAAAGAACAAAAAAGAGGCCTAGATATATTTGAGTTCTCATTGGAGGCTAAGTGTAATGCCACAAAATGGATCTGGTTGTGTGAACCAATGTTTAAAAGAACCATGGCTCGTTGTTTGTGTTGAAATGAAATTATTAGAGAGACTAAAAAAATAAAAGGTAAATAAATGCCAACAGCATCTGGTGTTCCCAGGCGGTCACCCATCCAAGTACTAACCAGACCCAACGTTGCTTAACTTCGCTGATCGGACGAGAAGCGGTGTTTTCAACGTGGTGTGGACGTTGACAAGATATTAAGCCTTGGAAATCATTAAGAAGAATAGTTTCTTTAGAGTTAAATGCATCTTCTGTACTACATTGCACTCTTCTTTGTTTGAGGAAGAATGGGAGTGAGACGTGTGTGTGAGCAGAAATGAGTGTGGTGTGCTGTGTGCAGGAGAATGGAAGGAAAGTAGTAAGTGTGAGAACAGAGGAGATTGTCAAGTGTAGAGGTGTGTTAGGTATGTAGGTGTGATATAACACCTTCCTCGTCTTAAATAGTCATACATAATTTTTTTATCATTGCCTACTATTATTGTAATGGCGTGTTTGTTCAGCTAAAATGTGTATTTTTCTTATCTATTTACCAAAACCTCATTCATATTAGATGGTTACACATTAACAAACAGAAACTCAGAACTTAGCATATCCACATAATATTATCAATCCATCAATATATAACTAAATGAAAACTAAATAAGAGAAAGAATTAACGAACGAAGGAAAAGACCTACAATAAAACTCTGCTACTATTACTACTACTACAATGACTACAACAACTATTACTACTACTACAATGACTACAACAACTATTACTACTACTACAATGACTACAACAACTATTACTACTACTACAATGACTACAACAACTATTACTACTACTACTACAATGACTACAACAACTTTTACTACTACGACAATGACTACAACAACTATTACTACTACTACAATGACTACAACAACTATTACTACTACTACAATGACTACAACAACTATTAATATTACTACTACTACTACTACTAATAATAAAAGCACTATATACGTTTTAACAGCAGCTGATAATACTAATTAGAATAACATTAAAGTGATATAACAAAATCAGTATTATAAACAACTGAACACGACATAAGACCAAGAGTGATACTAAACTATTACAAAAAACATGAACATTAATTGTTTGGAAATGTAATGGATTAAAAGACCAGAGATACCAAACCCCTGTATACTGATAACCAAACCTAATTAACTTAGTAACTAGTAAGTATGTTACATTCTACTTTCCAAAACGTCTACTTCACGTATAACTTAAAGCACTATTGCTTTTCAAATGCCTGCTTCATTTACTTATAAGAATGTAACACTGTACCTTAATTCTGTAATGCCGACATCACTTACTTAATTGCTTCTTAGCATGTATTGCATAGATAAATGCCAGTGGGAATAAGAAGACATAAATAGATAAAAGCCAGTGGTAATAATAAGTAGAAAGGAAGCAAGTAGCAAGTCTTGGGTTGTTGATGTTGTGAAAGAACAAAAAAGAGGCCTATATATATTTGTGGTCTCATTGGAGGCTAAGTGTAATGCCACAAAATGGATCTGGTTGTGTGAACCAATGTTTAAAAGAACCATGGCTCGTTGTTTGTGTTGAAATGAAATTATTAGAGAGACTAAAAAAATAAAAGGTAAATAAATGCCAACAGCATCTGGTGTTCCCAGGCGGTCACCCATCCAAGTACTAACCAGACCCAACGTTGCTTAACTTCGCTGATCGGACGAGAAGCGGTGTTTTCAACGTGGTGTGGACGTTGACAAGATATTAAGCCTTGGAAATCATTAAGAAGAATAGTTTCTTTAGAGTTAAATGCATCTTCTGTACTACATTGCACTCTTCTTTGTTTGAGGAAGAATGGGAGTGAGACGTGTGTGTGAGCAGAAATGAGTGTGGTGTGCTGTGTGCAGGAGAAAGGAAGGAAAGTAGTAAGTGTGAGAACAGAGGAGATTGTCAAGTGTAGAGGTGTGTTAGGTATGTAGGTGTGATATAACACCTTCCTCGTCTTAAATAGTCATACATATCATTGCCTACTATTATTGTAATGGCGTGTTTGTTCAGCTAAAATGTGTATTTTTCTTATCTATTTACCCCAACCTCATTCATATTAGATGGTTACACATTAACAAACAGAAACTCAGAACTTAGCATATCCACATAATATTATCAATCCATCAATATATAACTAAATGAAAACTAAATAAGAGAAAGAATTAATGAACGAAGGAAAAGACCTACAATAAAACTCTGCTACTATTACTACTACTACAATGACTACAACAACTATTACTACTACTACAATGACTACAACAACTATTACTACTACTACAATGACTACAACAACTATTACTACTACTACAATGACTACAACAACTATTACTACTACTACTACAATGACTACAACAACTATTACTACTACTACAATGACTACAACAACTATTACTACTACTACTACAATGACTACAACAACTATTACTACTACTACAATGACTACAACTATTACTACTACTACAATGACTACAATAACTATTAATACTACTACTACTACTACTATTAATAATAATAAAAGCACTATATACGTTTTAACAGCAGCTGATAATACTAATTAGAATAACATTAAAGTGATATAACAAAATCAGTATTATAAACAACTGAACACGACATAAGACCAGGAGTGATACTAAACTATTACAAAAAACATGAACATTAATTGTTTGGAAATGTAATGGATTAAAAGACCAGAGATACCAAACCCCTGTATACTGATAACCAAACCTAATTAACTTAGTAACTAGTAAGTATGTTACATTCTACTTTCCAAAACGTCTACTTCACGTATAACTTAAAGCACTATTGCTTTTCAAATGCCTGCTTCATTTACTTATAAGAATGTAACACTGTACCTTAATTCTGTAATGCCGACATCACTTACTTAATTGCTTCTTAGCATGTATTGCATAGATAAATGCCAGTGGGAATAAGAAGACATAAATAGATAAAAGCCAGTGGTAATAAGAAGTAGAAAGGAAGCAAGTAGCAAGTCTTGGGTTGTTGATGTTGTGAAAGAACAAAAAAGAGGCCTATATATATTTGAGGTCTCATTGGAGGCTAAGTGTAATGACACAAAATGGATCTGGTTGTGTGAACCAATGTTTAAAAGAACCATGGCTCGTTGTTTGTGTTGAAATGAAATGATTATTGAGACTAAAAAAATAAAAGCAAAATGCCAACAGCATCTGGTGTTCCCAGGCGGTCACCCATCCAAGTACTAACCAGACCCAACGTTGCTTAACTTCGCTGATCGGACGAGAAGCGGTGTTTTCAACGTGGTGTGGACGTTGACAAGATATTAAGCCTTGGAAATCATTAAGAAGAATAGTTTCTTTAGAGTTAAATGCATCTTCTGTACTACATTGCACTCTTCTGTGTTTGAGGAAGAATGGGAGTGAGACGTGTGTGTGAGCAGAAATGAGTGTGGTGTGCTGTGTGCAGGAGAATGGAAGGAAAGTAGTAAGTGTGAGAACAGAGGAGATTGTCAAGTGTAGAGGTGTGTTAGGTATGTAGGTGTGATATAACACCTTCCTCGTCTTAAATAGTCATACATATCGTTGCCTACTATTATTGTAATGGCGTGTTTGTTCAGCTAAAATGTGTATTTTTCTTATCTATTTACCCCAACCTCATTCATATTAGATGGTTACACATTAACAAACAGAAACTCAGAACTTAGCATATCCACATAATATTATCAATCCATCAATATATAACTAAATGAAAACTAAATAAGAGAAAGAATTAACGAACGAAGGAAAAGACCTACAATAAAACTCTGCTACTATTACTACTACTACAATGACTACAACAACTATTACTACTACTACAATGACTACAACAACTATTACTACTACTACAATGACTACAACAACTATTACTACTACTACAATGACTACAACAACTATTACTACTACTACAATGACTACAACAACTATTACTACTACTACTACAATGACTACAACAACTATTACTACTACTACAATAACTACAACTACTATTACCACTACTACAATGACTACAACAACTATTACTACTACTACAATGACTACAACAACTATTAGTACTACTACAATGACTACAACAACTATGATTACTACTACAATTACTATAAAAACTAGTAGTAGTACTACTACTACTACTACTAATATTAATAAAAGCACTATATACGTTTTAACAGCAGCTGATAACACTAATTAGAATAACACAAAAGTGATATAACAAAATCAGTATTATAAACAACTGAACACGACATAAGACCAGGAGTGATACTAAACTACTACAAAAAACATGAACATTAATTGTTTGGAAATGTAATGGATTAAAAGACCAGAGATACCTAACCCCTGTATACCGATAACCAAACCTAAATAACTTAGTAACTCGTAAGTATGTTACATTCTACTTTCCAAAACGTCTACCTCACGTATAACTTAAAGCACTATTGCTTTTCAAATGCCTGCTTCATTTACTTATAAGAATGTAACACTGTACCTTAATTCTGTAATGCCGACATCACTTACTTAATTGCTTCTTAGCATGTATTGCATAGATAAATGCCAGTGGGAATAAGAAGACATAAATAGATAAAAGCCAGTGGTAATAAGAAGTAGAAAGGAAGCAAGTAGCAAGTCTTGGGTTGTTGATGTTGTGAAAGAACAAAAAAGAGGCCTAAATATATTTGAGGTCTCATTGGAGGCTAAGTGTAATGCCACAAAATGGATCTGGTTGTGTGAACCAATGTTTAAAAGAACCATGGCTCGTTGTTTGTGTTGAAATGAAATTATTAGAGAGACTAAAAAAATAAAAGGTAAATGCCAACAGCATCTGGTGTTCCCAGGCGGTCACCCATCCAAGTACTAACCAGACCCAACGTTGCTTAACTTCGCTGATCGGACGAGAAGCGGTGTTTTCAACGTGGTGTGGACGTTGACAAGACATTAAGCCTTGGAAATCAATAAGAAGAATAGTTTCTTTAGCGTTAAATGCATCTTCTTTACTAAATTGCACTCTTCTGTGTTTGAGGAAGAATGGGAGCGAGACGTGTGTGTGAGCAGAAATGAGTGTGGTGTGCTGTGTGCAGAAGAATGGAAGGAAAGTAGTAAGTGTGAGAACAGAGGAGATTGTTAAGTGTAGAGGTGTGTTAGGTATGTAGGTGTGATATAACACCTTCCTCGTCTTAAATAGTCATACATATCGTTGCCTACTATTATTGTAATGGCGTGTTTGTTCAGCTAAAATGTGTATTTTTCTTATCTATTTACCCCAACCTCATTCATATTAGATGGTTACACATTAACAAACAGAAACTCAGAACTTAGCATATCCACATAATATTATCAATCCATCAATATATAACTAAATGAAAACTAAATAAGAGAAAGAATTAACGAACGAAGGAAAAGACCTACAATAAAACTCTGCTACTATTACTACTACTACAATGACTACAACAACTATTACTACTACTACAATGACTACAACAACTATTACTACTACTACAATGACTACAACAACTATTACTACTACTACAATGACTACAACAACTATTACTACTACTACTACAATGACTACAACAACTATTACTACTACGACAATGACTACAACAACTATTACTACTACTACAATGACTACAACAACTATTACTACTACTACAATGACTACAACTATTACTACTACTACAATGACTACAACAACTATTAATACTACTACTACTACTAATATTAATAAAAGTACTATATACGTTTTAACAGCAGCTGATAACACTAATTAGAATAACACGAAAGTGATATAATAAAATCAGTATTATAAACAACTGAACACGACATAAGACCAGGAGTGATACTAAACTACTACAAAAAACATGAACATTAATTGTTTGGAAATGTAATGGATTAAAAGACCAGAGATACCTAACCCCTGTATACCGATAACCAAACCTAAATAACTTAGTAACTCGTAAGTATGTTACATTCTACTTTCCAAAACGTCTACCTCACTTATAACTTAAAGCACTATTGCTTTTCAAATGCCTGCATCATTTACTTATAAGAATGTAACACTGTACCTTAATTCTGTAATGCCGACATCACTTACTTAATTGCTTCTTAGCATGTATTGCATAGATAAATGCCAGTGGGAATAAGAAGACATAAATAGATAAAAGCCAGTGGTAATAAGAAGTAGAAAGGAAGCAAGTAGCAAGTCTTGGGTTGTTGATGTTGTGAAAGAACAAAAAAAGAGGCCTATATATATTTGAGGTCTCATTGGAGGCTAAGTGTAATGACACAAAATGGATCTGGTTGTGTGAACCAATGTTTAAAAGAACCATGGCTCGTTGTTTGTGTTGAAATGAAATGATTATTGTGACTAAAAAAATAAAAGGTAAATGCCAACAGCATCTGGTGTTCCCAGGCGGTCACCCATCCAAGTACTAACCAGACCCAACGTTGCTTAACTTCGCTGATCGGACGAGAAGCGGTGTTTTCAACGTGGTGTGGACGTTGACAAGATATTAAGCCTTGGAAATCATTAAGAAGAAGAGTTTCATTAGCGTTAAATGCATCTTCTTTACTAAATTGCACTCTTCTGTGTTTGAGGAAGAATGGGAGTGAGACGTGTGTGTGAGCAGAAATGAGTGTGGTGTGCTGTGTGCAGAAGAATGGAAGGAAAGTAGTAAGTGTGAGAACAGAGGAGATTGTCAAGTGTAGAGGTGTGTTAGGTATGTAGGTGTGATATAACACCTTCCTCGTCTTAAATAGTCATACATATCATTGCCTACTATTATTGTAATGGCGTGTTTGTTCAGCTAAAATGTGTATTTTTCTTATCTATTTACCAAAACCTCATTCATATTAGATGGTTACACATTAACAAACAGAAACTCAGAACTTAGCATATCCACATAATATTATCAATCCATCAATATATAACTAAATGAAAACTAAATAAGAGAAAGAATTAACGAACGAAGGAAAAGACCTACAATAAAACTCTGCTACTATTACTACTACTACAATGACTACAACAACTATTACTACTACTACAATGACTACAACAACTATTACTACTACTACAATGACTACAACTATTACTACTACTACTACTACTAATATTAATAAAAGTACTATATACGTTTTAACAGCAGCTGATAACACTAATTAGAATAACACGAAAGTGATATAATAAAATCAGTATTATAAACAACTGAACACGACATAAGACCAGGAGTGATACTAAACTACTACAAAAAACATGAACATTAATTGTTTGGAAATGTAATGGATTAAAAGACCAGAGATACCTAACCCCTGTATACCGATAACCAAACCTAAATAACTTAGTAACTCGTAAGTATGTTACATTCTACTTTCCAAAACGTCTACCTCACTTATAACTTAAATCACTATTGCTTTTCAAATGCCTGCATCATTTACTTATAAGAATGTAACACTGTACCTTAATTCTGTAATGCCGACATCACTTACTTAATTGCTTCTTAGCATGTATTGCATAGATAAATGCCAGTGGGAATAAGAAGACATAAATAGATAAAAGCCAGTGGTAATAAGAAGTAGAAAGGAAGCAAGTAGCAAGTCTTGGGTTGTTGATGTTGTGAAAGAACAAAAAAAGAGGCCTATATATATTTGAGGTCTCATTGGAGGCTAAGTGTAATGACACAAAATGGATCTGGTTGTGTGAACCAATGTTTAAAAGAACCATGGCTCGTTGTTTGTGTTGAAATGAAATGATTATTGTGACTAAAAAAATAAAAGGTAAATGCCAACAGCATCTGGTGTTCCCAGGCGGTCACCCATCCAAGTACTAACCAGACCCAACGTTGCTTAACTTCGCTGATCGGACGAGAAGCGGTGTTTTCAACGTGGTGTGGACGTTGACAAGATATTAAGCCTTGGAAATCATTAAGAAGAATAGTTTCTTTAGAGTTAAATGCATCTTCTGTACTACATTGCACTCTTCTTTGTTTGAGGAAGAATGGGAGTGAGACGTGTGTGTGAGCAGAAATGAGTGTGGTGTGCTGTGTGCAGGAGAATGGAAGGAAAGTAGTAAGTGTGAGAACAGAGGAGATTGTCAAGTGTAGAGGTGTGTTAGGTATGTAGGTGTGATATAACACCTTCCTCGTCTTAAATAGTCATACATATCATTGCCTACTATTATTGTAATGGCGTGTTTGTTCAGCTAAAATGTGTATTTTTCTTATCTATTTACCAAAACCTCATTCATATTAGATGGTTACACATTAACAAACAGAAACTCAGAACTTAGCATATCCACATAATATTATCAATCCATCAATATATAACTAAATAAAAACTAAATAAGAGAAAGAATTAACGAACGAAGGAAAAGACCTACAATAAAACTCTGCTACTATTACTACTACTACAATGACTACAACAACTATTACTACTACTACAATGACTACAACAACTATTACTACTACTACAATGACTACAACAACTATTACTACTACTACTACAATGACTACAACAACTATTACTACTACGACAATGACTACAACAACTATTACTACTACTACAATGACTACAACAACTATTACTACTACTACAATGACTACAACAACTATTAATATTACTACTACTACTACTAATAATAATAAAAGCACTATATACGTTTTAACAGCAGCTGATAATACTAATTAGAATAACATTAAAGTGATATAACAAAATCAGTATTATAAACAACTGAACACGACATAAGACCAGGAGTGATACTAAACTATTACAAAAAACATGAACATTAATTGTTTGGAAATGTAATGGATTAAAAGACCAGAGATACCTAACCCCTGTATACTGATAACCAAACCTAATTAACTTAGTAACTAGTAAGTATGTTACATTCTACTTTCCAAAACGTCTACTTCACGTATAACTTAAAGCACTATTGCTTTTCAAATGCCTGCTTCATTTACTTATAAGAATGTAACACTGTACCTTAATTCTGTAATGCCGACATCACTTACTTAATTGCTTCTTAGCATGTATTGCATAGATAAATGCCAGTGGGAATAAGAAGACATAAATAGATAAAAGCCAGTGGTAATAAGAAGTAGAAAGGAAGCAAGTAGCAAGTCTTGGGTTGTTGATGTTGGAGGCTAAGTGTAATGACACAAAATGGATCTGGTTGTGTGAACCAATGTTTAAAAGAACCATGGCTCGTTGTTTGTGTTGAAATGAAATTATTAGAGAGACTAAAAAAATAAAAGGTAAATGCCAACAGCATCTGGTGTTCCCAGGCGGTCACCCATCCAAGTACTAACCAGACCCAACGTTGCTTAACTTCGCTGATCGGACGAGAAGCGGTGTTTTCAACGTGGTGTGGACGTTGACAAGACATTAAGCCTTGGAAATCAATAAGAAGAATAGTTTCTTTAGCGTTAAATGCATCTTCTTTACTACATTGCACTCTTCTTTGTTTGAGGAAGAATGGGAGTGAGACGTGTGTGTGAGCAGAAATGAGTGTGGTGTGCTGTGTGCAGGAGAAAGGAAGGAAAGTAGTAAGTGTGAGAACAGAGGAGATTGTTAAGTGTAGAGGTGTGTTAGGTATGTAGGTGTGATATAACACCTTCCTCGTCTTAAATAGTCATACATATCGTTGCCTACTATTATTGTAATGGCGTGTTTGTTCAGCTAAAATGTGTATTTTTCTTATCTATTTACCCCAACCTCATTCATATTAGATGGTTACACATTAACAAACAGAAACTCAGAACTTAGCATATCCACATAATATTATCAATCCATCAATATATAACTAAATAAAAACTAAATAAGAGAAAGAATTAACGAACGAAGGAAAAGACCTACAATAAAACTCTGCTACTATTACTACTACTACAATGACTACAACAACTATTACTACTACTACAATGACTACAACAACTATTACTACTACTACAATGACTACAACAACTATTACTACTACTACTACAATGACTACAACAACTATTACTACTACGACAATGACTACAACAACTATTACTACTACTACAATGACTACAACAACTATTACTACTACTACAATGACTACAACAACTATTAATATTACTACTACTACTACTAATAATAATAAAAGCACTATATACGTTTTAACAGCAGCTGATAATACTAATTAGAATAACATTAAAGTGATATAACAAAATCAGTATTATAAACAACTGAACACGACATAAGACCAGGAGTGATACTAAACTATTACAAAAAACATGAACATTAATTGTTTGGAAATGTAATGGATTAAAAGACCAGAGATACCTAACCCCTGTATACTGATAACCAAACCTAATTAACTTAGTAACTAGTAAGTATGTTACATTCTACTTTCCAAAACGTCTACTTCACGTATAACTTAAAGCACTATTGCTTTTCAAATGCCTGCTTCATTTACTTATAAGAATGTAACACTGTACCTTAATTCTGTAATGCCGACATCACTTACTTAATTGCTTCTTAGCATGTATTGCATAGATAAATGCCAGTGGGAATAAGAAGACATAAATAGATAAAAGCCAGTGGTAATAAGAAGTAGAAAGGAAGCAAGTAGCAAGTCTTGGGTTGTTGATGTTGGAGGCTAAGTGTAATGACACAAAATGGATCTGGTTGTGTGAACCAATGTTTAAAAGAACCATGGCTCGTTGTTTGTGTTGAAATGAAATTATTAGAGAGACTAAAAAAATAAAAGGTAAATGCCAACAGCATCTGGTGTTCCCAGGCGGTCACCCATCCAAGTACTAACCAGACCCAACGTTGCTTAACTTCGCTGATCGGACGAGAAGCGGTGTTTTCAACGTGGTGTGGACGTTGACAAGACATTAAGCCTTGGAAATCAATAAGAAGAATAGTTTCTTTAGCGTTAAATGCATCTTCTTTACTACATTGCACTCTTCTTTGTTTGAGGAAGAATGGGAGTGAGACGTGTGTGTGAGCAGAAATGAGTGTGGTGTGCTGTGTGCAGGAGAAAGGAAGGAAAGTAGTAAGTGTGAGAACAGAGGAGATTGTTAAGTGTAGAGGTGTGTTAGGTATGTAGGTGTGATATAACACCTTCCTCGTCTTAAATAGTCATACATATCGTTGCCTACTATTATTGTAATGGCGTGTTTGTTCAGCTAAAATGTGTATTTTTCTTATCTATTTACCCCAACCTCATTCATATTAGATGGTTACACATTAACAAACAGAAACTCAGAACTTAGCATATCCACATAATATTATCAATCCATCAATATATAACTAAATAAAAACTAAATAAGAGAAAGAATTAACGAACGAAGGAAAAGACCTACAATAAAACTCTGCTACTATTACTACTACTACAATGACTACAACAACTATTACTACTACTACAATGACTACAACAACTATTACTACTACTACAATGACTACAACAACTATTACTACTACTACTACAATGACTACAACAACTATTACTACTACGACAATGACTACAACAACTATTACTACTACTACAATGACTACAACAACTATTACTACTACTACAATGACTACAACAACTATTAATATTACTACTACTACTACTAATAATAATAAAAGCACTATATACGTTTTAACAGCAGCTGATAATACTAATTAGAATAACATTAAAGTGATATAACAAAATCAGTATTATAAACAACTGAACACGACATAAGACCAGGAGTGATACTAAACTATTACAAAAAACATGAACATTAATTGTTTGGAAATGTAATGGATTAAAAGACCAGAGATACCTAACCCCTGTATACTGATAACCAAACCTAATTAACTTAGTAACTAGTAAGTATGTTACATTCTACTTTCCAAAACGTCTACTTCACGTATAACTTAAAGCACTATTGCTTTTCAAATGCCTGCTTCATTTACTTATAAGAATGTAACACTGTACCTTAATTCTGTAATGCCGACATCACTTACTTAATTGCTTCTTAGCATGTATTGCATAGATAAATGCCAGTGGGAATAAGAAGACATAAATAGATAAAAGCCAGTGGTAATAAGAAGTAGAAAGGAAGCAAGTAGCAAGTCTTGGGTTGTTGATGTTGGAGGCTAAGTGTAATGACACAAAATGGATCTGGTTGTGTGAACCAATGTTTAAAAGAACCATGGCTCGTTGTTTGTGTTGAAATGAAATTATTAGAGAGACTAAAAAAATAAAAGGTAAATGCCAACAGCATCTGGTGTTCCCAGGCGGTCACCCATCCAAGTACTAACCAGACCCAACGTTGCTTAACTTCGCTGATCGGACGAGAAGCGGTGTTTACAACGTGGTGTGGACGTTGACAAGACATTAAGCCTTGGAAATCAATAAGAAGAATAGTTTCTTTAGCGTTAAATGCATCTTCTTTACTACATTGCACTCTTCTTTGTTTGAGGAAGAATGGGAGTGAGACGTGTGTGTGAGCAGAAATGAGTGTGGTGTGCTGTGTGCAGGAGAAAGGAAGGAAAGTAGTAAGTGTGAGAACAGAGGAGATTGTTAAGTGTAGAGGTGTGTTAGGTATGTAGGTGTGATATAACACCTTCCTCGTCTTAAATAGTCATACATATCGTTGCCTACTATTATTGTAATGGCGTGTTTGTTCAGCTAAAATGTGTATTTTTCTTATCTATTTACCCCAACCTCATTCATATTAGATGGTTACACATTAACAAACAGAAACTCAGAACTTAGCATATCCACATAATATTATCAATCCATCAATATATAACTAAATGAAAACTAAATAAGAGAAAGAATTAACGAACGAAGGAAAAGACCTACAATAAAACTCTGCTACTATTACTACTACTACAATGACTACAACAACTATTACTACTACTAAAATGACTACAACAACTATTACTACTACTACAATGACTACAACAACTATTACTACTACTACAATGACTACAACAACTATTACTACTACTACTACAATGACTACAACAACTATTACTACTACGACAATGACTACAACAACTATTACTACTACTACAATGACTACAACAACTATTACTACTACTACAATGACTACAACTATTACTACTACTACAATGACTACAACAACTATTAATACTACTACTACTACTAATATTAATAAAAGTACTATATACGTTTTAACAGCAGCTGATAACACTAATTAGAATAACACGAAAGTGATATAATAAAATCAGTATTATAAACAACTGAACACGACATAAGACCAGGAGTGATACTAAACTACTACAAAAAACATGAACATTAATTGTTTGGAAATGTAATGGATTAAAAGACCAGAGATACCTAACCCCTGTATACCGATAACCAAACATAAATAACTTAGTAACTCGTAAGTATGTTACATTCTACTTTCCAAAACGTCTACCTCACTTATAACTTAAAGCACTATTGCTTTTCAAATGCCTGCATCATTTACTTATAAGAATGTAACACTGTACCTTAATTCTGTAATGCCGACATCACTTACTTAATTGCTTCTTATTGCATAGATAAATGCCAGTGGGAATAAGAAGACATAAATAGATAAAAGCCAGTGGTAATAAGAAGTAGAAAGGAAGCAAGTAGCAAGTCTTGGGTTGTTGATGTTGTGAAAGAACAAAAAAAGAGGCCTATATATATTTGAGGTCTCATTGGAGGCTAAGTGTAATGACACAAAATGGATCTGGTTGTGTGAACCAATGTTTAAAAGAACCATGTCTCGTTGTTTGTGTTGAAATGAAATGATTATTGTGACTAAAAAAATAAAAGGTAATGCCAACAGCATCTGGTGTTCCCAGGCGGTCACCCATCCAAGTACTAACCAGACCCAACGTTGCTTAACTTCGCTGATCGGACGAGAAGCGGTGTTTTCAACGTGGTGTGGACGTTGACAAGATATTAAGCCTTGGAAATCATTAAGAAGAATAGTTTCATTAGTGTTAAATGCATCTTCTGTACTACATTGCACTCTTCTGTGTTTGAGGAAGAATGGGAGTGAGACGTGTGTGTGAGCAGAAATGAGTGTGGTGTGCTGTGTGCAGAAGAATGGAAGGAAAGTAGTAAGTGTGAGAACAGAGGAGATTGTCAAGTGTAGAGGTGTGTTAGGTATGTAGGTGTGATATAACACCTTCCTCGTCTTAAATAGTCATACATATCATTGCCTACTATTATTGTAATGGCGTGTTTGTTCAGCTAAAATGTGTATTTTTCTTATCTATTTACCAAAACCTCATTCATATTAGATGGTTACACATTAACAAACAGAAACTCAGAACTTAGCATATCCACATAATATTATCAATCCATCAATATATAACTAAATGAAAACTAAATAAGAGAAAGAATTAACGAACGAAGGAAAAGACCTACAATAAAACTCTGCTACTATTACTACTACTACAATGACTACAACAACTATTACTACTACTACAATGACTACAACAACTATTACTACTACTACAATGACTACAACTATTACTACTACTACAATGACTACAACAACTATTAATACTACTACTACTACTAATATTAATAAAAGTACTATATACGTTTTAACAGCAGCTGATAACACTAATTAGAATAACACGAAAGTGATATAATAAAATCAGTATTATAAACAACTGAACACGACATAAGACCAGGAGTGATACTAAACTACTACAAAAAACATGAACATTAATTGTTTGGAAATGTAATGGATTAAAAGACCAGAGATACCTAACCCCTGTATACCGATAACCAAACCTAAATAAC
Source organism: Petrolisthes manimaculis (assembly GCA_034508575.1). NCBI lineage: Eukaryota > Metazoa > Arthropoda > Malacostraca > Decapoda > Porcellanidae > Petrolisthes > Petrolisthes manimaculis. The sequence goes on along the minus strand of JAWZYT010000374.1, from coordinate 751,774 downwards.
TTAGTAACTCGTAAGTATGTTACATTCTACTTTCCAAAACGTCTACCTCACTTATAACTTAAAGCACTATTGCTTTTCAAATGCCTGCATCATTTACTTATAAGAATGTAACACTGTACCTTAATTCTGTAATGCCGACATCACTTACTTAATTGCTTCTCAGCATGTATTGCATAGATAAATGCCAGTGGGAATAAGAAGACATAAATAGATAAAAGCCAGTGGTAATAAGAAGTAGAAAGGAAGCAAGTAGCAAGTCTTGGGTTGTTGATGTTGTGAAAGAACAAAAAAAGAGGCCTATATATATTTGAGGTCTCATTGGAGGCTAAGTGTAATGACACAAAATGGATCTGGTTGTGTGAACCAATGTTTAAAAGAACCATGGCTCGTTGATTGTGTTGAAATGAAATGATTATTGTGACTAAAAAAATAAAAGGTAAATGCCAACAGCATCTGGTGTTCCCAGGCGGTAACCCATCCAAGTACTAACCAGACCCAACGTTGCTTTACTTCGCTGATCGGACGAGAAGCGGTGTTTTCAACGTGGTGTGGACGTTGACAAGATATTAAGCCTTGGAAATCATTAAGAAGAATAGTTTCTTTAGAGTTAAATGCATCTTCTGTACTACATTGCACTCTTCTGTGTTTGAGGAAGAATGGGAGTGAGACGTGTGTGTGAGCAGAAATGAGTGTGGTGTGCTGTGTGCAGAAGAATGGAAGGAAAGTAGTAAGTGTGAGAACAGAGGAGATTGTCAAGTGTAGAGGTGTGTTAGGTATGTAGGTGTGATATAACACCTTCCTCGTCTTAAATAGTCATACATATCATTGCCTACTATTATTATAATGGCGTGTTTGTTCAGCTAAAATGTGTATTTTTCTTATCTATTTACCAAAACCTCATTCATATTAGATGGTTACACATTAACAAACAGAAACTCAGAACTTAGCATATCCACATAATATTATCAATCCATCAATATATAACTAAATGAAAACTAAATAAGAGAAAGAATTAACGAACGAAGGAAAAGACCTACAATAAAACTCTGCTACTATTACTACTACTACAATGACTACAACAACTATTACTACTACTACAATGACTACAACAACTATTACTACTACTACTACAATGACTACAACAACTATTACTACTACTACAATGACTACAACAACTATTACTACTACTACTACAATGACTACAACAACTATTACTACTACTACTACTACAATGACTACAACAACTATTACTACTACTACTACAATGACTACAACAACTATTACTACTACTACAATGACTACAACTATTACTACTACTACAATGACTACAATAACTATTAATACTACTACTACTACTACTATTAATAATAATAAAAGCACTATATACGTTTTAACAGCAGCTGATAATACTAATTAGAATAACATTAAAGTGATATAACAAAATCAGTATTATAAACAACTGAACACGACATAAGACCAGGAGTGATACTAAACTATTACAAAAAACATGAACATTAATTGTTTGGAAATGTAATGGATTAAAAGACCAGAGATACCTAACCCCTGTATACTGATAACCAAACCTAATTAACTTAGTAACTAGTAAGTATGTTACATTCTACTTTCCAAAACGTCTACTTCACGTATAACTTAAAGCACTATTGCTTTTCAAATGCCTGCTTCATTTACTTATAAGAATGTAACACTGTACCTTAATTCTGTAATGCCGACATCACTTACTTAATTGCTTCTTAGCATGTATTGCATAGATAAATGCCAGTGGGAATAAGAAGACATAAATAGATAAAAGCCAGTGGTAATAAGAAGTAGAAAGGAAGCAAGTAGCAAGTCTTGGGTTGTTGATGTTGTGAAAGAACAAAAAAGAGGCCTAGATATATTTGAGTTCTCATTGGAGGCTAAGTGTAATGCCACAAAATGGATCTGATTGTGTGAACCAATGTTTAAAAGAACCATGGCTCGTTGTTTGTGTTGAAATGAAATTATTAGAGAGACTAAAAAAATAAAAGGTAAATGCCAACAGCATCTGGTGTTCCCAGGCGGTCACCCATCCAAGTACTAACCAGACCCAACGTTGCTTAACTTCGCTGATCGGACGAGAAGCGGTGTTTTCAACGTGGTGTGGACGTTGACAAGATATTAAGCCTTGGAAATCATTAAGAAGAATAGTTTCTTTAGAGTTAAATGCATCTTCTGTACTACATTACACTCTTCTTTGTTTGAGGAAGAATGGGAGTGAGACGTGTGTGTGAGCAGAAATGAGTGTGGTGTGCTGTGTGCAGGAGAATGGAAGGAAAGTAGTAAGTGTGAGAACAGAGGAGATTGTCAAGTGTAGAGGTGTGTTAGGTATGTAGGTGTGATATAACACCTTCCTCGTCTTAAATAGTCATACATATCATTGCCTACTATTATTGTAATGGCGTGTTTGTTCAGCTAAAATGTGTATTTTTCTTATCTATTTACCAAAACCTCATTCATATTAGATGGTTACACATTAACAAACAGAAACTCAGAACTTAGCATATCCACATAATATTATCAATCCATCAATATATAACTAAATGAAAACTAAATAAGAGAAAGAATTAACGAACGAAGGAAAAGACCTACAATAAAACTCTGCTACTATTACTACTACTACAATGACTACAACAACTATTACTACTACTACAATGACTACAACAACTATTACTACTACTACTACAATGACTACAACAACTATTACTACTACGACAATGACTACAACAACTATTACTACTACTACAATGACTACAACAACTATTAATATTACTACTACTACTACTACTAATAATAAAAGCACGATATACGTTTTAACAGCAGCTGATAATACTAATTAGAACAACATTAAAGTGATATAACAAAATCAGTATTTTAAACAACTGAACACGACATAAGACCAGGAGTGATACTAAACTATTACAAAAAACATGAACATTAATTGTTTGGAAATGTAATGGATTAAAAGACCAGAGATACCAAACCCCTGTATACTGATAACCAAACCTAATTAACTTAGTAACTAGTAAGTATGTTACATTCTACTTTCCAAAACGTCTACTTCACGTATAACTTAAAGCACTATTGCTTTTCAAATGCATGCTTCATTTACTTATAAGAATGTAACACTGTACCTTAATTCTGTAATGCCGACATCACTTACTTAATTGCTTCTTAGCATGTATTGCATAGATAAATGCCAGTGGGAATAAGAAGACATAACTAGATAAAAGCCAGTGGTAATAAGAAGTAGAAAGGAAGCAAGTAGCAAGTCTTGGGTTGTTGATGTTGTGAAAGAACAAAAAAGAGGCCTATATATATTTGTGGTCTCATTGGAGGCTAAGTGTAATGACACAAAATGGATCTGGTTGTGTGAACCAATGTTTAAAAGAACCATGGCTCGTTGTTTGTGTTGAAATGAAATTATTAGAGAGACTAAAAAAATAAAAGGTAAATGCCAACAGCATCTGGTGTTCCCAGGCGGTCACCCATCCAAGTACTAACCAGACCCAACGTTGCTTAACTTCGCTGATCGGACGAGAAGCGGTGTTTTCAACGTGGTGTGGACGTTGACAAGATATTAAGCCTTGGAAATCATTAAGAAGAATAGTTTCTTTAGAGTTAAATGCATCTTCTTTACTAAATTGCACTCTTCTGTGTTTGAGGAAGAATGGGAGTGAGACGTGTGTGTGAGCAGAAATGAGTGTGGTGTGCTGTGTGCAGAAGAATGGAAGGAAAGTAGTAAGTGTGAGAACAGAGGAGATTGTCAAGTGTAGAGGTGTGTTAGGTATGTAGGTATGATATAACACCTTCCTCGTCTTAAATAGTCATACATATCGTTGCCTACTATTATTGTAATGGCGTGTTTGTTCAGCTAAAATGTGTATTTTTCTTATCTATTTACCCCAACCTCATTCATATTAGATGGTTACACATTAACAAACAGAAACTCAGAACTTAGCATATCCACATAATATTATCAATCCATCAATATATAACTAAATGAAAACTAAATAAGAGAAAGAATTAACGAACGAAGGAAAAGACCTACAATAAAACTCTGCTACTATTACTACTACTACAATGACTACAACAACTATTACTACTACTACAATGACTACAACAACTATAACTACTACTACAATGACTACAACTATTACTACTACTACAATGACTACAACAACTATTAATACTACTACTACTACTAATAATAATAAAAGTACTATATACGTTTTAACAGCAGCTGATAACACTAATTAGAATAACACGAAAGTGATATAATAAAATCAGTATTATAAACAACTGAACACGACATAAGACCAGGAGTGATACTAAACTACTACAAAAAACATGAACATTAATTGTTTGGAAATGTAATGGATTAAAAGACCAGAGATACCTAACCCCTGTATACCGATAACCAAACCTAAATAACTTAGTAACTCGTAAGTATGTTACATTCTACTTTCCAAAACGTCTACCTCACTTATAACTTAAAGCACTATTGCTTTTCAAATGCCTGCTTCATTTACTTATAAGAATGTAACACTGTACCTTAATTCTGTAATGCCGACATCACTTACTTAATTGCTTCTTAGCATGTATTGCATAGATAAATGCCAGTGGGAATAAGAAGACATAAATAGATAAAAGCCAGTGGTAATAAGAAGTAGAAAGGAAGCAAGTAGCAAGTCTTGGGTTGTTGATGTTGTGAAAGAACAAAAAAGAGGCCTAGATATATCTGAGGTCTCATTGGAGGCTAAGTGTAATGACACAAAATGGATCTGGTTGTGTGAACCAATGTTTAAAAGAACCATGGCTCGTTGTTTGTGTTGAAATGAAATTATTAGAAAGAATAAAAAAACAAAAGCTAAATGCCAACAGCATCTGGTGTTCCCAGGCGGTCACCCATCCAAGTACTAACCAGACCCAACGTTGCTTAACTTCGTTGATCGGACGAGAAGCGGTGTTTTCAACGTGGTGTGGACGTTGACAAGATATTGAGCCTTGGAAATCATTAAGAAGAATAGTTTCTTTAGAGTTAAATGCATCTTCTGTACTAAATTGCACTCTTCTGTGTTTGAGGAAAAATGGGAGCGAGACGTGTGTGTGAGCAGAAATGAGTGTGGTGTGCTGTGTGCAGGAGAATGGAAGGAAAGTAGTAAGTGTGAGAACAGAGGAGATTGTCAAGTGTAGAGGTGTGTTAGGTATGTAGGTATGATATAACACCTTCCTCGTCTTAAATAGTCATACATATCGTTGCCTACTATTATTCTAATGGCGTGTTTGTTCAGCTAAAATGTGTATTTTTCTTATCTATTTACCCCAACCTCATTCATATTAGATGGTTACACATTAACAAACAGAAACTCAGAACTTAGCATATCCACATAATATTATCAATCCATCAATATATAACTAAATGAAAACTAAATAAGAGAAAGAATTAACGAACGAAGGAAAAGACCTACAATAAAACTCTGCTACTATTACTACTACTACAATGACTACAACAACTATTACTACTACTACAATGACTACAACAACTATTACTACTACTACAATGACTACAACTATTACTACTACTACAATGACTACAACAACTATTAATACTACTACTACTACTAATAATAATAAAAGTACTATATACGTTTTAACAGCAGCTGATAACACTAATTAGAATAACACGAAAGTGATATAATAAAATCAGTATTATAAACAACTGAACACGACATAAGACCAGGAGTGATACTAAACTACTACAAAAAACATGAACATTAATTGTTTGGAAATGTAATGGATTAAAAGACCAGAGATACCTAACCCCTGTATACCGATAACCAAACCTAAATAACTTAGTAACTCGTAAGTATGTTACATTCTACTTTCCAAAACGTCTACCTCACTTATAACTTAAAGCACTATTGCTTTTCAAATGCCTGCTTCATTTACTTATAAGAATGTAACACTGTACCTTAATTCTGTAATGCCGACATCACTTACTTAATTGCTTCTTAGCATGTATTGCATTGATAAATGCCAGTGGGAATAAGAAGACATAAATAGATAAAAGCCAGTGGTAATAAGAAGTAGAAAGGAAGCAAGTAGCAAGTCTTGGGTTGTTGATGTTGTGAAAGAACAAAAAAGAGGCCTAGATATATCTGAGGTCTCATTGGAGGCTAAGTGTAATGACACAAAATGGATCTGGTTGTGTGAACCAATGTTTAAAAGAACCATGGCTCGTTGTTTGTGTTGAAATGAAATTATTAGAAAGAATAAAAAAACAAAAGCTAAATGCCAACAGCATCTGGTGTTCCCAGGCGGTCACCCATCCAAGTACTAACCAGACCCAACGTTGCTTAACTTCGCTGATCGGACGAGAAGCAGTGTTTTCAACGTGGTGTGGACGTTGACAAGATATTGAGCCTTGGAAATCATTAAGAAGAATAGTTTCTTTAGAGTTAAATGCATCTTCTGTACTAAATTGCACTCTTCTGTGTTTGAGGAAGAATGGGAGCGAGACGTGTGTGTGAGCAGAAATGAGTGTGGTGTGCTGTGTGCAGGAGAATGGAAGGAAAGTAGTAAGTGTGAGAACAGAGGAGATTGTCAAGTGTAGAGGTGTGTTAGGTATGTAGGTATGATATAACACCTTCCTCGTATTAAATAGTCATACATATCGTTGCCTACTATTATTGTAATGGCGTGTTTGTTCAGCTAAAATGTGTATTTTTCTTATCTATTTACCAAAACCTCATTCATATTAGATGGTTACACATTAACAAACAGACACTCAGAACTTAGCATATCCACATAATATTATCAATCCATCAATATATAACTAAATGAAAACTAAATAAGAGAAAGAATAAACGAACGAAGGAAAAGACCTACAATAAAACTCTGCTACTATTACTACTACTACAATGACTACAACAACTATTACTACTACTACAATGACTACAACAACTATTACTACTACTACAATGACTACAACAACTATTACTACTACTACAATGACTACAACAACTATTACTACTACTACTACAATGACTACAACTATTACTACTACGACAATGACTACAACAACTATTACTACTACTACAATGACTACAACAACTATTAATATTACTACTACTACTAATAATAATAATAAAAGCACGATATACGTTTTAACAGCAGCTGATAATACTAATTAGAATAACACAAAAGTGATATAACAAAATCAGTATTATAAACAACTGAACACGACATAAGACCAGGAGTGATACTAAACTATTACAAAAAACATGAACATTACTTGTGTGGAAATGTAATGGATTAAAAGACCAGAGATACCTAACCCCTGTATACCGATAACCAAACCTAAATAACTTAGTAACTCGTAAGTATGTTACATTCTACTTTCCAAAACGTCTACCTCACTTATAACTTAAAGCACTATTGCTTTTCAAATGCCTGCTTCATTTACTTATAAGAATGTAACACTGAACCTTAATTCTGTTATGCCGACATCACTTACTTAATTGCTTCTTATCATGTATTGCATAGATAAATGCCAGTGGGAATACGAAGACATAAACAGATAAAAGCCAGTGGTAATAAGAAGTAGAAAGGAAGCAAGTAGCAAGTCTTGGGTTGTTGATGTTGTGAAAGAACAAAAAAGAGGCCTAGATATATTTGAGGTCTCATTGGAGGCTAAGTGTAATGACACAAAATGGATCTGGTTGTGTGAACCAATGTTTAAAAGAACCATGGCTCGTTGTTTGTGTTGAAATGAAATTATTAGAGAGAATAAAAAAATAAAAGCTAAATGCCAACAGCATCTGGTGTTCCCAGGCGGTCACCCATCCAAGTACTAACCAGACCCAACGTTGCTTAACTTCGCTGATCGGACGAGAAGCGGTGTTTTCAACGTGGTGTGGACGTTGACAAGATATTAAGCCTTGGAAATCATTAAGAAGAATAGTTTCTTTAGAGTTAAAAGCATCTTCTTTACTAAATTGGACTCTTCTGTGTTTGAGGAAGAATGGGAGCGAGACGTGTGTGTGAGTAGAAATGAGTGTGGTGTGCTGTGTGCAGGAGAATGGAAGGAAAGTAGTAAGTGTGAGAACAGAGGAGATTGTCAAGTGTAGAGGTGTGTTAGGTATGTAGGTGTGATATAACACCTTCCTCGTCTTAAATAGTCATACATATCATTGCCTACTATTATTGTAATGGCGTGTTTGTTCAACTAAAATGTGTATTTTTCTTATCTATTTACCGCAACCTCATTCATATTAGATGGTTACACATTAACAAACAGAAACTCAGAACTTAGCATATCCACATAATATTATCAATCCATCAATATATAACTAAATGAAAACTAAATAAGAGAAAGAATTAACGAACGAAGGAAAAGACTTACAATAAAACTCTGCTACTATTACTACTACTACAATGACTACAACAACTATTACTACTACTACAATGACTACAACAACTATTACTACTACTACAATGACTACAACAACTATTACTACTACTACAATGACTACAACAACTATTACTACTACTACTACAATGACTACAACAACTATTACTACTACTACTACTACAATGACTACAACAACTATTACTACTACTACTACAATGACTACAACAACTATTACTACAATGACTACAACTATTACTACTACTACAATGACTACAACAACTATTAATATTACTACTACTACTACTAATATTAATAAAAGCACTATATACGTTTTAACAGCAGCTGATAATACTAATTAGAATAACATTAAAGTGATATAACAAAATCAGTATTATAAACAACTGAACACGACATAAGACCAGGAGTGATACTAAACTATTACAAAAAACATGAACATTAATTGTTTGGAAATGTAATGGATTAAAAGACCAGAGATACCAAACCCCTATATACTGATAACCAAACCTAATTAACTTAGTAACTAGTAAGTATGTTACATTCTACTTTCCAAAACGTCTACTTCACGTATAACTTAAAGCACTATTGCTTTTCAAATGCCTGCTTCATTTACTTATAAGAATGTAACACTGTACCTTAATTCTGTAATGCCGACATCACTTACTTAATTGCTTCTTAGCATGTATTGCATAGATAAATGCCAGTGGGAATAAGAAGACATAAATAGATAAAAGCCAGTGGTAATAAGAAGTAGAAAGGAAGCAAGTAGCAAGTCTTGGGTTGTTGATGTTGTGAAAGCTCAAAAAAGAGGCCTAGATATATTTGAGGTCTCATTGGAGGCTAAGTGTAATGCCACAAAATGGATCTGGTTGTGTGAACCAATGTTTAAAAGAACCATGGCTCGTTGTTTGTGTTGAAATGAAATTATTAGAGAGACTAAAAAAATAAAAGGTAAATGCCAACAGCATCTGGTGTTCCCAGGCGGTCACCCATCCAAGTACTAACCAGACCCAACGTTGCTTAACTTCGCTGATCGGACGAGAAGCGGTGTTTTCAACGTGGTGTGGACGTTGACAAGATATTAAGCCTTGGAAATCATTAAGAAGAATAGTTTCTTTAGAGTTAAATGCATCTTCTGTACTACATTGCACTCTTCTTTGTTTGAGGAAGAATGGGAGTGAGACGTGTGTGTGAGCAGAAATGAGTGTGGTGTGCTGTGTGCAGGAGAATGGAAGGAAAGTAGTAAGTGTGAGAACAGAGGAGATTGTCAAGTGTAGAGGTGTGTTAGGTATGTAGGTGTGATATAACACCTTCCTCGTCTTAAATAGTCATACATATCATTGCCTACTATTATTGTAATGGCGTGTTTGTTCAGCTAAAATGTGCATTTTTCTTATCTATTTACCGCAACCTCATTCATATTAGATGGTTACACATTAACAAACAGAAACTCAGAACTTAGCATATCCACATAATATTATCAATCCATCAATATATAACTAAATGAAAACTAAATAAGAGAAAGAATTAACGAACGAAGGAAAAGACCTACAATAAAACTCTGCTACTATTACTACTACTACAATGACTACAACAACTATTACTACTACTACAATGACTACAACAACTATTACTACTACTACAATGACTACAACAACTATTACTACTACTACAATGACTACAACAACTATTACTACTACTACTACAATGACTACAACAACTATTACTACTACGACAATGACTACAAAAACTATTACTACTACTACAATGACTACAACAACTATTACTACTACTACAATGACTACAACAACTATTAATATTACTACTACTACTAATAATAATAATAAAAGCACGATATACGTTTTAACAGCAGCTGATAATACTAATTAGAATAACATTAAAGTGATATAATAAAATCAGTATTATAAACAACTGAACACGACATAAGACCAGGAGTGATACTAAACTATTACAAAAAACATGAACATTAATTGTTTGGAAATGTAATGGATTAAAAGACCAGAGATACCAAACCCCTGTATACTGATAACCAAACCTAATTAACTTAGTAACTAGTAAGTATGTTACATTCTACTTTCCAAAACGTCTACTTCACGTATAACTTAAAGCACTATTGCTTTTCAAATGCCTGCTTCATTTACTTATAAGAATGTAACACTGTACCTTAATTCTGTAATGCCGACATCACTTACTTAATTGCTTCTTAGCATGTATTGCATAGATAAATGCCAGTGGGAATAAGAAGACATAAATAGATAAAAGCCAGTGGTAATAAGAAGTAGAAAGGAAGCAAGTAGCAAGTCTTGGGTTGTTGATGTTGTGAAAGAACAAAAAAGAGGCCTATATATATTTGTGGTCTCATTGGAGGCTACGTGTAATGACACAAAATGGATCTGGTTGTGTGAACCAATGTTTAAAAGAACCATGGCTCGTTGTTTGTGTTGAAATGAAATTATTAGAGAGACTAAAAAAATAAAAGGTAAATGCCAACAGCATCTGGTGTTCCCAGGCGGTCACCCATCCAAGTACTAACCAGACCCAACGTTGCTTAACTTCGCTGATCGGACGAGAAGCGGTGTTTTCAACGTGGTGTGGACGTTGACAAGATATTAAGCCTTGGAAATCATTAAGAAGAATAGTTTCTTTAGAGTTAAATGCATCTTCTGTACTACATTGCACTCTTCTGTGTTTGAGGAAGAATGGGAGCGAGACGTGTGTGTGAGCAGAAATGAGTGTGGTGTGCTGTGTGCAGGAGAATGGAAGGAAAGTAGTAAGTGTGAGAACAGAGGAGATTGTCAAGTGTAGAGGTGTGTTAGGTATGTAGGTATGATATAACACCTTTCTCGTCTTAAATAGTCATACATATCGTTGCCTACTATTATTCTAATGGCGTGTTTGTTCAGCTAAAATGTGTATTTTTCTTATCTATTTACCCCAACCTCATTCATATTAGATGGTTACACATTAACAAACAGAAACTCAGAACTTAGCATATCCACATAATATTATCAATCCATCATTATATAACTAAATAAGAGAAAGAATTAACGAACGAAGGAAAAGATCTACAATAAAACTCTGCTACTATTACTACAATGACTACAACAACTATTACTACTACTACAATGTCTACAACAACTATTACTACGACTACAATGACTACAGCAACTATTACTACTACTACAATGACTACAACAACTATTACTACAACTACAATGACTACAACAACTATTACTACTACTACTACTACTACTACTACTACTATTAATAAAAGCACTATATACGTTTTAACAGCAGCTGATAACACTAATTAAAATAACACAAAAGTGATATAACAAAATCAGTATTATAAACAACTGAACACGACATAAGACCAGGAGTGATACTAAACTACTACAAAATACATGAACAATAATTTTTTGGAAATATAATGGATTAAAAGATCAGAGATACTTAACCCCTGTATACCGATAACCAAACCTAAATAACTTAGTAACTCGTAAGTATGTTACATTCTACTTTCCAAAACGTCTACCTCACTTATAACTTAAAGCACTATTGCTTTTCAAATGCCTGCTTCATTTACTTATAAGAATGTAACACTGTACCTTAATTCTGTAATGCCGACATCACTTACTTAATTGCTTCTTAGCATGTATTGCATAGATAAATGCCAGTGGGAATAAGAAGACATAAACAGATAAAAGCCAGTGGTAATAAGAAGTAGAAAGGAAGCAAGTAGCAAGTCTTGGGTTGTTGATGTTGTGAAAGAACAAAAAAGAGGCCTAGATATATTTGAGGTCTCATTGGAGGCTAAGTGTAATGCCACAAAATGGATCTGGTTGTGTGAACCAATGTTTAAAAGAACCATGGCTCGTTGTTTGTGTTGAAATGAAATTATTAGAAAGACTAAAAAAATAAAAGGTAAATGCCAACAGCATCTGGTGTTCCCAGGCGGTCACCCATCCAAGTACTAACCAGACCCAACGTTGCTTAACTTCGCTGATCGGACGAGAAGCGGTGTTTTCAACGTGGTGTGGACGTTGACAAGATATTAAGCCTTGGAAATCATTAAGAAGAATAGTTTATTTAGAGTTAAATGCATCTTCTGTACTACATTGCACTCTTCTGTGTTTGAGGAAGAATGGGAGCGAGACGTGTGTGTGAGCAGAAATGAGTGTGGTGTGCTGTGTGCAGGAGAATGGAAGGAAAGTAGTAAGTGTGAGAACAGAGGAGATTCTCAAGTGTAGAGGTGTGTTAGGTATGTAGGTATGATATAACACCTTCCTCGTCTTAAATAGTCATACATATCGTTGCCTACTATTATTGTAATGGCGTGTTTGTTCAGCTAAAATGTGTATTTTTCTTATCTATTTACCAAAACCTCATTCATATTAGATGGTTACACATTAACAAACAGAAACTCAGAACTTAGCATATCCACATAACATTATCAATCCATCAATATATAACTAAATGAAAACTAAATAAGAGAAAGAATTAACGAAAGAAGGAAAAGACCTACAATAAAACTCTGCTACTATTACTACTACTACAATGACTACAACAACTATTACTATTACTACAATTACTACAACAACTATTACTACTACTACAATGACTACAACAACTATTACTACTACTACAATGACTACAACAACTATTACTACTACTACTACAATGACTACAACAACTATTACTACTACTACAATGACTACAACAACTATTACTACTACTACAATGACTACAACAACTATTACTACTACTACAATGACTACAACTACTATTAATATTACTACTACTAATAATAATAATAATAAAAGCACGATATACGTTTTAACAGCAGCTGATAATACTAATTAGAATAACACAAAAGTGATATAACAAAATCAGTATTATATAAACAACTGAACACGACATAAGACCAGGAGTGATACTAAACTACTACAAAAAACATGAACATTAATTGTTTGGAAATGTAATGGATTAAAAGACCAGAGATACCAAACCCCTGTATACTGATAACCAAACCTAATTAACTTAGTAACTAGTAAGTATGTTACATTCTACTTTCCAAAACGTCTACTTCACGTATAACTTAAAGCACTATTGCTTTTCAAATGCCTGCTTCATTTACTTATAAGAATGTAACACTGTACCTTAATTCTGTAATGCCGACATCACTTACTTAATTGCTTCTTAGCATGTATTGCATAGATAAATGCCAGTGGGAATAAGAAGACATAAACAGATAAAAGCCAGTGGTAATAAGAAGTAGAAAGGAAGCAAGTAGCAAGTCTTGGGTTGTTGATGTTGTGAAAGAAAAAAAAAGAGGCCTATATATATTTGAGGTCTCATTGGAGGCTAAGTGTAATGACACAAAATGGATCTGGTTGTGTGAACCAATGTTTAAAAGAACCATGGCTCGTTGTTTGTGTTGAAATGAAATTATTAGAGAGACTAAAAAAATAAAAGGTAAATGCCAACAGCATCTGGTATTCCCAGGCGGTCACCCATCCAAGTACTAACCAGACCCAACGTTGCTTAACTTCGCTGATCGGACGAGAAGCGGTGTTTTCAACGTGGTGTGGACGTTGACAAGATATTAAGCCTTGGAAATCATTAAGAAGAATAGTTTATTTAGAGTTAAATGCATCTTCTGTACAACATTGTACTCTTCTGTGTTTGAGGAAGAATGGGAGCGAGACGTGTGTGTGAGCAGAAATGAGTGTGGTGTGCTGTGTGCAGGAGAATGGAAGGAAAGTAGTAAGTGTTAGAACAGAGGAGATTGTCAAGTGTAGAGGTGTGTTAGGTATGTAGGTATGATATAACACCTTCCTCGTCTTAAATAGTCATACATATCGTTGCCTACTATTATTGTAATGGCGTGTTTGTTCAGCTAAAATGTGTATTTTTCTTATCTATTTACCAAAACCTCATTCATATTAGATGGTTACACATTAACAAACAGAAACTCAGAACTTAGCATATCCACATAACATTATCAATCCATCAATATATAACTAAATGAAAACTAAATAAGAGAAAGAATTAACGAACGAAGGAAAAGACCTACAATAAAACTCTGCTACTATTACTACTACTACAATGACTACAACAACTATTACTATTACTACAATTACTACAACAACTATTACTACTACTACAATGACTACAACAACTATTACTACTACTACAATGACTACAACAACTATTACTACTACTACTACAATGACTACAACAACTATTACTACTACGACAATGACTATAACAACTATTACTACTACTACAATGACTACAACAACTATTACTACTACTACAATGACTACAACAACTATTACTACTACTACAATGACTACAACAACTATTAATATTACTACTACTACTACTAATAATAATAAAAGCACGATATACGTTTTAACAGCAGCTGATAATACTAATTAGAATAACACAAAAGTGATATAACAAAATCAGTATTATAAACAACTGAACACGACATAAGACCAGGAGTGATACTAAACTACTACAAAACACATGAACATTAATTGTTTGGAAATGTAATGGATTAAAAGACCAGAGATACTTAACCCCTGTATACCGATAACCAAACCTAAATAACTTAGTAACTCGTAAGTATGTTACATTCTACTTTCCAAAACGTCTACCTCACTTATAACTTAAAGCACTATTGCTTTTCAAATGCCTGCTTCATTTACTTTTAAGAATGTAACACTGTACCTTAATTCTGTAATGCCGACATCACTTACTTAATTGCTTCTTAGCATGTATTGCATAGATAAATGCCAGTGGGAATAAGAAGACATAAATAGATAAAAGCCAGTGGTAATAAGAAGTAGAAAGGAAGCAAGTAGCAAGTCTTGGGTTGTTGATGTTGTGAAAGAACAAAAAAGAGGCCTATATATATTTGTGGTCTCATTGGAGGCTAAGTGTAATGACACAAAATGGATCTGGTTGTGTGAACCAATGTTTAAAAGAACCATGGCTCGTTGTTTGTGTTGAAATGAAATTATTAGAGAGACTAAAAAAAATAAAAGGTAAATGCCAACAGCATCTGGTGTTCCCAGGCGGTCACCCATCCAAGTACTAACCAGACCCAACGTTGCTTAACTTCGCTGATCGGACGAGAAGCGGTGTTTTCAACGTGGTGTGGACGTTGACAAGATATTAAGCCTTGGAAATCCTTAAGAAGAATAGTTTCTTTAGAGTTAAATGCATTTTCTGTACTACATTGCACTCTTCTGTGTTTGAGGAAGAATGGGAGCGAGACGTGTGTGTGAGCAGAAATGAGTGTGGTGTGCTGTGTGCAGGAGAATGGAAGGAAAGTAGTAAGTGTGAGAACAGAGGAGATTGTCAAGTGTAGAGGTGTGTTAGGTATGTATGTATGATATAACACCTTCCTCGTCTTAAATAGTCATACATATCATTGCCTACTATTATTGTAATGGCGTGTTTGTTCAGCTAAAATGTGTATTTTTCTTATCTATTTACCAAAACCTCATTCATATTAGATGGTTACACATTAACAAACAGAAACTCAGAACTTAGCATATCCACGTAATATTATCAATCCATCAATATATAACTAAATGAAAACTAAATAAGAGAAAGAATTAACGAAAGAAGGAAAAGACCTACAATAAAACTCTGCTACTATTACTACTACTACAATGACTACAACAACTATTACTATTACTACAATTACTACAACAACTATTACTACTACTACAATGACTACAACAACTATTACTACTACTACTATGACTACAACAACTATTACTACTACTACTACAATGACTACAACAACTATTACAACTACGACAATGACTACAACAACTATTACTACTACTACAATGACTACAACTACTATTAATATTACTACTACTACTAATAATAATAATAAAAGCACGATATACGTTTTAACAGCAGCTGATAATACTAATTAGAATAACACAAAAGTGATATAACAAAATCAGTATTATAAACAACTGAACACGACATAAGACCAGGAGTGATACTAAACTACTACAAAAAACATGAACATTAATTGTTTGGAAATGTAATGGATTAAAAGACCAGA
The DNA here is from genome assembly GCA_034508575.1 of Petrolisthes manimaculis. Taxonomy (NCBI): domain Eukaryota; kingdom Metazoa; phylum Arthropoda; class Malacostraca; order Decapoda; family Porcellanidae; genus Petrolisthes; species Petrolisthes manimaculis. The sequence goes on along the minus strand of JAWZYT010000374.1, from coordinate 735,185 downwards.
GATACTTAACCCCTGTATACCGATAGCCAAACCTAAATAACTTAGTAACTCGTAAGTATGTTACATTCTACTTTCCAAAACGTCTACCTCACTTATAACTTAAATCACTATTGCTTTTCAAATGCCTGCTTCATTTACTTATAAGAATGTAACACTGTAACTTAATTCTGTAATGCCGACATCACTTACTTAATTGCTTCTTAGCATGTATTGCATAGATAAATGCCAGTGGGAATAAGAAGACATAAATAGATAAAAGCCAGTGGTAATAAGAAGTAGAAAGGAAGCAAGTAGCAAGTCTTGGGTTGTTGATGTTGTGAAAGAACAAAAAAGAGGCCTAGATATATTTGAGTTCTCATTGGAGGCTAAGTGTAATGACACAAAATGGATCTGGTTGTGTGAACCAATGTTTAAAAGAACCATGGCTCGTTGTTTGTGTTGAAATGAAATTATTAGAGAGACTAAAAAAATAAAAGGTAAATGCCAACAGCATCTGGTGTTCCCAGGCGGTCACCCATCCAAGTACTAACCAGACCCAACGTTGCTTAACTTCGCTGATCGGACGAGAAGCGGTGTTTTCAACGTGGTGTGGACGTTGACAAGATATTAAGCCTTGGAAATCATTAAGAAGAATAGTTTCTTTAGAGTTAAATGCATCTTCTGTACTACATTGCACTCTTCTTTGTTTGAGGAAGAATGGGAGTGAGACGTGTGTGTGAGCAGAAATGAGTGTGGTGTGCTGTGTGCAGGAGAATGGAAGGAAAGAGGAGATTGTCAAGTGTAGAGGTGTGTTAGGTATGTAGGTGTGATATAACACCTTCCTCGTCTTAAACAGTCATACATATCATTGCCTACTATTATTGTAATGGCGTGTTTGTTCAGCTAAAATGTGTATTTTTCTTATCTATTTACCAAAACCTCATTCATATTAGATGGTTACACATTAACAAACAAAAACTCAGAACTTAGCATATCCACATAATATTATCAATCCATCAATATATAACTAAATGAAAACTAAATAAGAGAAAGAATTAACGAACGAAGGAAAAGACCTACAATAAAACTCTGCTACTATTACTACTACTACAATGACTACAACAACTATTACTACTACTACAATGACTACAACAACAATTACTACTACAACAATGACTACAACAACTATTACTACTACTACAATGACTACAACAACTATTACTACTACTACTACAATGACTACAACAACTATTACTACTACGACAATGACTACAACAACTATTACTACTACTACAATGACTACAACAACTATTACTACTACTACAATGACTACAACAACTATTAATATTACTACTACTACTACTAATAATAATAAAAGCACGATATACGTTTTAACAGCAGCTGATAATACTAATTAGAATAACACAAAAGTGATATAACAAAATCAGTATTATAAACAACTGAACACGACATAAGACCAGGAGTGATACTAAACTACTACAAAAAACATGAACATTAATTGTTTGGAAATGTAATGGATTAAAAGACCAGAGATACTTAACCCCTGTATACCGATAGCCAAACCTAAATAACTTAGTAACTCGTAAGTATGTTACATTCTACTTTCCAAAACGTCTACCTCACTTATAACTTAAATCACTATTGCTTTTCAAATGCCTGCTTCATTTACTTATAAGAATGTAACACTGTAACTTAATTCTGTAATGCCGACATCACTTACTTAATTGCTTCTTAGCATGTATTGCATAGATAAATGCCAGTGGGAATAAGAAGACATAAATAGATAAAAGCCAGTGGTAATAAGAAGTAGAAAGGAAGCAAGTAGCAAGTCTTGGGTTGTTGATGTTGTGAAAGAACAAAAAAGAGGCCTAGATATATTTGAGTTCTCATTGGAGGCTAAGTGTAATGACACAAAATGGATCTGGTTGTGTGAACCAATGTTTAAAAGAACCATGGCTCGTTGTTTGTGTTGAAATGAAATTATTAGAGAGACTAAAAAAATAAAAGGTAAATGCCAACAGCATCTGGTGTTCCCAGGCGGTCACCCATCCAAGTACTAACCAGACCCAACGTTGCTTAACTTCGCTGATCGGACGAGAAGCGGTGTTTTCAACGTGGTGTGGACGTTGACAAGATATTAAGCCTTGGAAATCATTAAGAAGAATAGTTTCTTTAGAGTTAAATGCATCTTCTGTACTACATTGCACTCTTCTGTGTTTGAGGAAGAATGGGAGTGAGACGTGTGTGTGAGCAGAAATGAGTGTGGTGTGCTGTGTGCAGGAGAATGGAAGGAAAGTAGTAAGTGTGAGAACAGAGGAGATTGTCAAGTGTAGAGGTGTGTTAGGTATGTAGGTATGATATAACACCTTCCTCGTTTTAAATAGTCATACATATCGTTGCCTACTATTATTGTAATGGCGTGTTTGTTCAGCTAAAATGTGTATTTTTCTTATCTATTTACCCCAACCTCATTCATATTAGATGGTTACACATTAACAAACAGAAACTCAGAACTTAGCATATCCACATAATATTATCAATCCATCATTATATAACTAAATAAGAGAAAGAATTAACGAACGAAGGAAAAGACCTACAATAAAACTCTGCTACTATTACTACTACAACTACAATGACTACAACAACTATTAATACTACTACAATGACTACAACAACTATTACTACTACTACAATGACTACAACAACTATTACTACTACTACAATGACTACAACAACTATTACTACTACTACAATGACTACAACAACTATTACTACTACTACAATGACTACAACAACTATTACTACTACTACTACAAAGACTACAACAACTATTACTACTACTACAATGACTACAACAACTATTACTACTACTACAATGACTACAACAACTATTACTACTACTACAATGACTACAACAACTATTAATACTACTACAATTACTATTAAAACTATTAATATTACTACTACTACTAATAATAATAAAAACACGATATACGTTTTAACAGCAGCTGATAACACTAATTAGAATAACACAAAAGTAATATAACAAAATCAGTATTATAAACAACTGAACACGACATAAGACCAGGAGTGATAATAAACTACTACAAAAAACATGAACATTAATTGTTTGGAAATGAAATGGATTAAAAGACCAGAGATACCTAACCCCTGTATACCGATAACCAAACCTAATAAACTTAGTAACTCGTAAGTATGTTACATTCTACTTTCCAAAACATCTACTTCACTTATAACTTAAATCACTATTGCTTATCAAATGCCTGCTACATTTACAGGTATTTCTCATTATGTGCGAGGTTTAGGTTCCTACAGGCACCGCACAAACTAAATTCGCACAAAATAAACCTATTTTTCCCATTAGAAACAATGTATAATGAAAAGAATGGGATCTTGGTCCAAAAACACTTCCATTTTTTGGATGAAAAACGCATTTATTTGACTAATAAAGTGAACATGTTTTAAAAATGAATCATGTTAAAGCTATATTTAACACTAATATATAAATAAGTGTAAATAAAGCTGTCATTAACACTTAATATGATGCCATCTTGACAAATAATAAACTGGCTGAACTAGCCACGAGTGAAATGTAAACAAAACATTGAGAGTCATTGTTGCCATGTAAGTGTGAGGGAATTTCCCTCACTTCAACCTCAGAATTTCCCATTTTACCTCAATTATTCCCTGTTTACTCATGAACATTAATGGTCTTTTAGGTATTTCATCTTGTAGAAATTTCCCTGTTTACTCTTGAACGAACTGTATATTATTTCCCTGTGTGGACTTCGAAATTCCCTAAAACAGAAATTTCCCTGCACCTGGCAACACTGGTGGGAGCGTGAGCTGCCTCCTGGTGGCAGGCAGTTGAACAACGCATCTGGCGCAATTTTTGAAATGTAGATGAGGGGCAAATCGGATTATAATAAATATATCGCATAATTATTAATTAATTATAATACTTTTAATGTCGAATATAAGCAAATTCGCATAAAGAAAACACGCACAAAACGAGAAATACCTGTACTTATAAGAATGTAACACTGTACCTTAATTCTGTAATGCCGACATCACTAACTTAATTGCTTCTTAGCATGTATTGCATAGATAAATGCCAGTGGGAATAAAAAGACATAAATAGATAAAAGCCAGTGGTAATAAGAAGTAGAAAGGAAGCAAGTAGCAAGTCTTGGGTTGTTGATGTTGTGAAAGAAAAAAAAAGAGGCCTAGATATATTTGAGTTCTCATTGGAGGCTAAGTGTAATGACACAAAATGGATCTGGTTGTGTGAACCAATGTTTAAAAGAACCATGGCTCGTTGTTTGTGTTGAAATGAAATTATTAGAGAGACTAAACAAATAAAAGGTAAATGCCAACAGCATCTGGTATTCCCAGGCGGTCACCCATCCAAGTACTAACCAGACCCAACGTTGCTTAACTTCGCTGATCGGACGAGAAGCGGTGTTTTCAACGTGGTGTGGACGTTGACAAGATATTAAGCCTTGGAAATCATTAAGAAGAATAGTTTCTTTAGAGTTAAATGCATCTTCTGTACTACATTGCACTCTTCTGTGTTTGAGGAAGAATGGGAGTGAGACGTGTGTGTGAGCAGAAATGAGTGTGGTGTGCTGTGTGCAGGAGAATGGAAGGAAAGTAGTAAGTGTGAGAACAGAGGAGATTGTCAAGTGTAGAGGTGTGTTCGGTATGTAGGTGTGATATAACACCTTCCTCGTCTTAAATAGTCATACATATCGTTGCCTACTATTATTGTAATGGCGTGTTTGTTCAGTTAAAATGAGTATTTTTCTTATCTATTTACCCCAACCTCATTCATATTAGATGGTTACACATTAACAAACAGAAACTCAGAACTTAGCATATCCACATAATATTATCAATCCATCAATATATAACTAAATGAAAACTAAATAAGAGAAAGAAGTAACGAACGAAGGAAAAGACCTACAATAAAACTCTGCTACTATTACTACGACTACAATGACTACAACAACTATTACTACTACTACAATGACTACAATGACTACAACAACTATTACTACTACTACAATGACTACAACAACTATTACTACTACTACAATGACTACAACAACTATTACTACTACTACTACAATGACTACAACAACTATTACTACTACTACAATGACTACAACTATTACTACTACTACAATGACTACAATAACTATTAAATACTACTACTACTACTACTATTAATAATAATAAAAGCACTATATACGTTTTAACAGCAGCTGATAATACTAATTAGAATAACATTAAAGTGATATAACAAAATCAGTATTATAAACAACTGAACACGACATAAGACCAGGAGTGATACTAAACTACTACAAAAAACATGAACATTAATTGTTTGGAAATGTAATGGATTAAAAGACCAGAGATACCTAACCCCTGTATACTGATAACCAAACCTAATTAACTTAGTAACTAGTAAGTATGTTACATTCTACTTTCCAAAACGTCTACCTCACGTATAACTTAAAGCACTATTGCTTTTCAAATGCCTGCTTCATTTACTTATAAGAATGTAACACTGTACCTTAATTCTGTAATGCCGACATCACCTACTTAATTGCTTCTTAGCATGTATTGCATAGATAAATGCCAGTGGGAATAAGAAGACATAAATAGATAAAAGCCAGTGGTAATAAAAAGTAGAAAGGAAGCAAGTAGCAAGTCTTGGGTTGTTGATGTGAAAGAACAAAAAAGAGGCCTAGATATATTTGAGTTCTCATTGGAGGCTAAGTGTAATGACACAAAATGGATCTGGTTGTGTGAACCAATGTTTAAAAGAACCATGGCTCGTTGTTTGTGTTAAAATGAAATTATTAGAGAGAATAAAAAAATAAAAGGTAAATGCCAACAGCATCTGGTGTTCCCAGGCGGTCACCCATCCAAGTACTAACCAGACCCACCGTTGCTTAACTTCGCTGATCGGACGAGAAGCGGTGTTTTCAACGTGGTGTGGACGTTGACAAGATATTAAGCCTTGGAAATCATTAAGAAGAATAGTTTCTTTAGAGTTAAATGCATCTTCTGTACTAAATTGCACTCTTCTATGTTTGAGGAAGAATGGGAGTGAGACGTGTGTGTGTGAGCAGAAATGAGTGTGGTGTGCTGTGTGCAGGAGAATGGAAGGAAAGTAGTAAGTGTGAGAACAAAGGAGATTGTCAAGTGTAGAGGTGTGTTAGGTATGTAGGTGTGATATAACACCTTCCTCGTCTTAAATAGTCATACATATCGTTGCCTACTATTAGTGTAATGGCGTGTTTGTTCAGCTAAAATTTGTATTTTTCTTATCTATTTACCCCAACCTCATTCATATTAGATGGTTACACATTAACAAACAGAAACTCAGAACTTAGCATATCCACATAATATTATCAATCCATCAATATATAACTAAATGAAAACTAAATAAGAGAAAGAATTAACGAACGAAGGAAAATATCTACAATAAAACTCTGCTACTATTACTACTACTACAATGACTACAACAACTATTACTACTACTACAATGACTACAACAACTATTACTACGACTACAATGACTACAGCAACTATTACTACTACTACAATGACTACAACAACTATTACTACTACTACTACTACTACTACTACTATTAATAAAAGCACTATAGGCTATACGTTTTAATAGCAGCTGATAACACTAATTAGAATAACACACAAGTGCTATAACAATATCAGTATTATAAACAACTGAACACGACATAAGACCAGGAGTGATACTAAACTACTACAAAAAACATGAACATTAATTGTTTGGAAATGTAATGGATTAAAAGACCAGAGATACCTAACCCCTGTATACCGATAACCAAACTTAAATAACTTAGTAACTCGTAAGTATGTTACATTCTACTTTCCAAAACGTCTACCTCACTTATAACTTAAAGCACTATTGCTTTTCAAATGCCTGCTTCATTTACTTATAAGAATGTAACACTGTACCTTAATTCTGTAATGCCGACATCACTTACTTAATTGCTTCTTAGCATGTATTGCATAGATAAATGCCAGTGGGAATAAGAAGACATAAATAGATAAAAGCCAGTGGTAATAAGAAGTAGAAAGGAAGCAAGTAGCAAGTCTTGGGTTGTTGATGTGAAAAAAAAAAAAAAAAGGCCTAGATATACTTGAGGTCTCATTGGAGGCTAAAGCTACGGTCACACTGGCCATTTGTACCCTGGGAGAGCCAAGTGTAGAGCAGCATTGGATGCTGTCCCTTGGAAGTTTTTGGTCACACTACAGAAAGTAGAATCATCAGCCCAGTCCAAGGATATCAAGCTACAAAGAGTAGTGCACAATGGAGGACGAGGAACATGCTGGAAACTATGACTATTTTTACAATTGCAGCAGCCTACGCTCACATAAAACGGAAAACAAATAACGTGAAGAGACTGTGGGTCAAACTAGAGACCCTATATAGAGAGACTGGACACCTAAATTTTGTGCTGCTCGCTGATTGGCTGAATATATAGGCCGCCATGTTTGATACGGTTGTCTTCAGTGTTGCCAGGTCTGTTTGGCAGTGCTAGACGAAATTTCCCTATAACTTCAACATCAGAATTTCCCTTTTTATCTCAATTATTCCCTGTTTACTCTGATACCCTGTTTACTCTTTGGTATTTCGTCTGATAGAAAATTCCCTGTTTACTCTTGAACAATCTTTAATTATAATCTCCATGTGTGGACTTCAATATTCCCTAAAACAGAAATTTGCCTGCACCTGGCAACACTGATCGTCTTTCAGTCAACCGCCTTGGTTTAGTAGCGTCGTCTGGCAACTCATCACGTCCTATTATGTGCTTTAAATAACGCATACATAACGTATAATAGTATTTATAACTTCAGGGATCTTATAGAATTAAAAAATATATACCTGTATATGGAAAGAATGCAACTTTCGTCAATATTTTGCCCACGAATGTCAACAATAGATTACTAACTGGTAGTATCTGGCATCTTATACAAACTTGAGAGGTATCGCGGAAAACTAGATAAAAAGGTATTTATGTATTATTTACGCTAATTTGATATATTTATTTACTATTTGTCATTATTTTTCAAAATAAGTTAAGTACAATCACATATTTTTACTAACAATAGTTTCAAAGTTCCTTCATTCTAACCTTGGACTTGGAAGCAAACGATCCTATTCGTGTTGGGATACCTTGTAAATCTCCAAGCAAAACTCTTCAAGGTTGGGCGAAAATCCTACTCTCCCATGGGATCCAAGCATTTTTTGACCAGTGTGACCGCGGCTTAAGTGTAATGACACAAAATGGATCTGGTTGTGTGAACCAATGTTTAAAAGAACCATGGCTCGTTGTTTGTGTTGAAATGAAATTATTAGAGAGAATAAAAAAATAAAAGGTAAATGCCAACAGCATCTGGTGTTCCCAGGCGGTCACCCATCCAAGTACTAACCAGACCCAACGTTGCTTAACTTCGCTGATCGGACGAGAAGCGGTGTTTTCAACGTGGTGTGGACGTTGACAAGATATTAAGCCTTGGAAATCATTAAGAAGAATAGTTTCTTTAGAGTTAAATGCATCTTCTGTACTACATTGTACTCTTCTGTGTTTGAGGAAGAATGGGAGCGAGACGTGTGTGTGAGCAGAAATGAGTGTGGTGTGCTGTCTGCAGGAGAATGGAAGGAAAGTAGTAAGTGTGAGAACAGAGGAGATTGTCAAGTGTAGAGGTGTGTTAGGTATGTAGGTGTGATATAACACCTTCCTCGTCTTAAATAGTCATACATATCGTTGCCTACTATTAGTGTAATGGCGTGTTTGTTCAGCTAAAATGTGTATTTTTCTTATCTATTTACCCCAACCTCATTCATATTAGATGGTTACACATTAACAAACAGAAACTCAGAACTTAGCATATCCACATAATATTATCAATCCATCAATATATAACTAAATGAAAACTAAATAAGAGAAAGAATTAACGAACGAAGGAAAAGACCTACAATAAAACTCTGCTACTATTACTACTACTACAATGACTACAACAACTATTACTACGACTACAATGACTACAGCAACTATTACTACTACTACAATGACTACAACAACTATTACTACCACTACTACAATGACTACAACAACTATTACTACTACTACTACTACTACTACTACTATTAATAAAAGCACTATATACGTTTTAACAGCAGCTGATAACACTAATTAAAATAACACAAAAGTGATATAACAAATTCAGTATTATAAACAACTGAACACGACATAAGACCAGGAGTGATACTAAACTACTACAAAAAACATGAACATTTATTGTTTGGAAATGTAATGGATTAAAAGACCAGAGATACCTAACCCCTGTATACCGATAACCAAACTTAAATAACTTAGTAACTCGTAAGTATGTTACATTCTACTTTCCAAAACGTCTACCTCACTTATAACTTAAAGCACTATTGCTTTTCAAATGCCTGCTTCATTTACTTATAAGAATGTAACACTGTACCTTAATTCTGTAATGCCGACATCACTTTCTTAATTGCTTCTTAGCATGTATTGCATAGATAAATGCCAGTGGGAATAAGAAGACATAAATAGATAAAAGCCAGTGGTAATAAGAAGTAGAAAGGAAGCAAGTAGCAAGTCTTGGGTTGTTGATGTGAAAGAAAAAAAAAAAGGCCTAGATATATTTGAGGTCTCATTGGAGGCTAAGTGTAATGCCACAAAATGGATCTGGTCGTGTGAATCAATGTTTAAAAGAACCATGGCTCGTTGTTTGTGTTGAAATGAAATTATTAGAGAGAATAAAAAAAATAAAAGGTAAATGCCAACAGCATCTGGTGTTCCCAGGCGGTCACCCATCCAAGTACTAACCAGACCCAACGTTGCTTAACTTCGCTGATCGGACGAGAAGCGGTGTTTTCAACGTGGTGTGGACGTTGACAAGATATTAAGCCTTGGAAATCATTAAGAAGAATAGTTTCTTTAGAGTTAAATGCATCTTCTGTACTAAATTGCACTCTTCTATGTTTGAGGAAGAATGGGAGCGAGACGTGTGTGTGAGCAGAAATGAGTGTGGTGTGCTGTGTGCAGGAGAATGGAAGGAAAGTAGTAAGTGTGAGAACAGAGGAGATTGTCAAGTGTAGAGGTGTGTTAGGTATGTAGGTGTGATATAACACCTTCCTCGTCTTAAATAGTCATACATATCGTTGCATACTATTATTGTAATGGCGTGTTTGTTCAGCTAAAATGTGTATTTTTCTTTTCTATTTACCTCAACCTCATTCATATTAGATGGTTACACATTAACAAACAGAAACTCAAAACTTAGCATATCCACATAATATTATCAATCCATCAATATATAACTAAATGACAACTAAATAAGAGATAGAATTAACGAACGAAGGAAAAGACCTACAATAAAACTCTGCTACTATTACTATGACTACAATGACTACAACAACTATTACTACTACTACAATGACTACAACAACTATTACTACTACTACAATGACTACAACAACTATTACTACCACTACTACAATGACTACAACAACTATTATTACTACTACTACAATGACTACAACAACTATTACTACTACTACAATGACTACAACAACTATTACTACTACTACAATGACTACAACAACTATTACTACTACTACAATGACTACAACAACTATTACTACTACTACGACAATGACTACAACAACTATTACTACTACTACAATGACTACAACAACTATTACTACTACTACAATGACTACAACAACTATTACTACTACTACTACAATGACTACAACAACTATTACTACTACTACAATGACTACAACAACTATTAGTACTACTACAATGACTACAACAACTATTAATACTACTACAATGACTATAAAAACTATTAATACTACTACTACTACTAATATTAATAAAAGCACTATATACGTTTTAACAGCAGCTGATAACACTAATTAGAATAACACAAAAGTGATATAACAAAATCAGTATTATAAACAACTGAACACGACATAAGACCAGGAGTGATACTAAACTACTACAAAAAACATGAACATTAATTGTTTGGAAATGTAATGGATTAAAAGACCAGAGATACCTAACCCCTGTATACCGATAACCAAACCTAAATAACTTAGTAACTCGTAAGTATGTTACATTCTACTTTCCAAAACGTCTACCTGACTTATAACTTAAATCACTATTGCTTTTCAAATGCCTGCTACATTTACTTATAAGAATGTAACACTGTACCTTAATTCTGTAATGCCGACATCACTTACTTAATTGCTTCTTAGCATGTATTGCATAGATAAATGCCAGTGGGAATAAGAAGACATAAATAGATAAAAGCCAGTGGTAATAAGAAGTAGAAAGGAAGCAAGTAGCAAGTCTTGGGTTGTTGATGTGAAAAAAAAAAAAAAGGCCTAGATATATTTGAGGTCTCATTGGAGGCTAAGTGTAATGCCACAAAATGGATCTGGTTGTGTGAACCAATGTTTAAAAGAACCATGGCTCGTTGTTTGTGTTAAAATGAAATTATTAGAGAGAATAAAAAAATAAAAGGTAAATACCAACAGCATCTGGTGTTCCCAGGCGGTCACCCATCCAAGTACTAACCAGACCCAACGTTGCTTAACTTCGCTGATCGGACGAGAAGCGGTGTTTTCAACGTGGTGTGGACGTTGACAAGATATTAAGCCTTGGAAATCATTAAGAAGAATAGTTTCTTTAGAGTTAAATGCATCTTCTGTACTAAATTGCACTCTTCTGTGTTTGAGGAAGAATGGGAGCGAGACGTGTGTGTGAGCAGAAATGAGTGTGGTGTGCTGTGTGCAGGAGAATGGAAGGAAAGTAGTAAGTGTGAGAACAGAGGAGATTGTCAAGTGTAGAGGTGTGTTAGGTATGTAGGTGTGATATAACACCTTCCTCGTCTTAAATAGTCATACATATCGTTGCCTACTATTAGTGTAATGGCGTGTTTGTTCAGCTAAAATGTGTATTTTTCTTATCTATTTACCCCAACCTCATTCATATTAGATGGTTACACATTAACAAACAGAAACTCAGAACTTAGCATATCCACATAATATTATCAATCCATCAATATATAACTAAATGAAAACTAAATAAGAGAAAGAATTAACGAACGAAGAAAAAGACCTACAATAAAACTCTGCTACTATTACTACTACTACAATGACTACAACAACTATTACTACTACTACAATGACTACAACAACTATTACTACGACTACAATGACTACAGCAACTATTACTACTACTACTACAATGACTACAACAACTATTACTACTACTACAATGACTACAACAACTATTACTACTACTACAATGACTACAACAACTATTACTACTACTACAATGACTACAACAACTATTACTACTACTACAATGACTACAACAACTATTAATACTAATACAAATACTATAATAACTATTAATACTACTACTACTACTAATATTAATAAAAGCACTATATACGTTTTAACAGCAGCTGATAATACTAATTAGAATAACACAAAAGTGATATAACAAAATCAGTATTATAAACAACTGAACACGACATAAGACCAGGAGTGATACTAAACTACTACAAAAAACATGAACATTAATTGTTTGGAAATGTAATGGATTAAAAGACCAAAGATACCTAACCCCTGTATACCGATAACCAAACCTAAATAACTTAGTAACTCGTAAGTATGTTACATTCTACTTTCCAAAACGTCTACCTCACTTATAACTTAAATCACTATTACTTTTCAAATGCCTGCTTCATTTACTTATAAGAATGTAACACTGTACCTTAATTCTGTAATGCCGACATCACTTACTTAATTGCTTCTTAGCATGTATTGCATAGATAAATGCCAGTGGGAATAAGAAGACATAAATAGATAAAAGCCAGTGGTAATAAGAAGTAGAAAGGAAGCAAGTAGCAAGTCTTGGGTTGTTGATGTTGTGAAAGAACAAAAAAGAGGCCTAGATATATTTGAGGTCTCATTGGAGGCTAAGTGTAATGACACAAAATGGATCTGGTTGTGTGAACCAATGTCTAAAAGAACCATGGCTCGTTGTTTGTGTTGAAATGAAATTATTAGAGAGACTAAACAAATAAAAGGTAAATGCCAACAGCATCTGGTGTTCCCAGGCGGTCACCCATCCAAGTACTAACCAGACCCAACGTTGCTTAACTTCGCTGATCGGACGAGAAGCGGTGTTTTCAACGTGGTGTGGACGTTGACAAGATATTAAGCCTTGGAAATCATTAAGAAGAATAGTTTCTTTAGAGTTAAATGCATCATCTGTACTACATTGCACTCTTCTGTGTTTGAGGAAGAATGGGAGCGAGACGTGTGTGTGAGCAGAAATGAGTGTGGTGTGCTGTGTGCAGGAGAATGGAAGGAAAGTAGTAAGTGTGAGAACAGAGGAGATTGTCAAGTGTAGAGGTGTGTTAGGTATGTAGGTGTGATATAACACCTTCCTCGTCTTAAATAGTCATACATATCGTTGCCTACTATTATTGTAATGGCGTGTTTGTTCAGCTAAAATGTGTATTTTTCTTATCTATTTACCTCAACCTCATTCATATTAGATGGTTACACATTAACAAACAGAAACTCAGAACTTAGCATATCCACATAATATTATCAATCCATCAAATATATAACTAAATGAAAACTAAATAAGAGAAAGAATTAACGAACGAAGGAAAAGACCTACAATAAAACTCTGCTACTATTACTACTACTACAATGACTACAACAACTATTACTACTACTACAATGACTACAACAACTATTATTACTACAACAATGACTACAACAACTATACTACTACAATAATGACTACAACAACTATTACTACTACTACAATGACTACAGCAACTATTACTACTACTACTACAATGACTACAACAACTATTACTACTACTACTACAATGACTACAACAACTATTACTACTACTACAATGACTACAACAACTATTACTACTACTACATTGACTACAACAACTATTACAACTACTACAATGACTACAACAACTATTACTACTACTACAATGACTACAACCACTATTACAACTACTACAATGACTACAACAACTATTACTACTACTACAATGACTACAACAACCATTACTACTACTACAATGACTACAACAACTATTACTACTACTACATTGACTACAACAACTATTAGTACTACTACAATGACTACAACAACTATTAATACTACTACAATGACTATAAAAACTATTAGTACTACTACTACTACTAATATTAATAAAAGCACTATATACGTTTTAACAGCAGCTGATAATACTAATTAGAATAACACGAAAGTGATATAACAAAATCAGTATTATAAACAACTGAACACGACATAAGACCAGGAGTGATACTAAACTACTACAAAAAACATGAACATTAATTGTTTGGAAATGTAATGGATTAAAAGACAAGAGATACCTAACCCCTGTATACCGATAACCAAACCTAAATAACTTAGTAACTCGTAAGTATGTTACATTCTACTTTCCAAAACGTCTACCTCACTTATAACTTAAAGCACTATTGCTTTTCAAATGCCTGCTTCATTTACTTATAAGAATGTAACACTGTACCTTAATTCTGTAATGCCGACATCACTTACTTAATTGCTTCTTAGCATGTATTGCATATATAAATGCCAGTGGGAATAAGAAGACATAAATAGATAAAAGCCAGTGGTAATAAAAAGTAGAAAGGAAGCAAGTAGCAAGTCTTGGGTTGTTGATATTGTGAAAGAAAAAAAAAGAGGCCTAGATATATTTGAGGTCTCATTGGAGGCTAAGTGTAATGACACAAAATGGATCTGGTTGTGTGAACCAATGTTTAAAAGAACCATGGCTCGTTGTTTGTGTTGAAATGAAATTATTAGAGAGACTAAAAAAATAAAAGGTAAATGCCAACAGCATCTGGTGTTCCCAGGCGGTCACCCATCCAAGTACTAACCAGACCCAACGTTGCTTAACTTCGCTGATCGGACGAGAAGCGGTGTTTTCAACGTGGTGTGGACGTTGACAAGATATTAAGCCTTGGAAATCATTAAGAAGAATAGTTTCTTTAGAGTTAAATGCATCTTCTGTACTACATTGCACTATTCTGTGTTTGAGGAAGAATGGGAGTGAGACGTGTGTGTGAGCAGAAATGAGTGTGGTGTGCTGTGTGCAGGAGAATGGAAGGAAAGTAGTAAGTGTGAGAACAGAGGAGATTGTCAAGTGTAGAGGTGTGTTAGGTATGTAGGTGTGATATAACACCTTCCTCGTCTTAAATAGTCATACATATCGTTGCCTACTATTATT
Source organism: Petrolisthes manimaculis (assembly GCA_034508575.1). Classification (NCBI taxonomy): domain Eukaryota; kingdom Metazoa; phylum Arthropoda; class Malacostraca; order Decapoda; family Porcellanidae; genus Petrolisthes; species Petrolisthes manimaculis. The sequence continues at coordinate 719,738 of JAWZYT010000374.1, read as the reverse complement.
GTAATGGCGTGTTTGTTCAGCTAAAATGTGTATTTTTCTTATCTATTTACCCCAACCTCATTCATATTAGATGGTTACACATTAACAAACAGAAACTCAGAACTTAGCATATCCACATAATATTATCAATCCATCAATATATAACTAAATGAAAACTAAATAAGAGAAAGAATTAACGAACGAAGGAAAAGACCTACAATAAAACTCTGCTACTATTAGTACGACTACAATGACTACAAAAACTATTACTACTACTACAATGACTACAATGACTACAACAACTATTACTACTACTACAATGACTACAACAACTATTACTACTACTACAATGACTACAACAACTATTACTACTACTACTACAATGACTACAACAACTATTACTACTACTACAATGACTACAACTATTACTACTACTACAATGACTACAATAACTATTAATACTACTACTACTACTACTATTAATAATAATAAAAGCACTATATACGTTTTAACAGCAGCTGATAATACTAATTAGAATAACATTAAAGTGATATAACAAAATCAGTATTATAAACAACTGAACACGACATAAGACCAGGAGTGATACTAAACTACTACAAAAAACATGAACATTAATTGTTTGGAAATGTAATGGATTAAAAGACCAGAGATACCTAACCCCTGTATACCGATAACCAAACCTAAATAACTTAGTAACTCGTAAGTATGTTACATTCTACTTTCCAAAACGTCTACTTCACGTATAACTTAAAGCACTATTGCTTTTCAAATGCCTGCTTCATTTACTTATAAGAATGTAACACTGTACCTTAATTCTGTAATGCCGACATCACTTACTTAATTGTTTCTTAGCATGTATTGCATAGATAAATGCCAGTGGGAATAAGAAGACATAAATAGATAAAAGCCAGTGGTAATAAAAAGTAGAAAGGAAGCAAGTAGCAAGTCTTGGGTTGTTGATATTGTGAAAGAAAAAAAAAGAGGCCTAGATATATTTGAGTTCTCATTGGAGGCTAAGTGTGATGCCACAAAATGGATCTGGTTGTGTGAACCAATGTTTAAAAGAACCATGGCTCGTTGTTTGTGTTGAAATGAAATTATTAGAGAGACTAAAAAAATAAAAGGTAAATGCCAACAGCATCTGGTGTTCCCAGGCGGTCACCCATCCAAGTACTAACCAGACCCAACGTTGCTTAACTTCGCTGATCGGACGAGAAGCGGTGTTTTCAACGTGGTGTGGACGTTGACAAGATATTAAGCCTTGGAAATCATTAAGAAGAATAGTTTCTTTAGAGTTAAATGCATCTTCTGTACTACATTGCACTCTTCTTTGTTTGAGGAAGAATGGGAGTGAGACGTGTGTGTGAGCAGAAATGAGTGTGGTGTGCTGTGTGCAGGAGAATGGAAGGAAAGTAGTAAGTGTGAGAACAGAGGAGATTGTCAAGTGTAGAGGTGTGTTAGGTATGTAGGTGTGATATAACACCTTCCTCGTCTTAAATAGTCATACATATCGTTGCCTACTATTATTGTAATGGCGTGTTTGTTCAGCTAAAATGTGTATTTTTCTTATCTATTTACCCCAACCTCATTCATATTAGATGGTTACACATTAACAAACAGAAACTCAGAACTTAGCATATCCACATAATATTATCAATCCATCAATATATAACTAAATGAAAACTAAATAAGAGAAAGAAGTAACGAACGAAGGAAAAGACCTACAATAAAACTCTGCTACTATTACTACTACTACAATGACTACAACAACTATTACTACTACTACAATGACTACAACAACTATTACTACTACTACAATGACTACAACAACTATTACTACTACTACAATGACTGCAACAACTATTAATACTACTACTACAATGACTACAACAACTATTACTACTACTACTACTACAATGACTACAACAACTATTACTACTACTACTACAATGACTACAACAACTATTACTACTACGACAATGACTACAACAACTATTACTACTATTACAATGACTACAACAACTATTACTACTACTACAATGACTACAACAACTATTAATATTACTACTACTACTACTAATAATAATAAAAGCACGATATACGTTTTAACAGCAGCTGATAATACTAATTAGAATAACACAAAAGTGATATAACAAAATCAGTATTATAAACAACTGAACACGACATAAGACCAGGAGTGATATTAAACTATTACAAAAAACATGAATATTAATTGTTTGGAAATGTAATGGATTAAAAGATCAGAGATACCTAACCCCTGTATACCGATAACCAAACCTAAATAACTTAGTAACTCGTAAGTATGATACATTCTACTTTCCAAAACGTCTACTTCACGTATAACTTAAAGCACTATTGCTTTTCAAATGCCTGCTTCATTTACTTATAAGAATGTAACACTGTACCTTAATTCTGTAATGCCGACATCACTTACTTAATTGCTTCTTAGCATGTATTGCATATATAAATGCCAGTGGGAATAAGAAGACATAAATAGATAAAAGCCAGTGGTAATAAAAAGTAGAAAGGAAGCAAGTAGCAAGTCTTGGGTTGTTGATATTGTGAAAGAAAAAAAAAGAGGCCTAGATATATTTGAGGTCTCATTGGAGGCTAAGTGTAATGACACAAAATGGATCTGGTTGTGTGAACCAATGTTTAAAAGAACCATGGCTCGTTGTTTGTGTTGAAATGAAATTATTAGAGAGACTAAAAAAATAAAAGGTAAATAAATGCCAACAGCATCTGGTGTTCCCAGGCGGTCACCCATCCAAGTACTAACCAGACCCAACGTTGCTTAACTTCGCTGATCGGACGAGAAGCGGTGTTTTCAACGTGGTGTGGACGTTGACAAGATATTAAGCCTTGGAAAAAATTAAGAAGAATAGTTTCTTTAGAGTTAAAAGCATCTTCTTTACTAAATTGGACTCTTCTATGTTTGAGGAAGAATGGGTGTGAGACGTGTGTGTGAGTAGAAATGAGTGTGGTGTGCTGTGTGCAGGAGAATGGAAGGAAAGTAGTAAGTGTGAGAACAGAGGAGATTGTCAAGTGTAGAGGTGTGTTAGGTATGTAGGTGTGATATAACACCTTCCTCGTCTTAAATAGTCATACATATCATTGCCTACTATTATTGTAATGGCGTGTTTGTTCAGCTAAAATGTGTATTTTTCTTATCTATTTACCCCAACCTCATTCATATTAGATGGTTACACATTAACAAACAGAAACTCAGAACTTAGCATATCCACATAATATAATTAAATGAAAACTAAATAAGAGAAAGAATTAACGAACGAAGGAAAAGACCTACAATAAAACTCTGCTACTATTACTACTACTACAACGACTACAACAACTATTACTACTACTACAATGACTACAACAACTATTACTACTACTACAATGACTACAACAACTATTACTACTACTACTACAATGACTACAACAACTATTACTACTACTACGACAATGACTACAACAATTATTAGTACTACTGCAATGACTACAACAACTATTACTACTACTACAACAATGACTATAAAAACTATTAGTACTACTACTACTACTAATATTAATAAAAACACTATAGACGTTTTAACAGCAGCTGATAACACTAATTAGAATAACACAAAAGTGATATAACAAAATCAGTATTATAAACAACTGAACACGACATAAGACCAGGAGTGATACTAAACTACTACAAAAAACATGAACATTAATTGTTTGGAAATGTAATGGATTAAAAGACCAGAGATACCTAACCCCTGTATACCGATAACCAAACCTAAATTACTTAGTAACTCGTAAGAATGTTACATTGTACTTTCCAAAACGTCTACCTCACGTATAACTTAAAGCACTATTGCTTTTCAAATGCCTGCTTCATTTACTTATAAGAATGTAACACTGTACCTTAATTCTGTAATGCCGACATCACTTACTTAATTGCTTCTTAGCATGTATTGCATAGATAAATGCCAGTGGGAATAAGAAGACAAATAGATAAAAGCCAGTGGTAATAAGAAGTAGAAAGGAAGCAAGTAGCAAGTCTTGGGTTGTTGATGTTGTGAAAGAACAAAAAAGAGGCCTATATATATCTCAGGTCTCATTGGAGGCAAAGTGTAATGACACAAAATGGATCTGGTTGTGTGAACCAATGTTTAAAAGAACCATGGCTCGTTGTTTGTGTTGAAATGAAATTATTAGAGAGACTAAAAAAAAAAAAGCTAAATGCCAACAGCATCTGGTGTTCCCAGGCGGTCACCCATCCAAGTACTAACCAGACCCAACGTTGCTTAACTTCGCTGATCGGACGAGAAGCGGTGTTTTCAACGTGGTGTGGACGTTGACAAGATATTAAGCCTTGGAAATCATTAAGAAGAATAGTTTCTTTAGAGTTAAATGCATCTTCTGTACTACATTGCACTCTTCTGTGTTTGAGGAAGAATGGGAGCGAGACGTGTGTGTGTGAGTAGAAATGAGTGTGGTGTGCTGTGTGCAGGAGAATGGAAGGAAAGTAGTAAGTGTGAGAACAGAGGAGATTGTCAAGTGTAGAGGTGTGTTCGGTATGTAGGTGTGATATAACACCTTCCTCGTCTTAAATAGTCATACATATCGTTGCCTACTATTATTGTAATGGCGTGTTTGTTCAGCTAAAATGTGTATTTTTCTTATCTATTTACCCCAACCTCATTCATATTAGATGGTTACACATTACCAAACAGAAACTCAGAACTTAGCATATCCACATAATATTATCAATCCATCAATATATAACTAAATGAAAACTAAATAAGAGAAAGAATTAACGAACGAAGGAAAAGACCTACAATAAAACTCTGCTACTATTACTACTACTACAATGACTACAACAACTATTACTACTACTACAATGACTACAACAACTATTACTACGACTACAATGACTATAGCAACTATTACTACTACTACAATGACTACAACAACTATTACTACTACTACAATGACTACAACAACTATTACTACTACTACTACTACTACTACTACTACTATTAATAAAAGCACTATATACGTTTTAACAGCAGCTGATAAAACTAATTAAAATAACACAAAAGTGATATAACAAATTCAGTATTATAAACAACTGAACACGACATAAGACCAGGAGTGATACTAAACTACTACAAAAAACATGAACATTAATTGTTTGGAAATGTAATGGATTAAAAGACCAGAGATACCTAACCCCTGTATACCGATAACCAAACCTAAATAACTTAGTAACTCGTAAGTATGTTACATTCTACTTTCCAAAACGTCTACTTCACGTATAACTTAAAGCACTATTGCTTTTCAAATGCCTGCTTCATTTACTTATAAGAATGTAACACTGTACCTTAATTCTGTAATGCCGACATCACTTACTTAATTGCTTCTTAGCATGTATTGCATAGATAAATGCCAGTGGGAATAAGAAGACATAAATAGATAAAAGCCAGTGGTAATCAGAAGTAGAAAGGAAGCAAGTAGCAAGTCTTGGGTTGTTGATGTGAAAGAAAAAAAAAAAGGCCTAGATATATTTGAGGTCTCATTGGAGGCTAAGTGTAATGACACAAAATGGATCTGGTTGTGTGAACCAATGTTTAAAAGAACCATGGCTCGTTGTTTGTGTTGAAATGAAATTATTAGAAAGAATAAAAAAAAAAAAGCTAAATGCCAACAGCATCTGGTGTTCCCAGGCGGTCACCCATCCAAGTACTAACCAGACCCAACGTTGCTTAACTTCGCTGATCGGACGAGAAGCGGTGTTTTCAACGTGGTGTGGACGTTGACAAAATATTAAGTCTTGGAAATCATTAAGAAGAATAGTTTCTTTAGAGTTAAATGCATCTTCTATACTACATTGCACTCTTCTGTGTTTGAGGAAGAATGGGAGCGAGACGTGTGTGTGAGCAGAAATGAGTGTGGTGTGCTGTGTGCAGGAGAATGGAAGGAAAGTAGTAAGTGTGAGAACAGAGGAGATTGTCAAGTGTAGAGGTGTGTTAGGTATGTAGGTGTGATATAACACCTTCCTCGTCTTAAATAGTCATACATATCGTTGCCTACTATTATTGTAATGGCGTGTTTGTTCAGCTAAAATGTGTATTTTTCTTTTCTATTTACCCCAACCTCATTCATATTAGATGGTTACACATTAACAAACAGAAACTCAGAACTTAGCATATCCACATAATATTATCAATCCATCAATATATAACTAAATGAAAACTAAATAAGAGAAAGAAGTAACGAACGAAGGAAAAGACCTACAATAAAACTCTGCTACTATTACTACTACTACAATGACTACAACAACTATTACTACTACTACAATGACTACAACAACTATTACTACTACTACAATGACTACAACAACTATTACTACTACTACAATGACTGCAACAACTATTAATACTACTACTACAATGACTACAACAACTATTACTACTACTACTACTACAATGACTACAACAACTATTACTACTACTACTACAATGACTACAACAACTATTACTACTACGACAATGACTACAACAACTATTACTACTATTACAATGACTACAACAACTATTACTACTACTACAATGACTACAACAACTATTAATATTACTACTACTACTACTAATAATAATAATAAAAGCACGATATACGTTTTAACAGCAGCTGATAATACTAATTAGAATAACACAAAAGTGATATAACAAAATCAGTATTATAAACAACTGAACACGACATAAGACCAGGAGTGATATTAAACTATTACAAAAAACATGAATATTAATTGTTTGGAAATGTAATGGATTAAAAGATCAGAGATACCTAACCCCTGTATACCGATAACCAAACCTAAATAACTTAGTAACTCGTAAGTATGATACATTCTACTTTCCAAAACGTCTACTTCACGTATAACTTAAAGCACTATTGCTTCTCAAATGCCTGCTTCATTTACTTATAAGAATGTAACACTGTACCTTAATTCTGTAATGCCGACATCACTTACTTAATTGCTTCTTAGCATGTATTGCATATATAAATGCCAGTGGGAATAAGAAGACATAAATAGATAAAAGCCAGTGGTAATAAAAAGTAGAAAGGAAGCAAGTAGCAAGTCTTGGGTTGTTGATATTGTGAAAGAAAAAAAAAGAGGCCTAGATATATTTGAGGTCTCATTGGAGGCTAAGTGTAATGACACAAAATGGATCTGGTTGTGTGAACCAATGTTTAAAAGAACCATGGCTCGTTGTTTGTGTTGAAATGAAATTATTAGAGAGACTAAAAAAATAAAAGGTAAATAAATGCCAACAGCATCTGGTGTTCCCAGGCGGTCACCCATCCAAGTACTAACCAGACCCAACGTTGCTTAACTTCGCTGATCGGACGAGAAGCGGTGTTTTCAACGTGGTGTGGACGTTGACAAGATATTAAGCCTTGGAAAAAATTAAGAAGAATAGTTTCTTTAGAGTTAAAAGCATCTTCTTTACTAAATTGGACTCTTCTATGTTTGAGGAAGAATGGGTGTGAGACGTGTGTGTGAGTAGAAATGAGTGTGGTGTGCTGTGTGCAGGAGAATGGAAGGAAAGTAGTAAGTGTGAGAACAGAGGAGATTGTCAAGTGTAGAGGTGTGTTAGGTATGTAGGTGTGATATAACACCTTCCTCGTCTTAAATAGTCATACATATCATTGCCTACTATTATTGTAATGGCGTGTTTGTTCAGCTAAAATGTGTATTTTTCTTATCTATTTACCCCAACCTCATTCATATTAGATGGTTACACATTAACAAACAGAAACTCAGAACTTAGCATATCCACATAATATAATTAAATGAAAACTAAATAAGAGAAAGAATTAACGAACGAAGGAAAAGACCTACAATAAAACTCTGCTACTATTACTACTACTACAACGACTACAACAACTATTACTACTACTACAATGACTACAACAACTATTACTACTACTACAATGACTACAACAACTATTACTACTACTACTACAATGACTACAACAACTATTACTACTACTACGACAATGACTACAACAATTATTAGTACTACTGCAATGACTACAACAACTATTACTACTACTACAATGACTACAACAACTATTACTACTACTACTACAATGACTACAACAACTATTACTACTACTACAATGACTACAACAACTATTACTACTACTACAATGACTACAACAACTATTACTACTACTACTACAATGACTACAACAACTATTACTACTACTACGACAATGACTACAACAATTATTAGTACTACTGCAATGACTACAACAACTATTACTACTACTACAACAATGACTATAAAAACTATTAGTACTACTACTACTACTAATATTAATAAAAACACTATAGACGTTTTAACAGCAGCTGATAACACTAATTAGAATAACACAAAAGTGATATAACAAAATCAGTATTATAAACAACTGAACACGACATAAGACCAGGAGTGATACTAAACTACTACAAAAAACATGAACATTAATTGTTTGGAAATGTAATGGATTAAAAGACCAGAGATACCTAACCCCTGTATACCGATAACCAAACCTAAATTACTTAGTAACTCGTAAGAATGTTACATTGTACTTTCCAAAACGTCTACCTCACGTATAACTTAAAGCACTATTGCTTTTCAAATGCCTGCTTCATTTACTTATAAGAATGTAACACTGTACCTTAATTCTGTAATGCCGACATCACTTACTTAATTGCTTCTTAGCATGTATTGCATAGATAAATGCCAGTGGGAATAAGAAGACAAATAGATAAAAGCCAGTGGTAATAAGAAGTAGAAAGGAAGCAAGTAGCAAGTCTTGGGTTGTTGATGTTGTGAAAGAACAAAAAAGAGGCCTATATATATCTCAGGTCTCATTGGAGGCAAAGTGTAATGACACAAAATGGATCTGGTTGTGTGAACCAATGTTTAAAAGAACCATGGCTCGTTGTTTGTGTTGAAATGAAATTATTAGAGAGACTAAAAAAAAAAAAGCTAAATGCCAACAGCATCTGGTGTTCCCAGGCGGTCACCCATCCAAGTACTAACCAGACCCAACGTTGCTTAACTTCGCTGATCGGACGAGAAGCGGTGTTTTCAACGTGGTGTGGACGTTGACAAGATATTAAGCCTTGGAAATCATTAAGAAGAATAGTTTCTTTAGAGTTAAATGCATCTTCTGTACTACATTGCACTCTTCTGTGTTTGAGGAAGAATGGGAGCGAGACGTGTGTGTGTGAGTAGAAATGAGTGTGGTGTGCTGTGTGCAGGAGAATGGAAGGAAAGTAGTAAGTGTGAGAACAGAGGAGATTGTCAAGTGTAGAGGTGTGTTCGGTATGTAGGTGTGATATAACACCTTCCTCGTCTTAAATAGTCATACATATCGTTGCCTACTATTATTGTAATGGCGTGTTTGTTCAGCTAAAATGTGTATTTTTCTTATCTATTTACCCCAACCTCATTCATATTAGATGGTTACACATTACCAAACAGAAACTCAGAACTTAGCATATCCACATAATATTATCAATCCATCAATATATAACTAAATGAAAACTAAATAAGAGAAAGAATTAACGAACGAAGGAAAAGACCTACAATAAAACTCTGCTACTATTACTACTACTACAATGACTACAACAACTATTACTACTACTACAATGACTACAACAACTATTACTACGACTACAATGACTATAGCAACTATTACTACTACTACAATGACTACAACAACTATTACTACTACTACAATGACTACAACAACTATTACTACTACTACTACTACTACTACTACTACTATTAATAAAAGCACTATATACGTTTTAACAGCAGCTGATAAAACTAATTAAAATAACACAAAAGTGATATAACAAATTCAGTATTATAAACAACTGAACACGACATAAGACCAGGAGTGATACTAAACTACTACAAAAAACATGAACATTAATTGTTTGGAAATGTAATGGATTAAAAGACCAGAGATACCTAACCCCTGTATACCGATAACCAAACCTAAATAACTTAGTAACTCGTAAGTATGTTACATTCTACTTTCCAAAACGTCTACTTCAAGTATAACTTAAAGCACTATTGCTTTTCAAATGCCTGCTTCATTTACTTATAAGAATGTAACACTGTACCTTAATTCTGTAATGCCGACATCACTTACTTAATTGCTTCTTAGCATGTATTGCATAGATAAATGCCAGTGGGAATAAGAAGACATAAATAGATAAAAGCCAGTGGTAATCAGAAGTAGAAAGGAAGCAAGTAACAAGTCTTGGGTTGTTGATGTGAAAGAAAAAAAAAAAGGCCTAGATATATTTGAGGTCTCATTGGAGGCTAAGTGTAATGACACAAAATGGATCTGGTTGTGTGAACCAATGTTTAAAAGAACCATGGCTCGTTGTTTGTGTTGAAATGAAATTATTAGAAAGAATAATAAAAAAAAGCTAAATGCCAACAGCATCTGGTGTTCCCAGGCGGTCACCCATCCAAGTACTAACCAGACCCAACGTTGCTTAACTTCGCTGATCGGACGAGAAGCGGTGTTTTCAACGTGGTGTGGACGTTGACAAGATATTAAGCCTTGGAAATCATTAAGAAGAATAGTTTATTTAGAGTTAAATGCATCTTCTATACTACATTGCACTCTTCTGTGTTTGAGGAAGAATGGGAGCGAGACGTGTGTGTGAGCAGAAATGAGTGTGGTGTGCTGTGTGCAGGAGAATGGAAGGAAAGTAGTAAGTGTGAGAACAGAGGAGATTGTCAAGTGTAGAGGTGTGTTAGGTATGTAGGTGTGATATAACACCTTCCTCGTCTTAAATAGTCATACATATCGTTGCCTACTATTATTGTAATGGCGTGTTTGTTCAGCTAAAATGTGTATTTTTCTTATCTATTTACCCCAATCTCATTCATATTAGATGGTTACACATTAACAAACAGAAACTCAGAACTTAGCATATCCACATAATATTATCAATCCATCAATATATAACTAAATGAAAACTAAATAAGAGAAAGAATTAACGAACGAAGGAAAAGACCTACAATAAAACTCTGCTACTATTACTACTACTACAATGACTACAACAACTATTACTACTACTACAATGACTACAACAACTATTACTACGACTACAATGACTACAGCAACTATTACTACTACTACAATGACTTCAACAACTATTACTATTTCTACAATGACTACAACAACTATTACTACTACTACTACTACTACTACTACTACTATTAATAAAAGCACTATATACGTTTTAACAGCAGCTGATAACACTAATTAAAATAACACAAAAGTGATATAACAAATTCAGTATTATAAACAACTGAACACGACATAAGACCAGGAGTGATACTAAACTACTACAAAAAACATGAACATTAATTGTTTGGAAATGTAATGGATTAAAAGACCAGAGATACCTAACCCCTGTATACCGATAACCAAACCTAAATAACTTAGTAACTCGTAAGTAAGTTACATTCTACTTTCCAAAACGTCTACCTCACTTATAACTTAAATCACTATTGCTTTTCAAATGCCTGCTTCATTTACTTATAAGAATGTAACACTGTACCTTAATTCTGTAATGCCGACATCACTTACTTAATTGCTTCTTAGCATGTATTGCATAGATAAATGCCAGTGGGAATAAGAAGACATAAATAGATAAAAGCCAGTGGTAATAAGAAGTAGAAAGGAAGCAAGTAACAAGTCTTGGGTTGTTGATGTTGTGAAAGAACAAAAAAGAGGCCTAGATATATTTGAGGTCTCATTGGAGGCTAAGTGTAATGACACAAAATGGATCTGGTTGTGTGAACCAATGTTTAAAAGAACCATGGCTCGTTGTTTGTGTTGAAATGAAATTATTAGAAAGAATAAAAAAAAAAAAAAGCTAAATGCCAACAGCATCCGGTGTTCCCAGGCGGTCACCCATCCAAGTACTAACCAGACCCAACGTTGCTTAACTTCGCTGATCGGACGAGAAGCGGTGTTTTCAACGTGGTGTGGACGTTGACAAGATATTAAGCCTTGGAAATCATTAAGAAGAATAGTTTCTTTAGAGTTAAATGCATCTTCTGTACTACATTGCACTCTTCTGTGTTTGAGGAAGAATGGGAGCGAGACGTGTGTGTGAGCAGAAATGAGTGTGGTGTGCTGTGTGCAGGAGAATGGAAGGAAAGTAGTAAGTGTGAGAACAGAGGAGATTGTCAAGTGTAGAGGTGTGTTAGGTATGTAGGTATGATATAACACCTTCCTCGTCTTAAATAGTCATACATATCGTTGCCTACTATTATTGTAATGGCGTGTTTGTTCAGCTAAAATGTGTATTTTTCTTATCTATTTACCCCAACCTCATTCATATTAGATGGTTACACATTAACAAACAGAAACTCAGAACTTAGCATATCCACATAATATTATCAATCCATCAATATATAACTAAATGAAAACTAAATAAGAGAAAGAATTAACGAACGAAGGAAAAGACCTACAATAAAACTCTGCTACTATTACTACTACAACAACTATTACTACTACTACAATGACTACAACAACTATTACTACTACTACAATGACTACAACAACTATTACTACTACTACAATGACTACAACAACTATTACTACTACTACTGCAATGACTACAACAACTATTACTACTACGACAATGACTACAACAACTATTACTACTACTACAATGACTACAACAACTATTACTACTACTACAATGACTACAACAACTATTAATATTACTACTACTACTAATAATAATAATAAAAGCACGATATACGTTTTAACAGCAGCTGATAATACTAATTAGAATAACACAAAAGTGATATAACAAAATCAGTATTATAAACAACTGAACACGACATAAGACTAGGAGTGATACTAAACTACTACAAAAAACATGAACATTAATTGTTTGGAAATGTAATGGATTAAAAGACCAGAGATACCTAACCCCTGTATACCGATAACCAAACCTAAATAACTTAGTAACTCGTAAGTATGTTACATTCTACTTTCCAAAACGTCTACCTCACTTATAACTTAAAGCACTATTGCTTTTCAAATGCCTGCTTCATTTACTTATAAGAATGTAACACTGTACCTTAATTCTGTAATGCCGACATCACTTACTTAATTGCTTCTTAGCATGTATTGCATAGATAAATGCCAGTGGGAATAAGAAGACATAAATAGATAAAAGCCAGTGGTAATAAGAAGTAGAAAGGAAGCAAGTAGCAAGTCTTGGGTTGTTGATGTTGCGAAAGAACAAAAAAGAGGCCTAGATATATTTGAGGTCTCATTGGAGGCTAAGTGTAATGACACAAAATGGATCTGGTTGTGTGAACCAATGTTTAAAAGAACCATGGCTCGTTGTTTGTGTTGAAATGAAATTATTAGAAAGAATAAAAAAAAAAAAGCTAAATGCCAACAGCATCTGGTGTTCCCAGGCGGTCACCCATCCAAGTACTAACCAGACCCAACGTTGCTTAACTTCGCTGATCGGACGAGAAGCGGTGTTTTCAACGTGGTGTGGACGTTGACAAGATATTAGGCCTTGGAAATCATTAAGAAGAATAGTTTCTTTAGCGTTAAATGCATATTCTTTACTAAATTGCACTCTTCTGTGTTTGAGGAAGAATGGGTGTGAGAGACGTGTGTGTGAGCAGAAATGAGTGTGGTGTGCTGTGTGCAGGAGAATGGAAGGAAAGTAGTAAGTGTGAGAACAGAGGAGATTGTCAAGTGTAGAGGTGTGTTAGGTATGTAGGTGTGATATAACACCTTCCTCGTCTTAAATAGTCATACATATTGTTGCCTACTATTATTGTAATGGCGTGTTTGTTCAGTTAAAATGTGTATTTTTCTTATCTATTTACCCCAACCTCATTCATATTAGATGGTTACACATTAACAAACAGAAACTCAGAACTTAGCATATCCACATAATATTATCAATCCATCAATATATAACTAAATGAAAACTAAATAAGAGAAAGAATTAACGAACGAAGGAAAAGACCTACAATAAAACTCTGCTACTATTACTACTACTACAATGACTACAACAACTATTACTACTACTACTACAATGACTAAAACAACTATTACTACTACTACAATAACTACAACAACTATTACCACTACTACAATGACTACAACAACTATTACTACTACTACAATGACTACAACAACTATTAGTACTACTACAATGACTACAACAACTATGATTACTACTACAATTACTATAAAAACTAGTAGTAGTACTACTACTACTACTAATATTAATAAAAGCACTATATACGTTTTAACAGCAGCTGATAACACTAATTAGAATAACACGAAAGTGATATAATAAAATCAGTATTATAAACAACTGAACACGACATAAGACCAGGAGTGATACTAAACTACTACAAAAAACATGAACATTAATTGTTTGGAAATGTAATGGATTAAAAGACCAGAGATACCTAACCCCTGTATACCGATAACCAAACCTAAATAACTTAGTAACTCGTAAGTATGTTACATTCTACTTTCCAAAACGTCTACCTCACGTATAACTTAAAGCACTATTGCTTTTCAAATGCCTGCTTCATTTACTTATAAGAATGTAACACTGTACCTTAATTCTGTAATGCCGACATCACTTACTTAATTGCTTCTTAGCATGTATTGCATAGATAAATGCCAGTGGGAATAAGAAAACATAAATAGATAAAAGCCAGTGGTAATAAGAAGTAGAAAGGAAGCAAGTAGCAAGTCTTGAGTTGTTGATGTTGTGAAAGAACAAAAAAGAGGCCTAGATATATTTGAGGTCTCATTGGAGGCTAAGTGTAATGCCACAAAATGGATCTGGTTGTGTGAACCAATGTTTAAAAGAACCATGGCTCGTTGTTTGTGTTGAAATGAAATTATTAGAGAGAATAAAAAAATAAAAGGTAAATGCCAACAGCATCTGGTGTTCCCAGGCGGTCACCCATCCAAGTACTAACCAGACCCAACGTTGCTTAACTTCGCTGATCGGACGAGAAGCGGTGTTTTCAACGTGGTGTGGACGTTGACAAGATATTAAGCCTTGGAAATCATTAAGAAGAATAGTTTCTTTAGCGTTAAATGCATCTTCTTTACTAAATTGCACTTTTCTGTGTTTGAGGAAGAATGGGAGTGAGACGTGTGTGAGCAGAAATGAGTGTGGTGTGCTGTGTGCAGGAGAATGGAAGGAAAGTAGTAAGTGTGAGAACAGAGGAGATTGTCAAGTGTAGAGGTGTGTTAGGTATGTAGGTGTGATATAACACCTTCCTCGTCTTAAATAGTCATACATATCGTTGCCTACTATTATTGTAATGGCGTGTTTGTTCAGCTAAAATGTGTATTTTTCTTATCTATTTACCCCAACCTCATTCATATTAGATGGTTACACATTAACAAACAGAAACTCTGAACTTAGCATATCCACATAATATTATCAATCCATCAATATATAACTAAATGAAAACTAACTAAGAGAAAGAATTAACGAACGAAGGAAAAGACCTACAATAAAACTCTGCTACTATTACTACTACTACAATGACTACAACAACTATTACTACTACTACAATGACTACAACAACTATTACTACTACTACAATGACTACAACAACTATTACTACTACTACAATGACTACAACAACTATTACTACTACTACTACAATGACTACAACAACTATTACTACTACTACTACTACAATTACTACAACAACTATTACTACTACTACAATGACTACAACAACTATTACTACTACTACAATGACTACAACAACTATTACTACTACTACAATGACTACAACTATTACTACTACTACAATGACTACAACAACTATTAATACTACTACTACTACTAATATTAATAAAAGTACTATATACGTTTTAACAGCAGCTGATAACACTAATTAGAATAACACGAAAGTGATATAATAAAATCAGTATTATAAACAACTGAACACGACATAAGACCAGGAGTGATACTAAACTACTACAAAAAACATGAACATTAATTGTTTGGAAATGTAATGGATTAAAAGACCAGAGATACCTAACCCCTGTATACCGATAACCAAACCTAAATAACTTAGTAACTCGTAAGTATGTTACATTCTACTTTCCAAAACGTCTACCTCACTTACAACTTAAATCACTATTGCTTTTCAAATGCCTGCTTCATTTACTTATAAGAATGTAACACTGTACCTTAATTCTGTAATGCCGACATCACTTACTTAATTGCTTCTTAGCATGTATTGCATAGATAAATGCCAGTGGGAATAAGAAGACATAAATAGATAAAAGCCAGTGGTAATAAGAAGTAGAAAGGAAGCAAGTAGCAAGTCTTGGGTTGTTGATGTTGTGAAAGAACAAAAAAGAGGCCTAGATATATTTGAGGTCTCATTGGAGGCTAAGTGTAATGACACAAAATGGATCTGGTTGTGTGAACCAATGTTTAAAAGAACCATGGCTCGTTGTTTGTGTTGAAATGAAATTATTAGAAAGAATAATAAAAAAAAAGCTAAATGCCAACAGCATCTGGTGTTCCCAGGCGGTCACCCATCCAAGTACTAACCAGACCCAACGTTGCTTAACTTCGCTGATCGGACGAGAAGCGGTGTTTTCAACGTGGTGTGGACGTTGACAAGATATTAGGCCTTGGAAATCATTAAGAAGAATAGTTTCTTTAGCGTTAAATGCATATTCTTTACTAAATTGCACTCTTCTGTGTTTGAGGAAGAATGGGTGTGAGACGTGTGTGTGAGCAGAAATGAGTGTGGTGTGCTGTGTGCAGGAGAATGGAAGGAAAGTAGTAAGTGTGAGAACAGAGGAGATTGTCAAGTGTAGAGGTGTGTTAGGTATGTAGGTGTGATATAACACCTTCCTCGTCTTAAATAGTCATACATATTGTTGCCTACTATTATTGTAATGGCGTGTTTGTTCAGTTAAAATGTGTATTTTTCTTATCTATTTACCCCAACCTCATTCATATTAGATGGTTACACATTAACAAACAGAAACTCAGAACTTAGCATATCCACATAATATTATCAATCCATCAATATATAACTAAATGAAAACTAAATAAGAGAAAGAATTAACGAACGAAGGAAAAGACCTACAATAAAACTCTGCTACTATTACTACTACTACAATGACTACAACAACTATTACTACTACTACAATGACTACAACAACTATTACTACTACTACAATGACTACAACAACTATTACTACTACTACAATGACTACAACAACTATTACTACTACTACTACAATGACTACAACAACTATTACTACTACTACGACAATGACTACAACAACTATTACTACTACTACAATGACTACAACAACTATTACTACTACAATGACTACAACAACTATTATTACTACTACTACAATGACTACAACAACTATTACTACTACTACAATGACTATAAAAACTATTAATACCACTACTTCTACTAATATTAATAAAAGCACTATATACGTTTTAACAGCAGCTGATAATACTAATTAGAATAACACAAAAGTGATATAACAAAATCAGTATTATAAACAACTGAACACGACATAAGACCAGGAGTGATACTAAACTACTACAAAAAACATGAACATTAATTGTTTGGAAATGTAATGGATTAAAAGACCAGAGATATCTAACCCCTGTATACCGATAACCAAACCTAATAAACTTAGTAACTCGTAAGTATGTTACATTCTACTTTCCAAAACGTCTACCTCACTTATAACTTAAAGCACTATTGTTTTTCAAATGCCTGCTTCATTTACTTATTAGAATGTAACACTGTACCTTAATTCTGTAATGCCGACATCACTTACTTAATTGCTTCTTAGCATGTATTGCATAGATAAATGCCAGTGGGAATAAGAAGACATAAACAGATAAAAGCCAGTGGTAATAAGAAGTAGAAAGGAAGCAAGTAGCAAGTCTTGGGTTGTTGATGTTGTGAAAGAACAAAAAAGAGGCCTAGATATATTTGAGGTCTCATTGAAGGCTAAGTGTAATGACACAAAATGGATCTGGTTGTGTGAACCAATGTTTAAAAGAACCATGGCTCGTTGTTTGTGTTGAAATGAAATTATTAGAGAGAATAAAAAAATAAAAGGTAAATGCCAACAGCATCTGGTGTTCCCAGGCGGTCACCCATCCAAGTACTAACCAGACCCAACGTTGCTTAACTTCGCTGATCGAACGAGAAGCGGTGTTTTCAACGTGGTGTGGACGTTGACAAGATATTGAGCCTTGGAAATCATTAAGAAAAATAGTTTCTTTAGAGTTAAATGCATCTTCTGTACTAAATTGCACTCTTCTGTGTTTGAGGAAGAATGGGAGCGAGACGTGTGTGTGAGCAGAAATGAGTGTGGTGTGCTGTGTGCAGGAGAATGGAAGGAAAGTAGTAAGTGTGAGAACAGAGGAGATTGTCAAGTGTAGAGGTGTGTTAGGTATGTAGGTATGATATAACACCTTCCTCGTCTTAAATAGTCATACATATTGTTGCCTACTATTATTGTAATGGCGTGTTTGTTCAGCTAAAATGTGTATTTTTCTTATCTATTTACCCCAACCTCATTCATATTAGATGGTTACACATTAACAAACAGACACTCAGAACTTAGCATATCCACATAATATTATCAATCCATCAATATATAACTAAATGAAAACTAAATAAGAGAAAGAATAAACGAACGAAGGAAAAGACCTACAATAAAACTCTGCTACTATTACTACTACTACAATGACTACAACAACTATTACTACTACTACAATGACTACAACAACTATTACTACTACTACAATGACTACAACAACTATTACTACTACTACAATGACTACAACAACTATTACTACTACTACTACAATGACTACAACAACTATTACTACTACGACAATGACTACAACAACTATTACTACTACTACAATGACTACAACAACTATTACTACTACTACAATGACTACAACAACTATTAATATTACTACTACTACTACTACTACTAATAAAAGCACGATATACGTTTTAACAGCAGCTGATAATACTAATTAGAATAACACAAAAGTGATATAACAAAATCAGTATTATAAACAACTGAACACGACATAAGACTAGGAGTGATACTAAACTACTACAAAAAACATGAACATTAATTGTTTGGAAATGTAATGGATTAAATGACCAGAGATATCTAACCCCTGTATACCGATAACCAAACCTAATAAACTTAGTAACTCGTAAGTATGTTACATTCTACTTTCCAAAACGTCTACCTCACTTATAACTTAAAGCACTATTGTTTTTCAAATGCCTGCTTCATTTACTTATAAGAATGTAACACTGTACCTTAATTCTGTAATGCCGACATCACTTACTTAATTGCTTCTTAGCATGTATTGCATAGATAAATGCCAGTGGGAATAAGAAGACATAAACAGATAAAAGCCAGTGGTAATAAGAAGTAGAAAGGAAGCAAGTAGCAAGTCTTGGGTTGTTGATGTTGTGAAAGAACAAAAAAGAGGCCTAGATATATTTGAGGTCTCATTGAAGGCTAAGTGTAATGACACAAAATGGATCTGGTTGTGTGAACCAATGTTTAAAAGAACCATGGCTCGTTGTTTATGTTGAAATGAAATTATTAGAGAGAATAAAAAAATAAAAGGTAAATGCCAACAGCATCTGGTGTTCCCAGGCGGTCACCCATCCAAGTACTAACCAGACCCAACGTTGCTTAACTTCGCTGATCGGACGAGAAGCGGTGTTTTCAACGTGGTGTGGACGTTGACAAGATATTAAGCCTTGGAAATCATTAAGAAGAATAGTTTCTTTAGAGTTAAATGCATCTTCTGTACTACATTGCACTCTTCTGTGTTTGAGGAAGAATGGGAGCGAGACGTGTGTGTGAGCAGAAATGAGTGTGGTGTGCTGTGTGCAGGAGAATGGAAGGAAAGTAGTAAGTGTGAGAACAGAGGAGATTGTCAAGTGTAGAGGTGTGTTAGGTATGTAGGTATGATATAACACCTTCCTCGTCTTAAATAGTCATACATATCGTTGCCTACTATTATTGTAATGGCGTGTTTGTTCAGCTAAAATGTGTATTTTTCTTATCTATTTACCAAAACCTCATTCATATTAGATGATTACACATTGACAAACAGACACTCAGAACTTAGCATATCCACATAATATTATCAATCCATCAATATATAACTAAATGAAAACTAAATAAGAGAAAGAATTAACGAACGAAGGAAAAGACCTACAATAAAACTCTGCTACTATTACTACTACTACAATGACTACAACAACTATTACTACTACTACAATGACTACAACAACTATTACTACTACTACAATGACTACAACAACTATTACTACTACTACAATGACTACAACAACTATTACTACTACTACTACAATGACTACAACAACTATTACTACTACGACAATGACTACAACAACTATTACTACTACTACAATGACTACAACAACCATTACTACTACTACAATGACTACAACAACTATTAATATTACTACTACTAATAATAATAATAATAAAAGCACTATATACGTTTTAACAGCAGCTGATAATACTAATTAGAATAACACAAAAGTGATATAACAAAATCAGTATTATAAACAACTGAACACGACATAAGACCAGGAGTGATACTAAACTATTACAAAAAACATGAATATTAATTGTTTGGAAATGTAATGGATTAAAAGATCAGAGATACCTAACCCCTGTATACCGATAACCAAACCTAAATAACTTAGTAACTCGTAAGTATGTTACATTCTACTTTCCAAAACGTCTACCTCACTTATAACTTAAATCACTATTCCTTTTCAAATGCCTGCTTCATTTACTTATAAGAATGTAACACTGTACCTTAATTCTGTAATGCCGACATCACTTACTTAATTGCTTCTTAGCATGTATTGCATAGATAAATGCCAGTGGGAATAAGAAGACATAAATAGATAAAAGCCAGTGGTAATAAGAAGTAGAAAGGAAGCAAGTAGCAAGTCTTGGGTTGTTGATGTTGTGAAAGAACAAAAAAGAGGCCTAGATATATTTGAGGTCTCATTGGAAGCTAAATGTAATGACACAATATGGATCTGGTTGTGTGAACCAATGTTTAAAAGAACCATGGCTCGTTGTTTGTGTTGAAATGAAATTATTAGAGAGAATAAAAAAATAAAAGGTAAATGCCAACAGCATCTGGTGTTCCCAGGCGGTCACCCATCCAAGTACTAACCAGACCCAACGTTGCTTAACTTCGCTGATCGGACGAGAAGCGGTGTTTTCAACGTGGTGTGGACGTTGACAAGATATTAAGCCTTGGAAATCATTTAGAAGAATAGTTTCTTTAGAGTTAAATGCATCTTCTGTACTACATTGCACTCTTCTGTGTTTGAGGAAGAATGGGAGTGAGACGTGTGTGTGAGCAGAAATGAGTGTGGTGTGCTGTGTGCAGGAGAATGGAAGGAAAGTAGTAAGTGTGAGAACAGAGGAGATTGTCAAGTGTAGAGGTGTGTTAGGTATGTAGGTATGATATAACACCTTCCTCGTCTTAAATAGTCATACATATCGTTGCCTACTATTATTGTAATGGCGTGTTTGTTCAGCTAAAATGTGTATTTTTCTTATCTATTTACCAAAACCTCATTCATATTAGATGGTTACACATTAACAAACAGAAACTCACAACTTAGCATATCCACATAATATTATCAATCCATCAATATATAACTAAATGAAAACTAAATAAGAGAAAGAATTAACGAACGAAGGAAAAGACCTACAATAAAACTCTGCTACTATTACTACTACTACAATGACTACAACAACTATTAATACTACTACAATGACTACAACAACTATTACTACTACTACAATGACTACAACAACTATTACTACTACTACTACAATGACTACAACAACTTTTACTACTACGCTAATGACTACAACAACTATTACTACTATTACAATGACTACAACAACTATTACTACTACTACAATGACTACAACAACTATTAATATTACTACTACTACTACTACTATTAATAAAAGCACGATATACGTTTTAACAGCAGCTGATAACACTAATTAGAATAACACAAAAGTGATATAACAAAATCAGTATTATAAACAACTGAACACGACATAAGACCAGGAGTGATACTAAACTACTACAAAAAACAAGAACATTAATTGTTTGGAAATGTAATGGATTAAAAGACCAGAGATACCTAACCCCTTTATACCGATAACCAAACCTAAATAACTTAGTAACTCGTAAGTATGTTACATTCTACTTTCCAAAACGTCTACCTCACTTATAACTTAAGTCACTATTACTTTTCAAATGCCTGCTTCATTTACTTATAAGAATGTAACACTGTATCTTAATTCTGTAATGCCGACATCACTTACTTAATTGCTTCTTAGCATGTATTGCATAGATAAATGCCAGTGGGAATAAGAAGACATAAACAGATAAAAGCCAGTGGTAATAAGAAGTAGAAAGGAAGCAAGTAGCAAGTCTTGGGTTGTTAATGTTGTGAAAGAACAAAAAAGAGGCCTAGATATATTTGAGGTCTCATTGGAGGCTAAGTGTAATGACACAAAATGGATCTGGTTGTGTGAACGAATGTTTAAAAGAACCATGGCTCGTTGTTTGTGTTGAAATGAAATTATTAGAGAGAATAAAAAAATAAAAGGTAAATGCCAACAGCATCTGGTGTTCCCAGGCGGTCACCCATCCAAGTACTAACCAGACCCAACGTTGCTTAACTTCGCTGATCGGACGAGAAGCGGTGTTTTCAACGTGGTGTGGACGTTGACAAGATATTAAGCCTTGGAAATCATTAAGAAGAATAGTTTCTTTAGAGTTAAATGCATCTTCTGTACTACATTGCACTCTTCTGTGTTTGAGGAAGAATGGGAGTGAGACGTGTGTGTGAGCAGAAATGAGTGTGGTGTGCTGTGTGCAGGAGAATGGAAGGAAAGTAGTAAGTGTGAGAACAGAGGAGATTGTCAAGTGTAGAGGTGTGTTAGGTATGTAGGTGTGATATAACACCTTCCTCGTCTTAAAT
This sequence comes from Petrolisthes manimaculis, assembly GCA_034508575.1. Taxonomy (NCBI): domain Eukaryota; kingdom Metazoa; phylum Arthropoda; class Malacostraca; order Decapoda; family Porcellanidae; genus Petrolisthes; species Petrolisthes manimaculis. The sequence continues at coordinate 696,495 of JAWZYT010000374.1, read as the reverse complement.
AGTCATACATATCGTTGCCTACTATTATTGTAATGGCGTGTTTGTTCAGCTAAAATGTGTATTTTTCTTATCTATTTACCAAAACCTCATTCATATTAGATGGTTACACATTAACAAACAGAAACTCAGAACTTAGCATATCCACATAATATTATCAATCCATCAATATATAACTAAATGAAAACTAAATAAGAGAAAGAATTAACGAACGAAGGAAAAGACCTACAATAAAACTCTGCTACTATTACTACTACTACAATGACTACAACAACTATTACTACTACTACTACAATGACTAAAACAACTATTACTACTACTACAATGACTACAACAACTATTACTACTACTACAATGACTACAACAACTATTACTACTACTACAATGACTACAACAACTATTACTACTACTACAATGACTACAACAACTAATACTACTACTACAATGACTACAACAACTATAACTACTACTACGACAATGACTACATCAACTATTACTACTACTACAATGACTACAACAACTATTACTACTACTACAATGACTACAACAACTATTACTACTACTACAATGACTACAACAACTATTACTAATACTACAATGAATACAACAGCTATTACTAATACTACAATGACTACAACAACTATTACTACTACTACAATGACTACAACAGCTATTACTACTACTACAATGACTACAACAACTATTACTAATACTACAATGACTACAACAACTATTACTACTACTACAATGACTACAACAACTATTATTACTACTACAATGACTACAACAACTATTACTACTACTACTACTACAATGACTACAACAATTATTACTACTACTACAATGACTACAACAACTATTACTACTACTACAATGACTACAACAACTATTACTACTACTACAATGACTACAACAACTATTACTACTACTATGACTACAACAACTATTACAACTACTACAATGACTACAACAACTATTACTACTACTACAATGACTACAACAACTATTACTACTACTACAATGACTACAACAACTATTACTACTACTACAATGACTACAACAACTATTACTACTACTATGACTACAGCAACTATTACAACTACTACAATGACTACAACAACTATTACTACTACTACAATGACTACAACAACTATTACTACTACTACAATGACTACAACAACTATTACTACTACTACAATGACTACAACAACTATTACTACTACTACAATGACTACAACAACTATTACTACTACTACAATGACTACAACAACTATTACTACTACTACTAATAATAATAATAATAAAATAACGATATACGTTTTAAAGGGGTGCGGGAAGAGGGAGACAGGACTCGTGGGGGGGTTGGGGTGCGGGAGTTGAGGGACAGGCCTGGAGGGGGGTTAGGTTGGTGCTGAAATAGGGAACAGGCTTTCTACCCCTCTCCCATGCCTGTCCCCTTATTTCCTCCTCCCAAGCCTGTCCCCTTATTCCCGCTCCC
>JAWZYT010000374.1:685000-690000 GCA_034508575.1 Petrolisthes manimaculis | reverse complement strand
CAAAGTTGGCCACCTCAGTCAGGAAGCCAGCGTACAGAGGACCAAGCATCTCACTGTGTAGGGAAAAGGAAGGATAAGGAAGGAGGAGGGACCAGACACACATACATACAATTTATTACAGAAAAGAGACGAGACAGATAAGTTGAGTATGTGTATATTGTTGTTTTATATGTATATGTATTATCAGTATTATTATTGTTGTTGTTGTTGATGTTCTTCCTGGGCAGTATGGCCTCCTGCTCCCCTGCTCTGGTCGCAGCGAAAAAACAAATTAAAATAAAGGAGGGGCTGGCCCTATATGCCTGGGCTACCGAAGCACATCCCAGGGAAATGGGACCAGAGCTTACTGGACCAGGGAGTCTGGGGGCCTCCGACCGCCAGTGCTGTGGGCCCAAGACCACTTTACCACAAGAGCTACAAGTGGGGCCGTACCTTCCATAAGACCAGCCCTGAAGGGACCATAAGGGGGAGGGAGTTTACACTGCTGCATGCAAAGGGATTTGCACCTCCGTGTGCTGGCGGTCCACACAGCAGTGAAAAAAAGCTTCATGTTGCAGTACACCTCACGTGGATTTTTAATCCATGTGGGCAGATCTCGTCAAATCCACTAGAAAGTGACCAGATCCTACGACAATCTTTATTCTAGCCCTGTGGGGGATAACTAATATTCACAGAGAATAAAGTCAGTCCCTCTGGGCAGTATTTTTGTTGTAGGTGGTGGTTATGAGTTTGGACACATACATATTTACTGCTATAAGGATACAATGTTATGAGGATAATACAATAAGGGTAATGCTATATGGATGCAGTGCTATAAGGACACAATACTATAAAGACAATACTAGAGAGAGACAGAAAGACAGAGAAACAGAGTATAGAGTAAGCATATTATTTTTTCCAAGTCCATATAATATTTTCTCTAAGTTCATAATTATAATATACTGTACTATATACTTTTGTACTCACCCACAAGAGTAACAAGATGACCACAGTCCTCCCACCACACTGTATGTCCCGATGTCCACAGGCTCACCAGAACTAATAACACACACACACACACACACATATAGAGATTTTAGGATATGATGCAAATGTGTTAGTTAAAAAAAAAAGTACACACACATATATATATAGCTCTGACGCCTCGTTCCCTCCGGGAACTTCCCCGAAGGGGGTGTCCATTCTTCCCTGTTCAAACACTCCCTCCTCACTCGGTCCAGCCCTCCCCTCCCCCTCATGTTTCTCTCCTTTACATACTCTTCCACTCTGTTCTGCCACCTAACGGGTGGTCTGCCTCTCACACCAGGTCCCACAACTTCACTTCCATACACCTTCTTTACAAACTCCTCACCTTGCATTCTCTCTACATGTCCAAACCACCTCAGTGTATTACGTTTCACTCTCAACCACTCCACACTCAATACCGATTGCCTTCTCACCCATACCACACTTTCATTACTTTCTCCATCCCACCTTGTAAGTCCACATGCACCTCTCAGATAACTCATTTCCACAGCACCTATTCTCGACTGATGAGCCCTACTCCATGTCCATGTCTCCGACGCATATGTCAGTGTTGGCAAGATTATACTATTTCGCAGTCCCCTTTTCACTTCCATACTCACACTTCTACACTTCATTATCCTCCCCAGTGATCCTATGACCTGTCTACCCTTCACTGCTCTCTCCCTAATTTCTCCTTCCATACTTCCATATAATAATATTATATATATATATATAAATATATATATATATATATATATATATATATATATATATATATATATATATATATATATATATATATATATATATATATATATATATATATATATATATATATATATTAATAATCTTAGGATATGATGCAAATATGTTAGTAGAAAAAAATGCACACACAAACATTTTCATAATTTATGGATATGATGCAAATTCTTATCTGAACTAACACACACACACACACACACACACACACACACACACATTTTTACAACTTTAGGATATGATGCAAATGTGTTAGTAAATATATAGAAGTTTAAATGATATAACTTTATAATAATTTGCAATGAGATATAGAAAAAAAAAATTAATTACCGACATGATAAAATTTTGTGATAGTTTTTGCAAGGAATTATATAGTAACATTATCGCACCTCTTTGGGTAACTCACGTAAGAGTTTGACAGCTTCCCTCTGTTCCTTAGATGATAAACTTTCCCATAAATAGGTTAACTATCATATTTTAATTTAACATAAGCAGCTACAAACTACTTAAAACAATTACACACACACACACACACACACGTTAACTACCATCTTTTAATTTAACACAAGCAGCTACGCTCTACTAAAAAAAATAACATCATAATTATGTGAACGTGAAAACAATAGACAGTAAATTGTTTGAGATTCCCATATGTGGATGATTATTATTGACTGACTGTACACACGCAATGCAAAATTTGTATCCAGATCTTGTTGAAGTTTCGAATCATTTGACATACGGTACTAGTGAACCAATTACAACTCTTATCCTGTTTCATATTGCCTTGAACTCTCTTAATTAATACTCGAACAGGCTATTCGAGGCAAACCTGGATATAAGTTTTGAATAGCGAGTGTAAGACAGTACACTCGCGATACATAATCCCTGACCACACACACACACACACACTGCATTCGAACTCAGCCTCTATAGGTGTACTGGGTGGGGAAATGAACAACATCAGGCGATTCGAAGCTTTCTGCTCCTCACACTCTGGTCAGAAATTATGTATCACGTCTGTACTGAACTGAATAATAGATGTGTTTGTATACAATGTTATAAAATGTAAACTCACTTGGCAGCTGACTGTAATACTGCACCATATGTCGGTACAATGGTCATAGCTGAGGAGAGTGCCAATAATACCAATCCAACCACGTCTTGTACATACATCCTGTACAGAGAGATAATAAATACACATATACAGAAATAGAAATATATAGAGAGAGACACGTACTGTACAGCCATGACTGAAAGTGCTGGATCAGGGTCAACGTTGAGAGAGGTTTAGAAGACTCACTTTTTCGAACTCTGTTAAAAGTTGCTCTCTAATTTTAACCCTCCTTGTACCTTGGTTCAGCACTATTAGCCATGGCTGTACAGTGGAATGAATTTTTCTGTTTATGTATAAATGTCTGTATCTTTCTATAATATCTTTCTATAATATCTTTCTTTAATATCTTTCTTTATACTGGTGTTGTATCTGGCATCAGTGAAATATATGAACTGGACCGATATTGTGTGGTCTGCTCTGCTCTGCTCTGCTCGGGTGAAACAAACTCAGTGATAAGTTGGCAACAATTAAAAACATGCAGATTTAACTTTTCTGTAATGAGTATCGTGCAAAACCAGCTTATTGGTGTACGAGGTGATATCAAGACATCTGATGGCGACTGTACACACACATAAAGAAAGATATTAAAGAAAGATATTAAAGAAAGATATTAAAGAAAGATATTAAAGAAAGATATTAAAGAAAGATATTAAAGAAAGATATTGTAGAAAGATACAAACATATATACATAAACAGAAAGATACATAGAAAGACACAGACATACATATACAGAAAGACACAGAAAAATATATACACATTCATGAACAGAAAGATACATAGAAAGATACACATTCATACATAAACAGAAAAGATGCATAATAATATACAGAAATATACATAGAAAGATACAGACATACATATATATATATAGAGAGAGAAAGATGCACACATACATATACACAGAGATATACACAAAGATACATACACAAACAGACAAACAAACACACACACAGAAAAAATACATAGACATACACACAGGCATAAACAGAGATATACAGAAAGATTCATAGATAAATACAGATATAATAATACATTCAGCCATATACACACACACAGTCATACACAGATATAGGAGTGAATAAAGAAATATATGTATAGTGCAGTATATGGGTTGTATATATGTAGGAATAGTTTGTGTGTGTGTGTGTGTGTGTGTGTGTGTGTGTGTGTGTGTGTGTGTGTGTGTGTGTGTGTGTGTGTGTGTGTGTGTGTGTGTGTGTGTGTGTCTTTGGTGTGTATGTAAGTATGTGTGTGTGTGAAAGTGGATATATAAAAGCATCCATGCATATAAAAGAAAGTAAAAAACCACACACACACACATATCACCAAACAAACAACAAATCCCCACCAAACATACTCTTGATGCGACACATGAGGAAGAAGGGGCGAGTTTCCAATGAGTATAAGTGCCAGGGCTGTAAGAACCAATCCCAGCAACATGACACCCCACATCCACCCATAGCGATCAGTAGCCAGGCCGATGAGTGGAGCAGAGACGGTATAAACAGCCGATACCATTAGAAACATCAATCCCACTCCTTCCACTGACACGCCAAGCTGTAGGTAAATATTGATTATTATACACGATGCTGTAATGGTATAATAAGCTGATATATCATTAGAAACATTAATCCCACTCCTTCCACTGACACGCCCAGCTGTAAGGTAAACATTGATTATTATACACGATGATATGAGTACCTATATGTGATGTTATTTTGATGTTAGTACACACACATACATTTACAGTGATGCCAATGCATATGTATTAATATCAGCATACATGCAATAACACACGATAACATAGTTGCTTTAGTGGGTCATCTCTGTTATACCTATAGTATAGTTTAGTGTATATACAGTGTAGAGTAATACAGTGTAGAGTAATACAGTGTAGAGTAATACAGTGTAGAGTAATACAGAGTTATTGTTGTTGTTGTTGAAGTTCTCCCGGGGCAGAATGGCCTCCTGCCCCACAGACCCCTGGTACACTCTGGTCACAGTGTATAAAACAAATTAAAATAAAGTAGTGGCTGGCCTTATATGCCTGGGCTACCAAAGCACATCCCAAGGAAATGGGACCAGAGCTTACTGGACCAGGGAGTCTGGGGGTCTCTGACCG
>JAWZYT010000374.1:660000-680000 GCA_034508575.1 Petrolisthes manimaculis | reverse complement strand
AAACATCACCACACACACACACACACACACTGAAACACAAACAAACACAACACCATCACACACACACAAACACATTGAAACACCACCACACCACAAACACACAACACCACCACACAAACACACAAATTAAACCACTACAAACACACACACAACACACACACATCCACACTTAGCAAACGTATCATTATTTACACCTATAAACAACTGTTAATTCCTTCTCAATAGGCCACTAAACAAATAAAATCATCTATATACATACAGACTCTATCACTGTATACTTTTTATCGTGTTATAAAGTTAGGGTGGACAGATTATCTACCCAAAATATCAATTCATTATTTTAATATATACATAAAACAATATTCACTTTCATTTGAATGCGTTTGTTTACGTGTAGTTAATTATCATCTAAAACATTTCACTCACATATGCAGTGTTGTTGTTATTATTGTTGTTATTGCTATTATTGTTATTGCTATTGTTATTGTTATTGCTATCATTATTATTGCTATTGCTGTTAATGTTATTCCTGTAATTGCTATTATTATTATTATTATTATTATTGCTATTATTATAGCTATAATTATAGCTATAATTATAGCTATGATTATAGCTATGATTATAGCTATAATTATCGTTATAATTATCGCTATCATTATCGCTATTATTATTATTATTATTATTATTGCTATTATTATTGCTATTATTATCGCTATTATTATTATTATTATTATTATTATTATTATTATTATTATTATTATTATTATTATTATTATTATTATTATTATTATTATTATTATTATTGTTGACTGACCTGATGTGGGAAAAAAGGTGCCATAATAGATATCGAGGCAAAGGCAGCACAGATGACAAAGAGAGCAGAACCAAGCAGCAGTAGTTGTGGTCTGGTGTAGCGACGACAACCTCTACCACCACCACCACCACCTCCAGGTCCACCAACACTAATACCATCATCAAACTCGCTAGATAGGGAATGGGAGAATATGTATAGTAGGTAGGTGTGTGTGGATGTGGTGTGTGGATGGAAATGGGAGGGAGGGGAAGTGTGTGTGTGTTGTGGTCTAGTATAGCGATGACAACCACCTCCACCAACACCATCATCACCAAACTCTCTAGATTAATGAAATGGGATATTATACAAGGGTGTGTGTGGAAATGGAAAAGGGACTACGATATAGTATAATTCTGCCAACACTGACATATGCGTTGGAGACATGGACATGGAGTAGGGCTCATCAGTCGAGGATAGGTGCTGTGGAAATGAATTACTTGAGAGGTGCATGTGGACTTACAAGGTGGGATGTGGTATGAGTGAGAAGGCAATTGGTATTGGGTGTGGAGTGGTTGAGAGAGTGAAACGTAATACATTGAGGTGGTTTGGACATGTAGAGAGAATGCAAAGTGAGGAATTTGTAAAGAAGGTGTATGGAAGTGAAGTTGTGGCACCTGGTGTTGAGAGGCAGACCACCACAGTTAGATGGCAGAACAGAGTGGAAGAGGATGTGAGATAAGGAAGGGATGGAGCAAGTAATAAGGTGGGAGTGTTGAAACAGGGAGAACTGGAGACTCTTCTGTCGTGGCCACCCCCTTGTGGGGAGTTCCCGGAGGGAGCGAGGCGTCGTAGCTATAGATAGATAGTGTGTGTGGGGAGGGGATGTGGGGAGGGGAAGTGTGTGTGTGTGTTTGTGTGTGTATGTGTGTGTGAGTCTGTGGGGAGGGGGGTGAAGTGTGTGTGTTTCCACCATCATCACCAAACTCGCTAGATTAATGAAATGGGAGATTATATAGGTGTGTGTGTGTAGGGGGGAAGTGTGTGTGTAGGGGGGAAGTGTGTGTGTAGGGGGAAAGTGTGTGTGTAGGGGGGAAGTGTGTGTGTAGGGGGGAATTGTGTGTGTAGGGGGGAATTGTGTGTGTGTGTGTGTGTGTGTGTGTGTAGGGGGGAATTGTGTGTGTGTGTGTGTGTGTGTGTGTGTAGGGGGGAATTGTGTGTGTGTGTGTAGGGGGAAGTGTGTGGGGGGGGGTGTGGGGGTGGTGTAGGGGGGAAGTGTGTGTGTGAGGTGGGAAGTGTGTATACCGTATGTGTGTGTTTTTGTGTTAATGTGTATTTTTGTGTGGTAATGTATGTGTGTTTCTGTGTGTTAGTGTGTGTTTCTGTGTGTTAGTGTGTGTTTCTGTGTGTTAGTGTGTGTTTCTGTGTGTTAGTGTGTGTTTCTGTGTGTTAGTGTGTGTTTCTGTGTGTTAGTGTGTGTTTCTGTGTTGGTGAGTATGTCAAAATTCTTAAATTATAGGCTCTGGTCACATCTTGGCAAGAAACACGTTTCCAAACAAGTAATTTCAGTATAATTGAAAGTAGACTATGACAGGGTCGAGTTTGAGGCAAAATCTGAAAAAAAAATCTTTATCGAATAGAGAGATGGAAACATATCCAAAAAACCATTTATGTATATTAATATTATCTAATTATAAAGGGATATAACCGTATTAAAAATTCTTACTAGAGTTAGCAAAAGAGAAGGTGAGATTTCTTCTGCTTATGAATTGGAAAGTTTCTGATTCCTCCAGACTATGCCATGAAACAGCTCTCCTATTAGTACCAATTACAATGTACAGCCACAATCAAATATCCACAGCTCAGCTCAGATAACATAAGCATCTAGGTACAGTCGGGCTAAAAAAGTTTCGTTACCGCCCCTACGTTAATTTTATCATCGGGAAGTGTGGTAGGATTGGTTCTCCCTAGATTGGACAGCCATTGGTGCCTCGTGTCATCACAGACGGTTATCATCTTTGTTTCTCTGATAACATGCAGGCTGCACCAGTGACAACTCTTTTATATCAAAAGTTTAGCTGATTTTAAACTAAATTCTGAGTGTTCAAGAACTATTTTTATTTAACTATTCATTATTAAACATAATGAAATACGTTTGAGTATTTAAGAACAAGAATGATCGTGAAATACCAAGAAAAAGTTGCACTGGCTGAAAGAACGTCCTTCCTACTTGCCTGTCCATTACACACTGACGGACACAGAGGGTGACTGTTGACAGAGGCATGGCCAAGGAATACGTGTATTCCTTGGCCATGGACAGAGGTATATATGACACTCGCGTCACACCTCACTCGCCAGTCAGGCGTAACACCATTACATCACACTGTTAAAAGAATGTTAACGAAACTTTTTTTGCCGACTGTAAGTACAGTCGTGGTGTAAAATAATCATCCATATAGGGGTAATTCACGTAAGAGTTTGACAGCTTCCCTCTGTTCCTTAACTAATAAACTTTCCAATAAATAGGTTAACCACCATCTTTTAATTTAGTACAAGCAGCTACGCACTACTTAAAACAATAACATTATATGTGAACATGAAAACATTAGACAGCAAATTGTTTGGGATACCCATATGTGGATGATTATTATTGACCATGATTGTACGGTTTGTGGTCGCGAATTAACGAGCTGGAGTGTACAGCCACAATCAAATATCTACAGGCACCTTCCTTCCATCATGCAAATCAATCAGTATCATATTAAAATATAATCATACATCACCTTATGTCAACTCAACCCACTCAATTATTATGAGGTGCTGCAAAATCACACACGTGTTGTTTATTACCAAGATATTTACTACGATGGAAGGAAAGTGTCAGTGGATATTTGATTGTGGCTGTACAGTCTGTCAATGATGTACAGTCGGCAAAAAAAGTAATGGAACCACCCCTATTGCCAGTGCTATGTAGAGGTGGTAAGCCTGTTCCACTGGTGATAATACTTACTCTCATTTTAACACCACACAAGTCCTTCACTAATAGTGTTACAAAGAAATTATCACATTATTAATCACTGTTATCACTCTCACTACTCTCACTTCATTTTCATTATTCTTTCCTGTCTTCCTCTCACTCTCCCTTTACTCTCACTAATCTTTCCTGTCTTGTTCTCACTCTCCCTTTACTCTCACTAATCTTTCCTGTCTTGTTCTCACTCTCCCTTCACTCTCACTACTCTTTCTTGTCTTCCTCTCACTCTAAGTCCACTTTCACTATTCTTTGTGTCTTCCTCTGACTTCACTTTCACTCCTCTGATTTCACTCTCACTCCTCTCTCTTCACTCTCACTCCTCTCACTCCTCTGATTTCACTCTCACTCCTCTGATTTCACTCTCACTCCTCTGATTTCACTCACTCCTCTCTCTTCACTCTCACTCCTCTCACTCCTCTGATTTCACTCTCACTCCTCTCTCTTCACTCTCACTCCTCTCACTCCTCTGATTTCACTCTCACTCCTCTCACTTCACTCACTTCTCTCACTCCTCTCACTTGACTCTCACTTCACTCTCTTTCCACTCTCCTTTCACTCTCACTATTCTCTTTACAGGTACACTTGGGACAAGATCTAGATCTTGACTTGGGCTGACTTAGCAGGAGTACCAACCCTACCGTGATAAAAATTCTAAAATTAATGGAGGGGTGGTTCCATTACTTTTTTTGCCGACTGTACATACCCCACCCTCGTTCAGTTACTCGCAGTTTTAACTGGTAAACTTTGGAGTAGAAAGCAGGGGCATCTTACAGCAGATATTAGATCGACCAATCACTGTAAGATACCCCTGCTTACTACTCCAGATTTTACCAGCTAAAACTGTGAGTAACTGAGCGAAGGTAGAGTACGTGTATCATTGACAGACTGTACAAACCAACAAGAGAATCTCGCCATAATAAGGTTTAGAACAGTGAGGTACAGACCGTTCAGCGCCGTTGGTGGGTGGATTGAACGGCTCCTTCTCTGGAATGGTGGTATAACTTGGTGGGTCGTTGTTGAACATGGTGTAATGCTGATGGGCTCGGGTACTTGCTGATATATTATGGACGGGCAGGGATAGATGTCTCCCAGTACTACTGATGGGCAGAGATAGATGTCGACGAACGCTGTTGGTGGGGTAACGTGAGTGGTGTTGGTGTTGCTGGTGGTGGTGGTGGCGTAAGTTGGAATTCCAGGTGTTGGCGTGAGGGTTGTGGTGGTGTTGGTGGTGGTTGTTGTGGTGGTCGAGTGCTGGTATAGAGTGGTGTTGTCGGTGTTGTTGGTGTGGTGGTGGTGGTGGTATACCCTTTTTCGTCACCAACAGCGAGGGGTCGAATGTCGCGGCGTCCCAGGAGGAAAGGGACGACGTGAAGGGATCAATGGTGAAGGAAGGTGTTGGGGGTCTGTTGGTGGCACTGATGCTGTTCCGGTGGTGGTGGGGGTTGGGGTGATGGGCAAAGTTGTGAGGCAGACTACCGTAGGTGTGAGGCAGACTACCGTAGGTGTGAGGGACGCTGCCGAAGTTGTGAGTGAAGCCCCAGGCGGTGGAGGAAGAATCTGCTGCAGGGTTGTAAGGATACGTGGACCCTGCCTCAAGGTTTCTCGACGCGGGGGGGTATACGATGGGATTTCCCGACGAAGGATACGAGGGATTGATCTTGAAGGTGCCACTGCCGCCGCCGCCACCACAACGACCCTCAATAGTGTTGTGGGCTGGAAAGGATGAGCTTAGCTTCGGCAATGAGTCCTCCAGAAGTTGTACCACCATAGAGCATAATATCTCGTCGTCGTCCTCTTCACTCTCACTCTCTGCAACACAACACAACGACAATTTGATTAATACTAACAATATCCAGAGAGAGATTTAATTGTATCTCTTCCAGCCTTCAGTTCCTTACAACCATGATATTTTATGAACATCTTTTCCATTGTTTTCAATTGTTTTATAACCTTTTCACTAGGTGTCATTAAACCTCCATAACTATTTACCATTTCAACCCATGTACCATTTGCTTTACGAGCATCACACCCTAATTCCTGGTACTGAGGGAATTTATGGACTTATAGGAAGCCACCAAAATATCTCAGTCCTTCTTCTTCAGCAACATCCTTTAAATCAGAAGTACCATGTTCCTCATGCCATTCATTATCTTTATCCCCAAGAATATCACTTTCCTGCTTATAATGTTCATCGTGAGCTACAAAACACATGACAGACAGTGACAGCTCACGATTTATTAAGGAATCCTCATTGCTTCCTGCCTCAGGCTCAGTGTTGTCACTCAAGGAAGAAAATGAGCCTTCGGTTATATTTTGTGCACTGCTGCATTTTGTCTTTGAGTTGTAGCCTGAACCCATCAGTTCAATGCCTTTCCAAGGAGATGTATTCTTACGCGATACTTCACCAACAATGTTGATGAATTGTTATGCCAGGTCCCCATGTGCTGAAGACAGACAAAACAGTGTTCAAGCCCATCCGAATTTATCCTACTTGTTAGTAAGTTAGAAATACCAAAATTTGCTTTTACCATTTGATAGAGCTTTAGTAAAGACTGAGATGAAATTAACAGACCTTTTTGAAACTGGTAAAGACTGTTGCTACCGTACACTCTCATATTCACAGCAGTTTTAATCATGTGTTTAAGTACTGAGTTTTGATCCTCTAGGTTGCTAAATGAATTTCTTGAAGGTTTTCTGTCGTGATCTTTGAATTAAACACATCAAACCAATTGTCAACTAAAGCAACAAAGTGACTTGTATTATCCCAGTGTTTACTTACCAGGAGTCCTTATTCTCCATAAAATGTCTATGCCTTTGTTGTTGTTTCAGAGAGTAGGTGGATAGCTAACCTTACATTCATTCGTTAGGCAGCCTTTACTAAAACATGCTTTTCTGTCAGACTGTGTGTGGGTTTTAGGTCACTGACGCTCCACTGAACAATTTCACAAACACACCCACTACTTATATAATGCTTTTCTAATGACTGAAAACCATGCAGAGTCTATGAAATTGTTCATTATCAGCTTGATTAAGTGAGGGGCATCTGCGAAAACCAATACTGTATATCTCTCTGAGGAGCAGCTGGATTAATAAAGGAAGTTATATATATGTCCAAAGTCTGAGATTTATTGTTCCGAGATCATTCACCATCCCTATGACAGGATATCCAGCTTCTACTTTTACAATTATGGAGAAAATCACTTCTTTTGTAAAGTTACAATCAAAACCGTAAAATACTAGTTGCTTCCAAGATCCTGCCAATCCTCTGATCATAACACACAGGACTCGGGTTTTAGGCGCAGACAGAATATCCTATATTGTGTTAGATGTCACACACACGCATATATAATAGTTATACACAAACACACACACACATGTATATACACAAACACACACACATATAGACACAAACACACATACATATAGACACACACACATATATACACATAAACACACGCACACATGTATAATACACAAACACACACACATATAGACACATAAACAAACACATATAGACACAAACACACACATTATATACACAAAAACACACACACATGTATAATACACATAAACACAGACACACATAAGTATGGAGGTGAAAACACAGACTACACTGACCCAGGGATAAACTAGAACTGAGCAAGCTTGGAGTGGGGCATTTGACGTCACATTATAGTCAGTAGTCAGGTCCAGAGCCGTAGAATAGAATACGGCTCTGGTCAAGTCACACTACCTCGTTGAGTTGACCTGCTGGTGTATCTGGATTTTGAATACTAATTGATCCACACATGCTTTTCATCCACGAAGGATTAACTTAGGAGGTGAGAATTAACAGTCCTTGTGTGTGTGAGAGAGAGAGAGAGAGAGAGAGAGAGAGAGAGTGTGTTTGTGTAGTAGCAATGTGTGAAGGACTCTCTACTTTAGTGACTCTCCACCACACACACACATCTCTGACAAACTGATGTGTGACCACCTTACAGCTCCAGGCATCCACACCGGTTTTAACTTCAATGGGCCTCGTGACAGACATCCGTAAGTGTAAACTGCGTGGCCCAAGGCCACTTGAATATTCAAGCGGTCTTGGCGTGGCCTACCTGTGAGAATATTAACACCAAGGTCTCGCCTCACAGAATATCGAATGTCTAGTGAACGAGAAACTTCTGGGATGGACGATATTTTCAAATTAATAGATAAATGGATAAATGAGCTGATTAGAAAATAAGACGGATCCAATCTTAAGCCACACACGTGCAATTTTAACTGACAGTTTTAACTGTTTAGTTAAAACTGTCAGTTAAAAATGCACGTGTGTGGATATCTCAGTTGCTCATTTAGTAAGTTCAACAAAACTGTACAGTTAAACTGAGACAAATAAAATGTTCCATATTTTTAACTGAAAGGAGTAACTGAACTGAGCGTGTGTGTGTGGGGATTCGTAACTGTACAGCAGTTCTCAACTTCTCATTTCTACTACATGAGGTAATGGTGACTCGTACAGTTTGTTGAGATGGAACGTAAACATGTGGTAGTGGTGACTCGTACAGTTTGTTGAGATGGAACGTAAACATGTGGTAGTGGTGACTCGTACAGTTTGTTGAGATGGAACGTAAACATGTGGTAGTGGTGACTAGTACAGTTTGTTGAGATGGAACGTAAATAAAACCAAGTGATTCTTGAATTCATTGAACTCTATCGATCTGAACCTTGCCTGTGCCAAGTTAAAAGTGAAGAATATTATGACCGAACAAATAAACATGTTGCCTATACCAAATTAGTAAAGAAGTTGGAAATGTATGTATGTACAGTATGTATGTGTATATAAATGTATATATGTATGTGTATATAAATTCATGTATGTATGTATGTGTGTGTATATAAATGCCAGTATGTATATATTTGTGTATGTATATGTTTGTGTATGTATGTATGTTTGTTAGGACAGTCAACCCAGTTATTACATGAACTGGGAATATTTTCTCTCATCGCGGAAATAAAATACACACACACACACACACACACACACCCTTCCTGGTTAATTTAATATCAGAACATTGATTTCGTCTTAGTAACCAATTTTGTCACCATTGTTTACGCTTTTTAGTTTTCTTTTTTCTATTTGTTTGTAGCCTTACAAAGAATACACCGAGAGTGGCAAGATAGTAGGCCCCTACTCATCGGAATCCAGGGTAAAAACTGAGGGATTGAACTGTGTGTGTGTGTGTGTGTGTGTGTGTGTGTGTGTGTGTGCATTTCATTTTTAACTGACGTCAGTTTCAACTGTGTCGGTTATAACTGAACAGTCATAACTGTCACTTAAAACTACACGTGTGTGGCCGGCTTTACTATACTGTGTAATAATAATAATAATAATAATAATAATAATTAACGGTTTATTGATAGAAATGCAGCCCAGGAACTGAAAATATACATAGAAATAAATGTAAATATAGTCGAGGTAAAGGATATATCACACATGTGGGCAACCGACATGAACACAAGTGTGTGTGTCTGTGTGTGTGTACAGGTTGATTGGTGAAGTAATTTCATTTAAGAGGATTTTGGGCAACCGACATGAACACAAGTGTGTGTGTCTGTGTGTGTGTATCGGTTGATTGGTGAAGTAATTTTATTTAAGAGGATTTTTTTTTTTTTTTTTTTTTGTGTGTGTATGTGGTGAATTGGAGGATCTGTGATTCCTCCAAACTTTAACACAAACCTGAACTCCTATTAGTAACATGGAGGTGGTCTGTTTCGTGGCACAGTTTGGAGGATTCAGTAACCCACCAATTCACCCTCAAAAGAATCTCCCCTTACCAGACTATCAGTATAACACACACACACGTACACACACACACACACACACGTACACACGTACACACACACGGAAAACTGTTCATAGTCACGTACTGTACCCTCCTCTTATATTCCTCCCTATATTCTGCTACGTATAATTTCCC
Organism: Petrolisthes manimaculis; assembly: GCA_034508575.1. Taxonomy (NCBI): domain Eukaryota; kingdom Metazoa; phylum Arthropoda; class Malacostraca; order Decapoda; family Porcellanidae; genus Petrolisthes; species Petrolisthes manimaculis. The sequence goes on along the minus strand of JAWZYT010000374.1, from coordinate 670,219 downwards.
ACTAGCCAGCCACCTCCCTCTCGTTCCTCACCCACCCGTTCAATCCTCCTCCTAATATTCCCACTTAACCCTAACCTTCATCCTTACCAATTTAACACTGCAATATGGTCGAAGCAATGGATCATTCCTCTCACCACTTTTGCATCTTACACTTACACTTAGATATTCATATTGAAAAATTTAGTAAATCAAAACAGAAGGAATTCTATAGTTACAAAAGAAAATATAATGTGCTAACTTCAGTAATTGGTTCTCTTGTAAATAACAATGACGGCTATTATTTATTATCAACAATAAAGTAGAAATGCCGACTTTACTTGATATTTATTTTGCGTCAGTATTCGCTGTAGAAAATACAACAGAAGCACTACCAGTCCCGACCGTACAGCCGGCATGGCGGCAGAAATTCGAGTCCATCTCATCAACTTAGCATTACTAATCTGATCGGATAGTTGCATACTGAACCAGTTTTTATTCCAACAACATATATACGTAATATACCATGTAAAAACTTTAACTGTCATCTCTTCATTAAAATTGTATTACAACATCACTAAAGCTAATACACACGCAGGTGTGTACTGTACTGTACAAGAAAATTACATACATACGTCTATATAACTGCCAACTCGACGAAAGTAACATTATAAGATCTATAAATGCCATCAACGTGAATAAAACACCGACCGGGACCAGATCAAATTTCCCCGACAATCATGAAGGAAGCGAAATTAGAGTTAGCCAACCCACTTTCCGTCATATTTAAGAAATCATTACAAACGGAGAATGTACACTCGTGATACATAATCGCTGACCAGAGACGAACAACAGGCACCACACACACACACACACACACACACCCTGCCTTCGAACTCAGCCTCAATAGGGTACTGGGTGGGGAAATGAGCAATACCAGGCGATTCGAAGCTTTCTGCTCCTCCCACTCTGGTCAGAAATTAATTATGTATCATGAGTGTACCAATGGAATGGACAACTAACGTAACACCTATAATATCTACGAAGGGAAATAAGTCACTACCCGGTAATTTTTATCGACCAATAAGCCTAATAACATCGGTAGTCTGTAAACTAATGGAAATCATCATCAGAGACAAAATTGTACAGTTTCTATATACTGGAGAACAACATAATCAAAGACTCGGTTTTCGAGATAGACTGTCCTCACCCTGCCTCACAAACCTAGTAGATTTTTTCTCTGACGAGTTGATATCCATGGACGTAATTTACCTACAAGCGATTGATTAGAAAACTTGGTGCACACATGAAAAGGGCTCGGTGCACATGGGAAAGACTCGGTGCACACAAGGTAAAGGCATGGTTCAAGGACTGCTAGCTGTATGTCAGAGCGTAAACAGCGAGTAGTAATTAATGGAATAGCATCTTACTGGCTGTCTCTCTCTCTCTCTCTCTCTCTCTCTCTCTCTCTCTCTCTCTCTTCAGAGAAAAAACTTTACAACGCAATTTGGACACTTTGGTAGACTGGGCAAATGTATTTCAACGTAGAAAAGTGCAAAGTTCATAATTATTGTAAATGATAACAGTAAAGTACAATACACTATGAATAACGTTGAACACTCAAGCGTAAACAAGGAACGAGACCTCGGTGTCACAATAACAAATGACTTAAAACCTGCTGGACATCAGTGTCTAGTAGAAATGAAAACAGCAAACAAACTCATAGGATTTATTGGTAGAACCTTTGAATTCAAATCAGAAGAAATTATTATTTCATAGTATAACTCGCTTGTACAGTTTCAGAACGAAGTATCTGGACACCATTGACAGCTTCTGGTAACATTGTCAGTGATAAACACGTTAGTAATAGACAATATGTATTCATTACTACTTTTCTTTTTCTTCAGCTTATTCCCATTTCTATATGTGGTCGCTGTTCCTCACTAGTCCTTTCCATTCGGCTCTGTGTCTCGTGTGTTCATCTCTTAAACATTTCTCCAGCATATCTTCCTTCAGCTCGTCTTTCCGTCTAAATCTCGATCTACCTCTTCCTCTGCACCCCTCCACCTCCATCTTGATCTCTTTGCATTACATGGCCATACAAATTCTATGTATTCATTACTACATAACGATAACCGATATTGGGTGACATCGACCAACCATAGACAGTGCAATAAAAGTTATCCTTCAATTCATAAATACTTTCTCTCATTGATGTGTTTACTTTTGGGGATATTGAATACTGTGTACAGTTTTGGTCCCAATACTACAAGAAAGACATTGAAAAACTGGAGAGAGTACAGCGCAGAATAACTAATATGATCCGTATAGATTACGAAATAAGCCATATGAGGAGTGACTGAAGAAATTAAATCTATATAGCCTCAGCAAACGACGACTAAGAGGAGACCTTATAGAAGTCTTCAAAATATTTAAAGGATTCAGTAATTTAAATACCAGTAATTACTTCAGCATCGACAATAGAAACATTATCAGAAACAATGGGCTCAAGATCGTCGGGAATCTTTTTAATTAACACGAATAAAGCGATTTTTTTCTTTTTTAACCATATCGTAAACATTCTGAAACAACTATCATCTGCTGTTGTAAGCTGTGCAACAAAAGAGTCGTTCAAAAGTCCCCTAGACAAGTATCTAACAAATAACCCGATAACCTCCAACTATTCACATTCGAATAAGATTACCAACCTGAGTCACCACAGCTCAATTATTTATAATACTCAAACAACTGTAGAATAATCATGGACTCACCACCTACGTCATTGAGTCACAGTAAAAAAAATATATATATAACGTATAAAAATAAAAACTCCTTGTTAAAATTGAGAAAGTGACAGTATCCAGGAATGTTTTGTTTGTGTATTCAACAAGTTCCACCACGTGTGAGACAAGATACTCAGACAACAGCAGAATAATCATGTACTCACCACCTACGTCATTGAGTCACAGTAAAAAAAAAATATATATATAACGTATAAAAATAAAAACTCCTTGTTAAAATTGAGAAAGTGACAGTATCCAGGAATGTTTTGTTTGTGTATTCAGCGAACTCCAACACGTATGAGACAAGATAAACATTGTAATGGGTTCACATTAGTAGACTATACAGTATATATATATCAGTCTTGGGATTATAAACTTCAACTATAAAAACACCTGCATACTTATTTTATTATAGACAAGATAACTGATTGATTGATTGATTGATTGATATTAGGCGCCGCAACAGCGAGGTCATAGAGCGCCAGAAAAAAAAGGTGATAGAGAGGTGTGACAGCAAGCAAATAAGTAGGAAATATTATAGACAAGATAAACGTTGTAATTAGTTCCTTGGTATATATGTCAGTCTGAGGATTTCAAACAACAACAACACCTAGATGATGAGGATTCCTAACTTCAACAACAACAACAACAACAACAACTAGATGATGATATTCCTAACTTCAACAACAACAACAACAACAACAACTGGATGAGGATTCCTAACATCAACAACAACAACAACTAGATGATAATATTCCTAACTTCAACAACAACAACAACAACAACTGGATGATGATATTCCTAACTTCAACAACAACAACAACTGGATGAGGATTTCTAACTTCAACAACAACAACAACAACAACAACAACAACCACAATAACTTCAACAACAACAACACCTAGATGAGGATTCCTAACAACAACAACAACAACACCTAGATGAGGATTCCTAACTACAACAACAACAACAACTAGATGAGTATTTCTAACTTCAACAACAACAACAACCACCACCACAATAACAACAACAACAACAACCACCACAATAACAACAACAACAACAACTGGATGAGGTTTCCTAACTTCAACAACACCTGGATAGTTATTATGTTTGGTAACTGTAACATTTGATTGATAACTGGATATGAAACCCCGTTGGCTATACTGCAACACGTATAACTAATTACCTCCATTGGCTACACTGCAACACGTATACATAATAATTACCTTCATTGGCTACACTGCAACACGTATACATAATAATTACCTTCATTGGCTACACTGCAACACGTATACATAATAATTACCTTCATTGCTGCTACATTCTACTGCTCCTGCTCCTACTACTACTTCTGCTGCGTCGTCTTCGTGTGGGATGGAGCCGTGAGGGGGGACAGAGCCGTGAGGGGGGACAGAGCCGTGAGGGGGGACAGAGCCGTGAGGGGGGACGGGGGCCTCTCCTGAAGTAGTAGTAGTGGGTGTGGGCGTGGGTGTGTCGCCGGCGTTGGCACCATTTACGTTGAACCTGTCAGAGAAATGATTACTTAATTTAATACAAGTTATTTTCTGGATAATAATAATAATAATAATAAAATGGTACATGCAAGTCTGTCCTTTAAGTGGGTAATACACTTTGACTATGTTAGAACGTCCTGATTCCTCCAAAGTATGTCCGGAAACAGAACACATAAATAAAAATAATATCATGGTGTCCTGTTGCTTGTAGTATGGAGAAATAAGTTGCTCCAGATTTACCAACACTATTTCCTTCCCTCTTAAGTCTTCACGAATAAAGATATATACCGTAATAAGTTTTGCCTGAACTAACTAATATATACAATGAATAATTACTTGTATATATGTATGTATGTATGTATATATGTATGTATGTATGTATGTATGTTCAGTTTCCTCCAGTCGTAGCGACCCCAGTCTCAGGTGTGTGTGACAAAATGTGGCAGCACTGGGTTTATTTACTCGTGGTCAGAGTCAGTGAATGGACTCGACTAACCCTCGCTATAGTCTCCAAATGGACACTATATAAGTAAACTTGTCTATCTAAAAAGGCATAAGTTTCCTACATCAATACAAATACAACATATTCTAGAATATATAACATATAAAACTCAATTTTCGTTGTTTGACTAAAAAAATCGGTGTAACGAGGTGCAGCTTGTGACAGGAAGGAAGGGAGAGGGTATGGGGAAACGGGGGATATGGGGATATGCGGGTTGCCTTTAAGTAGCGATGCTTCGAGACTTCTTATTCAGTGAAACAATCCACAAAACCACATATTTAGCTAACATTTAATAAAATTGTATTGACCAATATTTAAGTGCTTTCCAATTAAAGTTAGAAGGCTCATTGTTCATGTTTAATTAGGTCAGTCATAATGTCATTGGCGTAAGGATGTGGCGACCCCATCGCCCACTGTCTATGGTGCAATGGCCTCGGGGCGAGGGGCACCGGGAACGCCTCCCCTGTAAGATTTCCTTAGCAAAGGGATACCTCCAGTGTGGATATATATATATATATATATATATATATATATATATATATATATATATATATATATATATATATATATATATATATATATATATATATATATATATATTACAGTGGTTCATGAAGACCACTTATACAGTATACTTTTTGGTACATTGAGTCCTCCAAAGTATGCCAGCAAACAGGACCACACGAGCCAAAAACATAATGGTGGCCTGTTGCTTGAAATTGTTTGGAGGAATCAACTGCTACTACAGATTTATTAACACAGTAGTAAATACCCCCTTTAAACGAATAGTGCTAAAAATATAATCATCTTATATTTTCGACGACCATACTTACATGATGACTTAATTAAGATGATGATGTTGTTTACGTTGCGCTGTGTTGTGTTGTGTAGGTGAACGGCCCTCTGCCTCCTCTCTCAACACCAACCAACTAACACCAACCACCCTATAAGCTCCCACTCTCTCTGTCTGTACGTCTGTCTGTTATGTCTCTCTCACACACCACTCCAACACACACTGCCTCACTGCTTGTCTGTCTCTCTCACACACCACTCCAACACACACTGCTTGTCTGTCTCTCTCACACACCACTCCAACACACACACTGCCTCACTGCTTGTCTTCGTGGCCGGAACAGCAAACTAGTAGCTGATGGCCACTTTATTATTCTAGTACCCCTCCTTTACCCAACTTGTGTCGACTGGTTCGTTTGTTTTGGTTCTGTTGTTGTTGTTGCTGCTTCTGTTTCACTTACACGGTGTACTTCGAAACTTTCCCGTGACGTGTGGAAGTGAACTGAAGCGTTTAGGAAAGTGCTTCGAGGGTTCATGGTTCACAGTTGGTGTGCATGGTGAGGCCTCAATACCATAATAGAGAGAGAGAGAGAGAGAGAGAGAGAGAGAGAATAAAAGTGAGGTGGAGAGAAGAGCAGTTGTAAGTGACTGAGAGAGAGAGAGAGAGAGAGAGAGAGAGAGAGAGAGAGAGAGAGAGAGAGAGAGAGAGAGAGATTTGAGATTGTGTGTGTGTATGTGTGTGTGTTTGTGAAAAATAGGAGGAGGAAAGGGAGCAAAAAACAAGAGGAATTGGAGGAGAGAAAAAGAATAAAACGGGATTAAACAGAGAGAGAGAGAGAGAGAGAGAGAGAGAGAGAGAGAGAGAGAGAGAGAGAGAGAGAATACACTCACAATCCAAAATATGTATCCAGGCTTGCTTCGAATAGCCTGATCAAGTATTAAGTAAACAAACTCAAGCAAATATGAAACAGGATAAGTGTTGTATAAGTCTGTACAGTCACAATCAAATATCCACCAACACTTTCCTTCCATCGTACTAAATAATTATCTTGGTAATAAAGGACACCACGTTTATGATTTTATTTTTTAATTGATTGCACCGTAGCGTCAATCAAGAGGCATGCAACCATACATACAGGTAGGCAGAACCCATAAGAATCAAATTACTACACACACACATATACACACACACACACACATCATGAAAACATAACAAAATGAAGCACAAACATTCAGACAAATAATTACATAATGACCTACTTAAATCCACCAAAACGAGGATGGCGTACAGCCATGGCTGATAGTGCTTGACCAGGGACCAAGGAGTGTTGGTGAGCAACTGAACAGAGTTCGAACAAGTGAATTTTCCAAACCATTTTCAACGTTGAGAGAGGTTTAGAAGACTCACTTTTTCGAACTCTGTTCAGTTACTCTCCAACACTACTTGGACCCTGGTCAAGCACTATCAGCCATGGCTGTACAGTCATGGTCAATAGTCCTGTAACACCTTCCAATTAGATGGCTTCGAAAAATGATCCGAAACTATAGGTGCGTGTCTCTGCAATATTGGTTCATAAGTTTCAATCAAATGGCACGCTTTAATTCACCAGGTGGCAGGACTTTTGACCATGGCTGTACCATATGGGCAAATCACACACGCCATTAAGCCTCTACTGTGTGAGTGTGTGTGTGTATGTATGTATGTGTGAGTGTTTGAGTGTATGTGTGTATGTTTGAGTGTATGTGTATGTTTGAGTATGTGAGTGTGTTTAGTTGTGTATGGTTGATTGTGTGTGCTTGTGTATTAGAGTGTGTATGTATGTGAGTGTATGTGTGTGTGTGTATGTTGAGGCAGCTAGTATTATTAATGATATTCTTTACGTCAGAGTGAGATAAGAGAGAACAACATACAGTTAGACAGTCAATGGAGTTCCCAAGTATACAAATGCTATGTGTGTGTGAGATTAAAGACTGAATATGTGTGTGTGTGTGTGTGTGTGTGAAATGTGTGTATGTGTGTGTGTGTGTATTTGTGTGTGTGTGTGTGTATGTATGTGTGAGTGTGAAATGAGTGTGTGAGTGTGAAATGTGTGTGTGTGTGTGTATGTATGTGTGAGTGTGAAATGAGTGTGTGGAATGTGTGCGTTGCCAATGTTGGGCCAGTTAGAAATTCGAATCCCAATCCACAAGTTAAAACATTCTAAACATTCCTATCCTTAGAGTGAAAGATAGGAATGTTTCGAATAATTTATCTTGTGGATTCAAATTTTTGACTGGCCCAACATTGGTAACGCGAGGGGAGAAACGCAGGAGTGGAGCCAACTGTACAGACAAGGACAATGTAGGGTACAACAGACGTCACTGTGTGTTATGTCACACCCACCAACGACCTCTGGAAACTGATAACAACAAACAATAACAAACAACAAACAAGAAACAAGAAAACAACAAGCAATAAACAAGAAAACAACAATAACAAACAACAGCCAAGGGTGGCCCTTGAAAACTCCTGCCGGGGGGCCCTTGGAAACTCCAGCTGGGGTGGCCCTTGGAAACTCCAGCCTGGAGGGGCCTTTAAAATCCAGCCGGGGGGGCCCTTTGGAGACTCCAGCCGGGGGGGCCCTTTGGTAACTTACACCAGGGGGGCCCTTGGAGACTTACACCAGGGGGGCCCTTGGAGACTTACACCAGGGGGGCCCTTGGAGACTTACACCAGGGGGGCCCTTGGAGACTTACACCAGGGGGGCCCTTGGAGACTTACACCAGGGGGGCCCTTGGAGACTTACACCAGGGGGGCCCTTTGGAAACTTACACCAGGGGGGCCCTTTGGAAACTTACACCAGGGAGGTCCTTGGAGACTCAGCCGGGGGGGCCCTTTGGAAACTTACACCAGGGGGGCCCTTTGGAAACTTACACCAGGGGGGCCCTTTGGAAACTTACACCAGGGAGGTCCTTGGAGACTCAGCCAGGGGGGCCCTCAGCTGAAGTGATCCTCACATTCTACACATGACCACCAATATAATACTTATATACCTTAAGACTCATATATGCCCTAAGACACTTTTCAGTTTATTACTTGCTTTTACTTTCTACTAAATAAATGTTAATATGATAATGGTATGCAGTGTCTGGTGGATAGCCTAGCCTACTCTATCATAGTGTTTGGTGGATAGCCTATAGCCTACTGTATCATAGTGTCTGGTGGATAGCCTATAGCCTACTCTATCATAGTGTTTGGTGGATAGCCTATAGCCTACTGTATCATAGTGTCTGGTGGATAGTCTATAGCCTACTCTATCATAGTGTCTGGTGGATAGTCTATAGCCTACTCTATCATAGTGTCTGGTGGATAGTCTATAGCCTACTCTATCATAGTGTCTGGTGGATAGCCTATAGCCTACTCTATCATAGTGTCTGGTGGATAGTCTATAGCCTACTCTATCATAGTGTCTGGTGGATAGCCTATAGCCTACTCTATCATAGTGTCTGGTGGATAGCCTATAGCCTACTCTATCATAGTGTCTGGTGGATAGCCTATAGCCTACTCTATCATAGTGTTTGGTGGATAGCCTATAGCCTACTCTATCATAGTGTCTGGTGGATAGCCTATAGCCTACTCTATCATAGTGTCTGGTGGATAGTCTATAGCCTACTCTATCATAGTGTCTGGTGGATAGTCTATAGCCTACTCTATCATAGTGTCTGGTGGATAGTCTATAGCCTACTCTATCATAGTGTCTGGTGGATAGCCTATAGCCTACTCTATCATAGTGTCTGGTGGATAGCCTATAGCCTACTCTATCATAGTGTCTGGTGGATAGTCTATAGCCTACTCTATCATAGTGTCTGGTGGATAGTCTAGCCTACTCAATCATAGTGTCTGGTGGATAGTCTAGCCTACTCTATCATAGGCTCAATGCTTCATCACAACTCGCTGTTATGTATTCTTATTAATTTGTAAGGGTATGTGATGTCTATAGATAAGTTGTAAAGCAACTTGTTCATCCACGAGGCCAGAACAAAACCATCAGTGTGAATATGTGTCGGCAAAAAAAGACGCTACCTCCCACCCACATGGACGCTACCTACGACATCGTGACATAAAATTATGGGAAATTTCATTAAAAAAAAATTATTTGTATCGTTCTGGTACTGACCAATTAGTACTTTGTCATTTCTCCTTTCATATTAATAACCTCTTGCAGACGTCTAGGCATAGACCTAGCTAATTTTTCAAAATAGGATCTCTCCAGTAAAGCAAGAAGGATATGCGTTATGGTTGTGGTATGCCTGACAGTTCGCCTGTATATTTCTTTAATTGGCACTTTTCCTTCCCTTAGTAACAAAATATGGACCCTTTCCTCCTTGCTAGTTGTTGTAGCACCCTTGGCAATGCACTAGGTTAAATCTAAGGGCCACCAGAATCACGGGGTAAAGATTCACTTTGAAAACAATCTGAGCACAAAAAAAGTCAGTGCACTGATTCCACCCAGGCAGACAATACTAGTAAAATTTGAAATCTGTCTGGCAGAGGGCAGCATAAATAGGTTGTTAGGATACCGCCCTCTGCCAGACAGATTTCAAATTTTACTAGTATTGTCTGTCTGGGTGGAATCAGTGCACTGACTTTTTTTGTGCTCAGATTGTTT
>JAWZYT010000374.1:650000-655000 GCA_034508575.1 Petrolisthes manimaculis | reverse complement strand
GTGAAGGTGGTATAATCAGTTATGACATGCACTGGAGAGAAATGGTAATAGTAGTAGTAGTAGTAGATGTTGTTGTTGTTGTTGTTGTTGTTGTTTTTGTTGTAGTAGTATCAAAGAGTATAAGAGGAGGAGGAGCAACATAGTGTTATTTTAATAGTAGTAGTAGTAGTAGTAGTAGTAGTTATTATTGTCGATGTTGTTATTATTATTACACACACATTATCTCTTTCATTTTATCTCTCTCTCTCTCACTATCTTCCCTCTTTCCTTCCTTTCTCTCTCTCTCTTTCACACACATATACACACACTCTCTCTCTCTCTCTCTCTCTCTCTCTCTCTCTCTCTCTCTCTCTCTCTCTCTCTCTCTCTCTCTCTCTATCTATCTATCTATCTATCTCTCTCTCTCTCTCTCCATTGCAGGTAAAAGCGAGTGAGTTATTGGGTGTTGACAAGGATGCTAAGCTGGTTGAAGGTGAAGGTGAACCCGACCTAACAGCCTCGTGTATACACCTCGGGATTAGAAGTATCAGACCAGATGCAAAAGTTATCATGCATACACACCAACCCTACGCCACTGCTCTAGGTAAGGTAGTTAGTTAGTTAGTTAGTTAGTTAGTTAGTTAGTTAGTTAGTTAGTTAGTTAGTTAGTTATCATGCATACACATCAACCCTACACCACTGCTCTAGGTAAGGTAGTTAGTTAGTTAGTTAGTTAGTTAGTTATTATTATTACACACCAACCCTACGCCACTGCATTAGGTAAGGTAGTTAGTTAGTTAGTTAGTTAGTTAGTTAGTTAATTAGTTATTATGCATACACATCAACCCTACGCCACTGCTCTAGGTAAGGTAGTTATTTATTTATTTATTTATTTATTTATTTATTTATTTATTTATTTATTATGCATACACGTCAACCCTACACCACTGCTCTAGGTAAGGTAGTTAGTTAGTTAGTTAGTTAGTTAGTTAGTTAGTTAGTTAGTTAGTTATTATTATTACACATCAACCCTACGCCACTGCTCTAGGTAAGGTAGTTAGTTAGTTAGTTAGTTAGTTAGGTAGTTAGTTAGTTAGTTAGTTAGTTATTATTATTACACATAAGCAACTGATAGAATTAAAGGGACAGAAGTTTATTGAGTGGTGTGTGTGTATGTGTCTCAATGTATATATGCCTCATTGTGTGTACTTGTTTGTGTTTGTGTGTGCTTATATGTGCGTAATTGTGTGTGAGACAATTGTGTGTATGTTTGTGTGTGCTTATGTGTGCTTGTGCTTGCTTGTGTGTGAGTGTGTGTGTACTAAACTAAACCCATACACACATCCCCCTACATACCCAAATAATTAATACCCTTCCTTCCTCCACCACAACACAACACACACACATCCCTCTACATATACAAATGATTAATACTCTCCTTCCTTCACCACAACACACACACACATCCTCCTACATACACATATAATTAATACCCTTCCTTCCTCCACCACAACACAACACACACACACACACACATCCCCCTACATACCCAAATGATTAATACCCTCCTTCCTCCACCACAACACACACACACACATCCCCCTACATACACATATAATTAATACCCTTCCTTCCTACAACACAACACACACACATACACACATCCCCTTACATACACATATAATTATTACCCTTCCTTCCTTCACCACAACACACACAACACACACACGTCCCCCTACATACCCAAATAATTAATACCCTTCCTTCCTACAACACAACACACACACATACACATCCCCCTTCCTTCGTCCACCACAACACACACACATCCCCCTACATACACATATAATTAATACCCTTCCTTCGTCCATCACAACACACACACATCCCCCTACATACACATATAATCAATACCCTTCCTTCCTCCCCCACAGCCTGCCTCAAAGACCCAAGGCTACTGATGGTCCACCAAAACTCAACCCGGTTCTACCAACGTGTGGCTTATGACAATTGTTACAGCGGCCTGGCCTTGGCTATGGATGAGGGCTGTAGACTGGGCCAGGTATTAGGTAGGTATGTGTGTGTGTGTGTGTGTGTGAATGTGTGTGTGTGTGGGTGTGTGTGTGTGGGTGTATATATGTGTGTGTGTGTGTGTGTATAGAGACAACATTAAGAGGGTGTGGGAGTAGGGGACAGGCTTGGGGGGGACTAGGGGTGTGTGGGAATAGGGGGACAGGCTTGGGGTGGGTAGAAAGTCTGTCCCCCTATTCCTGCACCCCCCCAAAACCCCTCCAAGCCTGTCCCCCTATTCCTACACCCCCTTAAGAGGAGGTTGTGGACGAGGGCTGTGTAATAATAATAATAATAATAATAATAATAAACGGTTTATTAAATAAAGTGCAGCCCTAGGGCTGAAATTATACAGGGATGAAACAATGTAAAAAAAATGGTGATGTGTGTTACAATGGTGATACAAATACATAAAATTCTCCAGGTACATATGTGATATTTATTTATTGTTGATGATATTAACAATAGCAGGTATTGAGCTGTTCTTGTACCTGTCTGTTCTTGCCCTTATGGGTTTTAATTTGTTGTAGCGACGGGTGGGCCTTGATGGAGGGGGGAGGGCCGGGGGGAGGAACAGGCGATGGCGAGGTTGTGACAATAACCTCTCTCCAAACTTGGTCAGGTCACGGCGGTACCTCTCCTTTAGTGTGTGTGTGTGTGTGTGTGTTTGTGTTTGTGTGTGTGTGTGTGTGTGTGTGTTTGTGTGTGTGTGTGTATATATAGAGACAACATTAACTTATAAGGGGGTGCAGGAATAGGGGGACAGGCTTAGGAGGGGTGGGGAGTCAGTTTTTTTGGGGGGGTCGGAAGGGTGAGGAAATAGAGGGATAGGATTTGTGGGTGGGTTAGGGGGGTGCAGGAATAGGGGGACAGACGTAATTTCTACCCACCCCAAGACTGTCCCCCTTGGAAAATTGAAGGTAAATGAGTCCTTCAAATATTACCACAAAACACACACACATACACACCTATATGGAAGTAGCTTGTTTCGTGGTATAGTTGAGGAGGAATCAGAAGCCTCCAATTATGACACACGATCACAGGGCCCTTGTGTGTGTGTGTGTGTGTGTGTGTTTAAGCGGTTTTCTTGTTGGTAAATATGGAGGCTTCTGATTCCTTCAAACCATATGCCTTGAAACAGACGCATTCACTGGTACTAACTCATCGGGGATGTGTTTCGTGGCATAGTTTGGAGGAATCGGAGACCTTACCATTCATAAACAAGAAAACCTTCCCTTATTAAGGACCCTGGGATTATAATATAGAACAATTGGAGTCTTTGGATTCCTCCTTACCATGACCTGATGATATAGTTTAATAATCTCTCTCTCTCTCTCTCTCTCTCTCTCTCTCTCTCTCTCTCTCTCTCTCTCTCTCTCTCTCTCTCTCTCTCTCTATTTTGCCTTCTACTTTGCTATCCTTATCTACGACTATCACTGGAGAGAAATTCATTCTCCACCAGTAACCTTCTAATCAGATCACCCCGTGTGGATCGTAAGGTCTGCATGTTGTGGTCTGTGATTCTATGTAACTCTATGTAACTCTCATCGTCTATACACTAACACCCGTAGTTTTAAACCATTTGAGGGCCCTTACTGGAGCTCTATGAATTCTCCAAACTACTCCAGGCAACAGATTCCCTATTCAAAACACTGAAGCGTTTTGTGGCCTGGATTATTTGGAGAATTCATAGAGCTCCAGTAAGGGCCCTCAATTTTGTTTAAACTACGGGTGTTAGTTTTTATTATTATTATTACAGGTAACAAGGACGTGTTGTTTATGGGTAATCATGGGGTTATAGTGGTGGCACCTACAGTAGCTCTGGCCTTTGATAATCTCTACTACCTGGAAAGAGCAGCACAAGTTCAGGTGAGTTGGGTTGCTCTCTCTCTATTTGTTTGTTTACTTTTTGCATATAGAATGAGTTAGTGTTTACTTTGTGTATATAGACATGAGTTAGTGGTTATCTCTTTGTTTGTTTACCTTTTGCATATAAACATGAGTTAGTGGTTCTCTCTTTGTGTGTTTACATTTTGCATATAGACATGAGTTAGTGTTTACTTTGTTTATATAGACATGAATTGGTGGTTTTCTCTTTGTTAACTTTTTGCATCTAGGCACTGGGTTATTTCAGAGATACATGGGTCAGTTGGAATAGGGTTAAGGGGCTGGTATACTTTTGATTGACTGAAGTGCCTTGATTGCTTCAAAGTATGCCAGGAAACAGGACCAGATGAACAAAAATAATAGTGTTCTGTTACTTGGAGTAGTTTGGAGGATTCAGTTGCTCCAAATTTACCAACATAAAATTTTCCCCTTAATTAAGACCATGTAATAGTAAATTGTTACGTGTGTATGTCGTATAAATTTATATGTATGTCATAATTATTAAACCACAGATTCCTCTCTCTATTTTATGAACAAACAAACAAACAAACAAACAAACAAACCATCATAAAGTCACACCTCTCGAATTCTGGCTTGGTGGCACAGTAGTTTCTCTCTCTCTCTCTCTCTCTCTCTCTCTCTCTCTCTCTCTCTCTCTCTCTCTCTCTCTCTCTCTCCAACAAAACCTGGCTTGGTGATAATGGTCTCTCTCTCTCTCTCTCTCTCTCTCTCTCTCTCTCTCTCTCTCTCTCTCCAACAAACCCTAGCATTTTTTTTCTCTCCAACAAACCCTTACTTGGTGATAGTATTCTCTCTCTCTCTCTCTCTCTCTCTCTCTCTCTCTCTCTCTCTCACCGTCTGCCCTTCCCCCACCCTCATTAGATCCTGGCCCAGTCGACACAAAAGGAGCTGGCCCTCATCCCAGAGAAGGAATGCCAACAGACCTCACAGGACATTTGGAATAATATCAAGTTATACTCAGACGCTGCTTTCTACGCCATGTATCGCAAACTGAAGAGAACACAGCCTAACTTTGAATTCTAAGATGGTGGGTTGGTTGGTTG
>JAWZYT010000374.1:637500-647500 GCA_034508575.1 Petrolisthes manimaculis | reverse complement strand
GTTATTGTAATGTGTTTGTGTGTGTGTGTTTGTAAATGTTAGTGTGTGTGTGTGTGTTGTAGTAGTAATAGTATTAGGTGTGTGTGTGTGTGTGTGTTCAGGAAGGAAGTACAGCCATGGCTGATAGTGCTTGACCAGGGACCAAGGAGTGGAGAGCAACTGAACAGAGTTCGAACAAGTTAATTTTCCAAACCATTCTCAACGTTGAAAGAGGTTTAGAAGACTCACTTTTTCGAACTGTGTTCAGTTACTCTCCAACATTACTTGGACCCTGGTCCAGCACTATCAACCACGGCTGTACCAGAAGCTCCTCCAAAACCTGATGGTTCAGCAGGTGTCGACAAACCACATCAAGTGGCAGGCCCTGGGGCAGCAAATGTAGGACAGTGGGGCAGGCCAGGCAATAGTGCTCTATGGTGTTAGCACGAGGCACTCGACACAAGCGACACTCAGTGAAGGGAGGCTCACCCTGCATCCCAGCAACCTGCCATGGTGGCCGGTAGCCAAGCCTCAAACGAGCAGAGACTACATTGTGCCTTCGAACCATGAGGCCTCGACGACGGTAGGAATACTTGTGACATCAGACAGACTCGTAATGGGTGATGGAGATGCTGAAGGGCCTCTCTGCATCCCTGCGTCGCCGTACAGGAAGGAGAGCAACGGAGCGGACTCTAGAGAGGTAACATGTCAGGGAGAGAGGACGTCCAACACTATGGGGAGGCAGATGGCAGGCTTCCTTTGTGAGTCTGTCAACTGTACCATTGTGACATAAACCTACATGGGATGGTACCCATAAGAATTTAACAGTCAAGTTACGATAATGTAATAAGGCCCAAAACGATAAAATCTGCTGAATATCAGAAGAGTGTGTGGGCTGAACACTAGAGAGGGAATGAAGGGCAGGTTTAGAGTCACAACAAATGGCAGCATTCACTCCACGTTGACAAACAAGACTAACAGCATCCAGAATAGCATACAGCTCACACAATATTGAGCTGGAGTGGTTACAGAGACGACGGCCAATGGAGGTGACTCCATATTAGGTGAGAAAACGGCACAACCTGCTGCACCATGCATTTGCAATGAGCCATCAGTGTAGAGGCAGTATGGATATGTGATGGAGGACGTCACTGTTTCTATGTGTTCCAGAGCCAACTGCCGCTGTAGAGAAGGCAGTTCCCACTTGGAAGTAGGTGTAAAGCTCATATCAGGTGTTGGTAGCATCCACTGAGGGGGCCCTGGGGGGATGTCTGCAACCATTATATCTATATTAAGACTACGGAGCATAGAGGAAACAGACCTTAAAAGAGTACGTCCTGCAGGCAGTATGGGAGGGACAGGGTGGTTTGGTCAAAGAGAAGTTCTGACTAACTGAGAGTAATGGGGTAAAGCAAGTAACATTAGAATAAATTCTCTCAACTAATGGGGGAAGACCCAACTCACACTGCATGTTCACTATCCTGGTCGACATTGGACAGCAGAGAATTATCCTCATTGCTCTATTCTGACATTTTTCTAAAGTTTCAAGAGTAGCCCTGGGAAGTTGAATTAGAGCAGGGGAGAGGTAATCAACAACTGAACAGATAAAAGCAATATAGATGGTCCTTGCTACTGGGATGGAGATGCCTGAGGAGTTGTTAGAGAGCCATTGAAGTGGTGTAAGTCGGCGCTGGTGACGACCCAACAAGTCCTGAACAATAGGATGGTCTTGAGATCTGGCAGAAACAGTTGGCCAAATATTGACTGGCGCACCCAGGTAACGGTACTGGGAACACATGGAAATGACAGTCCCTTCAATGGTGAACACTGGCCGAGCTTGAGGAAGGTGGCAGGTGAATATTCTACTCTTATCTGGTGAGACAATAATACCACAGTGAGAGGAGGCCACAGAGAAGGAGTCAAGAAACCGCTGGAGATCCCTTGGTGAAGTAGAATGAACACAGATATCATCAGCATAGCACGTAATTGTAGTACCAGGAATATCAGGGAGAGAAGTGAGCAGCCAATGCATCAGAACATTAAATAACAATGGGCTGAGAACACCCCCTTGAGGCGTACCAAGATAAAAACTGCGCAAAGGACTGAGCGCACCACTGAAAAACACACGGGAGGTCCTGTTACTGAGATAGCCCCGAATCCACTGTAGTAGATTACCCTTTATACCAAAATCAACCAGTTGATCTAAAATGACGTCTCTATTAGTAACATCGAAGGCACTTCGAAGGTCAATGAAGGCCACCACACTGTCCCTGGAAAGGCGAGAGTACATATCGACTAGACAGTGGTGTGTGCTCCTCTGAGGAAGAAAACTAAATAGCCATGGAGAAAGGCGATCCTGCAGTCTGTACATGAGACGATTAAGTATATAAGATTCTCTCCATAACCTTACAAAAACAGGAAGTAAGGGAAATAGGCCTGAACTTTGCAGTGCCAGGCTTAGGGATGGGTATTATTGTGCTGCTGGTCCAGGCTCGTGGTACACAACGATCTCAAAGACAAAGATTGTATAGTTGAAGTAGGGGGTTCCCAGGAACTTATTGAAGTAGGCGCAGCACAGCATAAATAATACCATCATCACCAGGGGAAGAAGCTTTAACCTGGGAGAGAGCACGGCGCAACTCCTCCTCAGTTATCTGCATTGCAAAAACCTCGTCTACAAGGCTATTCCCACCTCGTGGGAAAAGAAATAACATGAATTACGTCTGTTAAACTTGTAATAATGGGTATTACCACCAAACTTCAGTTTCCATCCTTGCATACCGAATATATTACGGGCAATGCATAGGATTTACTGATCCCGGTTTTATTTGATGTAATCATTAAAGAGGCCAGATGATTGATAGTTCATGGTGCTGTCACTTCGATTATTTAATATCCTCAGTTCTTATGTAATTATTCCTCAACTGTTAACGAAGTCAATAAGTTAGAGAATGTTCACAAATATCAAATTGCTGAGTTTGATACCAGCGCAAGGAAAATGGCTCTGATACCTATTATATCAACATTATCATGACATCTATAAACTGGCCAAACGTGCATGAAATATGTTCCATATCATGATATCCTCCATTTATCATCTTATTAGTAAATCAGCAACTGATTTATCGAGCAATACTGTACAATGTAACATTCTACACCATGAAATATAGGAAATGAATACATCAGGAATCACTTGGTGCCTATGTTACATCTGCATGAACACAAAATTCCTTACATACACATTATTTTATCATTGTTATTCGTTTCGCTCATCATACAAGCCTGCCAACCACCATATCCATCTCTCTCTCACTAGTGAGTGCTTCAGATGTGTATCTCGGACCGAAGTGTGTGGTTCACGACTGGGAGAGGGAACGCTGACAACACTGCAGGCGCCCTCGCGGCAGTGGAGCCGGCTGTACGTCATGCACAGTTGATGCACCCTTCGCAGTCTTGGCCGCTGGAGGCAGACAATCCACACCATCAGAGTCGGACGAGTCATCAACAGGTCGCTTGGTAGAGGTTGAGGAGGTGGAAGGCTGCAACCTGAGCTGCGGAGTGACCGAGGAGATGGGGGGGGGGGGGGGGGGGTTGCGAGAAGGCAGCTCATGCCAGTGATCCTCAATAATACTCATCCTCGTCCGACATGGCCAAGTCAGCCTCCAGGCAGGAGGCAGCATCCGATTCCGTACTCTCCATCCGGCCAGGCAAGGCCTAGATGGGAAGCGAACAACTGAACACACACAAACACACGAACATACACACACAGAACCACAACAAAACAAACAAACCACAAACAACAATATCACAAACAGTAAAACTACAATAAAGATGAGATAGAATAGACCAACAACACCTAGAACACAACAGAAACAACAACACACAAACAAGAACACAGAAACAACACACAAAAAAACAATACAAACCAGAACACAGTGAGAACGCCAATAACACGTCTTCACTCCAGGAAGGTTGGTGCGAGACGACATTTATGATTTTGCAGCACCTCATAATAATAATAATTGAGGGGGTTGAGTTGATGTAAAGTGTTGTATGATTATATTTTGATATGATACTGATTTATTTGCTCGATGGAAGGAAAGTGTCGGTGGATATTTGATTATGACTGTACAGCCATGGCTGATAGTGCTTGACCAGGGACCAAGGAGTGGAGAGCAACTGAACAGAGTTCGAACAAGTGAATTTTCCAAACCATTCTCAACGTTGAGAGAGGTTTAGAAGACTCACTTTTTCGAACTCTGTTCAGTTACTCTCCAACACTCCTTGGACCCTGGTCAAGCACTATCACCCATGGCTGTACACACACATAGCAGTTTTTCATTCCCGTGTGTGTGTGTATGTGTGTGTGTGTAGGAATAATATACACACACATAGTACTTTTTCATTCCCGTGTGTGTGTGTGTGTGTTTGTGTGTAGGGATAATGTACACACACACAGTAGTTGTTCATTCCCGTGTTGCATGTGTGTAATGATAATAATATAACAATAATAATAATAATAATGTTGTGTGTGGTCCATGCTTGTAGGCTGTCAAGAATATCCTGTAGTGGTCCATAGTCAGGGGAGGTGTTGTCAATGGTTACACCCACCGTAGAGTCATCTACATACTTCCATCGAGTAGGTGTTTCAATCAGGGTGTCATTAATCAGAATGGGGAAGTATAAGGAACCCATTTTTGTACACTGAGGCACTCCACATGTCAGGCGTGTGCATGGTGAGATGCTGCCCTGATAACGCACAGCCTGTCGTTGCTCGTCGAGGAAGTCAGCCAGCCAACATACCAGGTTGGCGTTGAGCCCCATGTCTAGTGCTTTCTTGAAAACAATTGTGTAATAAACTAGGTCGAAAGCTTTCTTAAAATCAATAAATTCAAGCGCAACTGACGTTGTCTTTTTCTTTATCTATCTATCTATAGCTCTAACGCCTCATTCCCTCCAGGAACTCCCCCCACGGCAGAAGTGCCTCCAGTTTTCCCTGTTCCAACACTCCCTCTGCCCCTCACGTTTTTCCCCTTTACATACTCTTCCATTCTGTTTTGTCATCTAACTGGTGGTCTGCCTCTCACACCACGTCCCACAACTTCACTTCCATACACCTTCTTTACAAATTCATCACCTTGCATTCTCTCTACATGTCCAAATCACCTCAGTGTATTACGCTTCACATTCTCAACCACTCCACACTCAACACCAATTGCCTTCTCACTCATACTACATCTTTCATACACACTCTCATTACTTTCTCCATCCCACCTAGTAAGTTCACATGCACCTCTCAAGTAACTCATTTCCACAGCACCTATTCTAGACTGATGAGCCCTACTCCATGTCTCCGACCCATATGTCAGTGTTGGCATTTATATATAAAGTCAAGAAAGCTGACTAGACAAAGGGTGGTTGATGAGGACTTCATATTACCAAATTGCTGAGGATCAATTATGTCAGCAATGTTGGTGTAGGCCCAATCCAATAAATTATGAACTCCTCACACACCAGGCCGAGGATGGGGGTGATGGCTATGGGTCTGAGGTCATTAAGGGGTTGAGGGGGGGAGGAGGTTTTGGGGATGGGTGTGACAAATGAAGTTTTCCAGTCTGAAGGACATTTACTTTGATTTAAAGATGTATTAAGGGGAAAGTACAGTGTTGGCAAATCTGGACCAACTGATTCCTCCAAACTATTCCAAGCAACAGGACGACTTTATTTTTGTTCATCTGGTCCTATTTCCTGGCATATTTTGGAGGAATCAAAGCACTCCAATGTACAGTTGGACACAAGAATGGGTGGTACAGCCCAAGTGAAACATGGTCAATTTTATTTCTCCCAATATCAAGTTCCTTAGTGCCAAATAGGAGACATCAGGGACAGAAGTCAGTATTGAGGATGGTAATAAAAAGCAAGTATCTGATAATAGACGCACAATGGTTACTTAAATGGGACAAGTATCTATCACCTGGGCTGTACCACCCATTCATGTATCCAACTGTACCAAAAGTATACTCTCTCCTTAATGTTTGAACAATGGTGGATGGCTAACTCATGAGCAAATTCTTTGTAGATTTTAATTAATTGGCAAATCTACTAGTGTGGTAGATCTAGTAATTATGAATTTTATAAGTTTATTACAAACTTGGTACTCATGTACAGTTTCCAAAATAGGTATTGCGACAACTATTGATAGAACTTTAACCATAGCAATATCAACAACTATTTGTAGGGACTATAAGCATGTATAACAGAAGGAAATATACATATCCTTCTGCAATACATATTTATAATCCCTAAAAACGACTATGGACATTAATATATTTAATGTTGTATCAATAGTTGTCGCAATACCTTTCTTGGCAGCTGTACAGTGGGTGGGGGAGAGGGGGCTGGTAGGTAGACTGGTAGGTTAGTCTGGTCAAGGTTGGGCAAGGTCTGACAGATGTTTGAGAAGTGCTCGTTAATCTGGGTAGCTGCCTCCTCGCTGGTCAGGTTAGCAACACATGGGTAAGATTATGACTGTTTCTTAATCCCACACAGCTGTTTCTTAATCCCACACAGCTGTTTAATCTTGCTAAACCACTGACTTATATTTTCATCCTTCAATGTGTAGAAACAATGTACACACAGTAGTTTTTCATTCCCGTGTGTGTTTGTGTGTAGGAATAATGTACACACGCACACACACAAACACGGTAGTTTTCCATTCCCGTGCGCGCGTATGTGTGTGTGTGTGTGTGTAGGAATTATGAAATATTCTGATAAGACCCAGTGAGTGATCGAACCACCACCACCAACCAACCTATAGATTAGATTACGTAGACACTGTAAGAGAGATGGAGATAATGATGATTTAACTGGGGTACATTGGAGAGCCTTGATGTCTCTAAAGTATCCCAGAAAACAGGACCAGCAGAGGAAGATAAAGCATGTTGTCCCGTTGTCTGGATTAGCTTAGAGGACTCAGTTGCTCCAGAAACTACCCCAATAGTCATTACCTTCTGAGATTGAACCTCTCGACTCTGGCCAGACTGGAGTGAAGGTAGTAGCTTAGATACAACATGTTTCTGACTCACTGGGTTACTGAATTGAGAGAGAGAGAGAGAGAGAGAGAGAGAGAGAGAGAGAGAGAGAGAGAGAGAGAGAGAGAGAGAGAGAGAGAGAGAGAGAGAGAGAGAGAGAGAGAGAGAGAGAGAGACTTTACATAGAAAAGCTATAGTATATCCTTATTTTAATATATTTTTAACATCCTTGAATTTCCGCATCATTTCTTCAATTTTATTATTGTTAAACATCCAAATTAATTGTTCGCATACATTATTGATGGAATTATTTCTAAAACTACTTATATTTGGGCACTGTAATACATAGTGTGACAGTATGTGGGATCTTGGTTCTTTACAGAGTTTACAACAAATTTCATCCTCCTCCTTTGTAATTCTCAGTTGCCAATAATATTTATAACCAAGTCTGAGCCGTGTGCACAATGACTCCTTCCATGCACTCCTGTACAGTCCATATGTGAAGGTGGTGTTTTCTAATATATTTAAGTAGTGCCACATTGTCTCACTATTAAGGTATTTTCTCTCCCTCCTTACTGTTTCTTCTTCACGTTGTATTTTCCTGATTATAGTTTTTATTTGTTTTAGGGTCGTGATACAATCCATATCTATGTTTTCTTTTTCAGTTCCCTTCTTGGCAAGTTCATCTGTCCTCTCATTATTTATGAACCCTATGTGTGATGGTATCCACATGAATTTGGTGTTTCTCCCATTCTCTTCCAACTCCTCTATAATACCTTTACACTGATTCACCACCTCCTCATAAATATGGTTTTTACTGTTGAGGGAGATAGAGGGATGGGAAGAGGGAGGGAGTGGGAGGGAGTGAGGGAGGGAATGGAGAAAGAGAGAGTGAGTGAAATTGATGGGGTGAAGAATGGAGGGAGTGGAGGAGTGATAGAGAGGGAGTGAGTGAGGGAGGGGGGGGGGGGACCATCTTTATCATCTACATCAAAGCTTAATAATTATTGTATGTCTAATAAATACTATATGGTGTACAAAAGTCGGTTCCCTCAGCCACATTACACACACACACACACACACACACACACACACACAGGTCACTAGTAATCAAGTCGCTGTTGTTGTATATTTATTTTTCAAAGTTTTATTAAGGGGGGTAATATATTTTTGGTAAAACATTTAGAGCTCCTAGATTCCTCCCCAGGAAACAGAATCAGATGAAAATAAATAATGGTGGTGGTCAGTTGTTGCTTAAAATAGTTAATTACTGAAATCAGTTGCTCCAGATAAGGAGGAGGGAGTTTACACTGCTGCATGCAAAGGGAAATGTATCACCGTGTGCTGGCGGTCCACACAGAATAAAAACAAATAATGGTTGCAGTACACCTCACGTGGATTTTTAATCCATGTGGGCAGATCTTGTCAAATCCACTAGAAAGTGACCAGATCCTACAACAATCTTTATTCTAGCCCTGTGGGGGATAACTAATATTCACAGAGAATAATGTCAGCCCCACTGGGCCCAGGCAAGGGTGTGGTAGAGGATCCAAATTCGTCATTTTTGGATAACCAGCCCTCACCAGTGGGAAGGGGTGATAGAGAGGTGGGACAGTAAATACAAAAGAAAGAAAAGGAACGGAGGGATACATAAAGAACTGAAAAGGATTAGCTGGGGCCGAAGGGACGCCCAAACCCTTGAAGTACTGCCCACATCTCTGAAGGCAATACTTCCCTTACAGGGCATGGTGACAGTAGGTGGTGGTGGTGTTGGTGGACTGTCTGTCCTTCTCCTCTTCCTCTTCCTCTTCCCCGCCATCTGCCATCCCCCTTCATCCTCCAGGTCCATGTTGTCGTCGGTGGAGTCATCCTTGGTGGTGATGGAGGTGGCGTGGGCACTGGTGTCTGTGTCCTCCTCCGTCTTGCCGCCTCGCTTTTTGATGGTGGTGGTAGTGGGTGGTTGTAAATAGGGAGAAATGGCGATTGGTGGCAAGCCATTTCTCCTGAAAATGTCCTGGAGGAAGTCGGAAAGACGACCTAGCCCTTCTGCAGCTAAGGCTTCAGTAGTCTTGGTACAGACGGTGACGATGTCTGCCTGCTGTTGCCGTTGCTGCTGTGGTTGGGTCTCAGCCGTCTTCCTCCCACGGGCACGGAGTGAGCCGAGGACTTTACCACCATCAAGCCCGGCCACGTTGGTAGCCTCCACGCCCTTCCTCCCTTCTTCCACAGTGAAGGACACCTCCTCTCCGTCCCTCAGTGATGGTGAGGTGGTGGCAGCAGAGAGAAGGATGCCCTTACTGTGGACGAAGTAGTCTATGTTGTCAGCTGTCCCGAAACCATAGCCCTTTAGGAAGTTGAACAAGTTCACCCTACCAGCTAGACAGGTGGCAGAGGAAGTGGTGTTGATAGGTGGTGTTGACTGGACCATGGTTGGTGAGTGAGTCTCCAACAACTCGCAAATCAAAATTTGTATTCAGGTCTTGTTGAAGTTTAGAATAATTTAACATATTTGTGAACCAATTACAACGCTTATCCTGTTTCATATTTGCTTGAACTTGCTTAATTAAGGGACCCTGTGATGTAGTAAGAAAATTGGAGGATAATTAATGAGTCCTTCAAATATTGCCACGATACGCCACCTGCTGTATATGGAAGGAGCTACAGTAGTTTCGTGGCATAGTCAGGAGAAATCAGAAGCCTTCAATTCTCATACATGATCCTAGGGTCCTTAATAATCGATCAGCCTATTCGACGCAAGCCTGGATACATATTCTGAATGGCGAGTGTGCAGTCACGAGCACTAATAGGTATTCAGGTGTACTTCGAATACCTAGAAACAGTAAATATGCTCACAATTAGATTTCCATTGGAATTACTTCGTTGGTGAATTGGAGTGTTTAAAGCTTCAACTAAAGCTGTGTACTTATTATTAGTGCTCGTGACTGTACAGTACGTGGTCGCCAATTTACGAGGTCGAGTTTACGTCTCTA